>JAZKLR010000331.1:1200000-1539597 GCA_037103525.1 Ganaspis brasiliensis | reverse complement strand
AGCTACGATTTTTGGAAAAAATTTTAAAAAATGACCGTGTCCCCCCCATAAACTTCCAAACTATTTGACATAAGATGCTGCAAATTAGTACACTTATGTAAATTTACGTGTAGATTACAGGAAAATTATATAGAACCTTTGTAAAGGCGGTCTTCATAGTGTTTACTAGCTAAAAGCTACGATTTTTAGAAAAAAATTTTAAAAAATGACCGTGTCCCCCCCATAAACTTCCAAACTATTTGACTTGAGATGCTGCAAATTGGTACACTTATGTAAACTTACGTGTAGATTACAAGAAAATTTTATAGAATTTTCGAAAAGGCGGTCACCATAGTGTTTACTAGCCAAAAAGTACGATTTTTAGGAAAAATTTTAAAAAATGTCCATGTCCCCCCCCTCAATCTTCCAAACTATTTGACTTAGGAAGCTGCAATTTGGTACACTTATGTAAATTATGTGTAGATTACAAGAAGATTTTATAGAACTTTCGTAAAGGCGGTCTTCATAGTGTTTACTAGCCAAAAACTACGATTTTTTGAAAAAAAATGACCATGCCCCCCCCCCTAAACTTCTAAACTATTTCACTTAGGATGCTGCAATTTGGTACACTTATGTAAATTTACGTGTAGATTACAAGAAAATTATATAGAACTTTCGTAAAGGCGGTCTTCATAGTGTTTACTAGCCAAAAGCTACGATTTTTGGAAAAAATTTTAAAAAATGAGCGTGTCCCCCCCATAAACTTCCAAACTATTTGACTTAAGATGCTGCAAATTAGTACACTTATGTAAATTTACGTGTAGATTACAGGAAAATTATATAGAACCTTTGTAAAGGCGGTCTTCATAGTGTTTACTAGCCAAAAGCTACGATTTTTGGAAAAAATTTTAAAAAATGAGCGTGTCCCCCCCATAAACTTCCAAACTATTTGATTTAAGATGCTGCAAATTAGTACACTTATGTAAATTTACGTGTAGATTACAGGAAAATTATATAGAACCTTTGTAAAGGCGGTCTTCATAGTGTTTACTAGCCAAAAGCTACGATTTTTGGAAAAAATTTTAAAAAATGACCGTGTCCCCCCCATAAACTTCCAAACTATTTGACTTAAGATGCTGCAAATTAGTACACTTATGTAAATTTACGTGTAGATTACAGGAAAATTATATAGAACCTTTGTAAAGGCGGTCTTCATAGTGTTTACTAGCCAAAAGCTACGATTTTTAGAAAAAAAATGACCATGCCCCCCCCCCCCTTCAACTTCTAAACTATTTCACTTAGGATGCTGCAATTTGGTACACTTATGTAAATTTACGTGTAGATTACAAGAAAATTATATAGAACTTTCGTAAAGGCGGTCTTCATAGTGTTTACTAGCCAAAGGCTACGATTTTTGAAAAAAAATGACCATGCTTCCCCCCTAAACTTCTAAACTATTTGACTTAGGATGCTGCAATTTGGTACACTTATGTAAATATACGTGTAGATTACAAAAAAATTATAAAAAACTTTCGTAAAGGCGGTATTCATAGTGTTTACTAGCCAAAAGCTACGATTTTTACGAAAAAATTAAAGAAAATGATTATGTCCCCCCCATAAACTTCCAAACTATTTGACACAGGATGCTGCAATTTGGTACATTTACGTAAATTTACGTGTAGATTAGAGGAAAATTATATAGAACCTTTGTAAAGGCGGTCTTCATAGTGTTTACTAGCCAAAAACTACGATTTTTTGAAAAAAAAATGACCATGCCCCCCCCCCTAAACTTCTAAACTATTTCACTTAGGATGCTGCAATTTGGTACACTTATGTAAATTTACGTGTATATTACAGAAAAAATATAAAAAACTTTCGTAAAGGCGGTATTCATAGTGTTTACTAGCCAAAAGCTACGATTTTTAGGAAAAAATTAAAGAAAATGACCATGTCCCCCCCATAAACTTCCAAACTATTTGACACAGGATGCTGCAATTTGGTACATTTACGTAAATTTACGTGTAGATTACAGGAAAATTATATAGAACTTTCGTAAAGGCGGTCTTCATAGTGTTTACTAGCCAAAAACTACGATTTTTTGAAAAAAAAATGACCATGCCCCCCCCCCTAAACTTCTAAACTATTTCACTTAGGATGCTGCAATTTGGTACACTTATGTAAATTTACGTGTATATTACAGAAAAAATATAAAAAACTTTCGTAAAGGCGGTATTCATAGTGTTTACTAGCCAAAAGCTACGATTTTTAGGAAAAAATTAAAGAAAATGACCATGTCCCCCCCATAAACTTCCAAACTATTTGACACAGGATGCTGCAATTTGGTACATTTACGTAAATTTACGTGTAGATTACAGGAAAATTATATAGAACCTTTGTAAAGGCGGTCTTCATAGTGTTTACTAGCCAAAAGCTACGATTTTTGGAAAAAATTTTAAAAAATGACCGTGTCCCCCCCATAAACTTCCAAACTATTTGACTTAAGATGCTGCAAATTAGTACACTTATGTAAATTTACGTGTAGATTACAGGAAAATTATATAGAACCTTTGTAAAGGCGGTCTTCATAGTGCTTACTAGCCAAAAGCTACGATTTTTAGAAAAAAAATGACCATGCCCCCCCCCTCAACTTCTAAACTATTTCACTTAGGATGCTGCAATTTGGTACACTTATGTAAATTTACGTGTAGATTACAAGAAAATTATATAGAACTTTCGTAAAGGCGGTCTTCATAGTGTTTACTAGCCAAAAGCTACGATTTTTTGAAAAAAAATGACCATGCTTCCCCCCTAAACTTCTAAACGATTTGACTTAGGATGCTGCAATTTGGTACACTTATGTAAATATACGTGTAGATTACAGAAAAATTATAAAAAACTTTCGTATAGGCGGTATTCATAGTGTTTACTAGCCAAAAGCTACGATTTTTAGGAAAAAATTAAAGAAAATGACCATGTCCTCCCCATAAACTTCCAAACTATTTGACACAGGATGCTGCAATTAGGTACATTTACGTAAATTTACGTGTAGATTACAGGAAAATTATATAGAACCTTTGTAAAGGCGGTCTTCATAGTGTTTACTAGCCAAAAGCTACGATTTTAAAAAAAAAAATTTAAAAAATGACCGTGTCCCCCCCATAAACTTCCAAACTATTTGACTCAGGATGCTGCAATATGGTACACTTACGTACATTTACGTATAGATTACAAGAAAATTATATAGAACTTTCGTAAAGGCGGTCTTCATAGTTTTTACTAGCCAAAAGCTACGATTTTTAGAAAAAAATTTTAAAAAAAGACCGTGTCCCACGCATAAACTTCTAAACTATTTGACTTAAGATGCTGCAAATTAGTACACTTATGTAAATTTACGTGTAGATTACAAGAAAATTTTATAGAACTTTCGAAAAGGCGGTCATCATAGTGTTTACCAGCCAAAAACTACGATTTTTTGAAAAAAAATCAAAAAAATGACCATGCCCCCCCCCCATAAACTTCCACCTATTTGACTTAGGATGCTGCAAATTGGTACACTTATGTAAATTTACGTTTAGATTACAGGAAAATTATAGAAAACTTTCGTAAAGGCGGTCTTCATAGTGTTTACTAGCCAAAAACTACGATTTTTTGAAAAAAATGACCATGCACCCCCCCTCAACTTCTAAACTATTTGACTTAGGATGCTGCAATATGGTACACTTACGTACATTTACGTATAGATTACAAGAAAATTATACAGAACTTTCGTAAAGGCGGTCTTCATAGTGTTTACTAGCCAAAAGCTACGATTTTTAGGAAAAAATTAAAGAAAATGACCATGTCCCCCCATAAACTTCCAAACTATTTGACTCAGGATGCTTCAATTTGGTACACTTACGTAAATTTACGTGTAGATTACAGGAAAATTATATGGAACCTTTGTAAAGGCGGTCTTCATAGTGTTTACTAGCCAAAAACTACGATTTTTTGAAAAAAATGACCATGCACCCCCCTAAACTTCTAAACTATTTGACTTAGGATGCTGCAATATGGTACACTTACGTACATTTACGTATAGATTAAAAGAAAATTATATAGAACTTTCGTAAAGGCGGTCTTCATGGTGTTTACTAGGCAAAAGCAACGATTTTTAGGAAAAAATTAAAGAAAATGACCATGTCCCCCTATAAACTTCTAAACTATTTACTCAGGATGCTGCAATTTGGTACACTTACGTAAATTTACGTGTAGATTACAAGAAAATTATATAGAACTTTCGTAAAGGCGGTCTTCATAGTGTTTACTAGCCAAAAGCTACGATTTTTGGAAAAAATTTTAAAAAATGACCGTGTCCCCCCCATAAACTTCCAAACTATTTGACTTAAGATGCTGCAAATTAGTACACTTATGTAAATTTACGTGTAGATTACAGGAAAATTATATAGAACCTTTGTAAAGGCGGTCTTCATAGTGTTTACTAGCCAAAAGCTACGATTTTTAGAAAAAAATTTTAAAAAATGACCGTGTCCCCCCCATAAACTTCCAAACTATTGGACTTAAGATGCTGCAAATTGGCACACTTATGTAAATTTACGTGTAGATTACAAGAAAATTTTATAGAATTTTCGAAAAGGCGGTCATCATAGTGTTTACTAGCCAAAAAGTACGATTTTTAGGAAAAAATTTTAAAAAATGTCCATGTCCCCCCCCTTAAACTTCCAAACTATTTGACTCAGGATGCTGCAATTTGGTACACTTACGTAAATTTACCTGTAGATTACAAGAAAATTATATAAAACTTTCCTAAAGGCGGTCTTTATAGTGTTTACTAGCCAAAAACCACGATTTTTTAAAAAAAATTTAAAAAACGACTATGCCCCCCCCCCTCTAAAACTTCCAAACTGTTTGACTTACGATGCTGCAATTTGGTACTCTTATGTAAATTTAAGTTTAAATTACAGGAAAATAATAAAAAACTTTCGTAAAGGCGGTCTTCATAGTGTTTACTAGCCAAAAACTACGATTTTTAGAAGAAAATTTAAAAAAATGTCCTTGTCTTCCCCCTCAATCTTCCAAACTATTTGACTTAGGAAGCTGCAATTTGGTACACTTATGTAAATTATGTGTAGATTACAAGAAAATTTTATAGAACTTTCGTAAAGGCGGTCTTCATAGTGTTTACTAGCCAATAACTACGATTTTTTTGAAAAAAAATGACCATGCACCCCCCCTAAACTTCTAAACTATTTGACTTAGGATGCTGCAATAGGGTACACTTACGTACATTAACGTATAGATTACAAGAAAATTATATAGAACTTTCGTAAAGGCGGTCTTCATGGTGTTTACTAGGCAAAAGCAACGATTTTTAGGAAAAAATTAAAGAAAATGACCATGTCCCCCCATAAACTTCTAAACTATTTGACTCAGGATGCTGCAATTTGGTACACTTAAGTAAATTTAGGTGTAGATTACAAGAAAATTATATAGAACTTTCGTAAAGGCGGTCTTCATAGTGTTTACTAGCCAAAAGCTACGATTTTTGGAATAAATTTTAAAAAATGACCGTGTCCCCCCCATAAACTTCCAAACTATTTAACTTAAGATGCTGCAAATTAGTACACTTATGTAAATTTACGTGTAGATTACAGGAAAATTATATAGAACCTTTGTAAAGGCGGTCTTCATAGTGTTTACTAGCCAAAAGCTACGATTTTTAGAAAAAAATTTAAAAAAATGACCGTGTCCCCCCCCTAAACTTCTAAACTATTTGACTTAGGATGCTGCAATAGGGTACACTTACGTACATTTACGTATAGATTACAAGAAAATTATATAGAACTTTCGTAAAGGCGGTCTTCATAGTGTTTACTAGCCAAAAACTACGATTTTTTGAAAAAAAATTAAAAAAATGACCATGCCCCCCCCTAAACTTCCAAAGTATTTTACTTAGGATGCTGCAATTTGGTTGACTTTTGTAAATTTACGTTTAGATTACAGGAAAATTATAGAAAACTTTCGTAAAGGCGGTTTTGTTGTGATTACTAGTTACAAACTACGATTTTTTGAAAAAAAAATTTAAAAAATGACCATGCCCTCCCCTAAACTTCCAAACTATTTCACTTAGGATGCTGCAATTTGGTACACTTACGTAAATTTACGTTAAGATTGCAGGAAAATTATAAAAAACTTTCCTAAAGGCGGTCTTTATAGTGTTTACTAGCCAAAAACCACGATTTTTTAAAAAAAATTTAAAAAACGACTATGCCCCCCCCCCCTCTAAAACTTCCAAACTGTTTGACTTACGATGCTGCAATTTGGTACTTTTATGTAAATTTAAGTTTAAATTACAGGAAAATAATAAAAAACTTTCGTAAAGGCGGTCTTCATAGTGTTTACTAGCCAAAAACTACGATTTTTAGAAGAAAATTTAAAAAAATGTCCTTGTCTTCCCCCTCAATCTTCCAAACTATTTGACTTAGGAAGCTGCAATTTGGTACACTTATGTAAATTATGTGTAGATTACAAGAAAATTTTATAGAACTTTCGTAAAGGCGGTCTTCATAGTGTTTACTAGCCAATAACTACGATTTTTTTGAAAAAAAATGACAATGTTCCCCCATAAACTTCTAAACTATTTGACTCAGGATGCTGCAATTTGGTACACTTAAGTAAATTTAGGTGTAGATTACAAGAAAATTATATAGAACTTTCGTAAAGGCGGTCTTCATAGTGTTTACTAGCCAAAAGCTACGATTTTTGGAAAAAATTTTAAAAAATGACCGTGTCCCCCCCATAAACTTCCAAACTATTTGACTTAAGATGCTGCAAATTAGTACACTTATGTAAATTTACGTGTAGATTACAGGAAAATTATATAGAACCTTTGTAAAGGCGGTCTTCATAGTGTTTACTAGCCAAAAGCTACGATTTTTAGAAAAAAATTTTAAAAAATGACCGTGTCCCCCCCCTAAACTTCTAAACTATTTGACTTAGGATGCTGCAATAGGGTACACTTACGTACATTTACGTATAGATTACAAGAAAATTATATAGAACTTTCGTAAAGGCGGTCTTCATAGTGTTTACTAGCCAAAAACTACGATTTTTTGAAAAAAAATTAAAAAAATGACCATGCCCCCCCCTAAACTTCCAAAGTATTTTACTTAGGATGCTGCAATTTGGTTGACTTTTGTAAATTTACGTTTAGATTACAGGAAAATTATAGAAAACTTTCGTAAAGGCGGTTTTGTTGTGATTACTAGTTACAAACTACGATTTTTTGAAAAAAAAATTTAAAAAATGACCATGCCCTCCCCTAAACTTCCAAATTATTTCACTTAGGATGCTGCAATTTGGTTCACTTATGTAAATTTACGTTTAGATTACAGGAAAATTATAGAAATTTTCGTAAAGGCGGTTTTTTGTGATTACTAGCCACAAACTACGATTTTTTGAAAAAAAAATTTTAAAAATGACCATGCCCTCCCCTAAACTTCCAAACTATTAAACTTAGGATGCTGCAATTTGGTACACTTATGTAAATTTACGTGTAGATTACAAGAAAATTATATAGAACTTTCGTAAAGGCGATCTTCATAGTGTTTACTAGACAAAAACTACGATTTTTTGAAAAAAAATTAAAAAAATGACCATGCCCCCCCCTAAACTTCTTAACTATTTCACTTAGGATGCTGCAATTTGGTACACTTATGTAAATCTACGTGTAGATAACAAGAAAATTATATAGAACTTTCGTAAAGGCGATCTTCATAGTGTTTACTAGCCAAAAACTACGATTTTCTGAAAAAAAATGACCATGCCCTCCCCCTAAACTTCTAAACTATTTCACTTAGGATGCTGCAATTTAGTACACTTATGTAAATTTACGTGTAGATTACTGGAAAATTATAGAGAACTTTCGTAAAGGCGGTCTTCTTAGTGTTTACTGGCCAAAAAGTACGATTTTTTGTAATAAATCAATAAAATGACCATGTCCCCCCCCCTAAAGTTCCAAACTATTTGACTTTAGGATCCTGCAATTTGGTACACTTATGTAAATTTACGTTTAGATTACAGGAACATTATAGAAAACTTTCGAAAAGGCGGTCTTCATGGTGTTTACTAGGCAAAAGCTACGATTTTTAGGAAAAAATTAAAGAAAATGACCATGTCCCCCCATAAACCTCCAAACTATTTGACTTAGGATGCTGCAAATTGGTACACTTATGTAGATTTACGTTTAGATTACAAGAAAATTATATAAAACTTTCCTAAAGGCGGTCTTCATAGTGTTGCCTAGCCAAAAGCTACGATTTTTAGAATAAAATTTTAAAAAATGACCGTGTCCACCCCTAAACTTCTAAACTATTTTACTTAGGATGCTGCAATTTGGTACACTTATGTAAATTTACGTGTAGATTACAGGAACATTATAGAAAACTTTCCTAAAGGCGGTCTTCATGGTGTATACTAGCCAAAAGCTACGATTTTTTGAAAAAAAATTTTAAAAAATGACCATGCCCTCCCCTAAACTTCCAAACTATTTCACTTAGGATGCTGCAATTTAATACACTTATGTAAATTTACGTGTAGATTACAAGAAAATTATATAGAACTTTCGTAAAGGCGGTCTTCATAGTGTTTACTAGCCAAAAGCTACGATTTTTAGGAAAAAATTTTAAAAAATGACCATGTCCCCCCCATAAACTAAAAACTATTTGACTTAGGATGCTGCAATGTGGTACACTTATGTAAATTTACGTTTAGATTACTGGAAAATTATAGAGAACTTTCGTAAAGGCGGTCTTCTTAGTGCTTAATAGCCAAAAAGTACGATTTTTTGTAATAAATCGATAAAATGACCATGTCGCCCCCTTAAAGTTCCAAACTATTTGACTTAGGGTCCTGCAATTTGGTACACTTATGTGAATTCACGTTTAGATTACAGGAACATTATAGAAAACCTTCGTAAAGGCGGTCTTTATGGTGTTTACTAGCCAAAAGCTACGATTTTTAGGAAAAAATTTAAAAAAATGACCATGTCCTCCCCATAAACTAAAAACTATTTGACTTAGGATGATGCAATGTGGTACACTTATGTAAATTTACGTTTAGATTACAGGAAAATTATAGAAAACTTTCGTAAAGGCGGTCTTCATAGTGTTTACTAGCCAAAAACTACGATTTTTGGAAAAAATTTTAAAAAATGACCGTGTCCCCCCCATAAACTTCCAAACTATTTGACTTAAGATGCTGCAAATTGGTACCATTATGTAAATTTACGTGTAGATTACAAGAAAATTTTATAGAATTTTCGAAAAGGTGGTCATCATAGTGTTTACTAGCCAAAAATACGATTCTTTGAAAAAAAATTAAAAAAATGACCATGCCCCCCCCTAAACTTCCAAACTATTTCACTTAGGATGCTGCAATTTGGTTCACTTATGTAAATTTACGTTTAGATTACAGCAAAATTATAGAAAACTTTCGTAAAGGCGGTTTTGTTGTGATTACTAGCCACAAACTACGATTTTTAGGAAAAAATTTAAAAAAATGTCCATGTCCCCCCCCCTAAACTTCCAAACTATTTGAGTTAGGATGCTGCAATTTGGTACACTTATGTAAATTTACGTGTAAATTACTAGAAAATGTTAAGGAATTTTCAAAAAGGCGGTCTTCTTAGTGTTTACTAGCCAAAAACTACGATTTTTTGAAAAAAAATTTAAAAAATGACCATGCCCTCCCCTAAACTTCCAAACTATTTTCCTTAGGATGCTGCAATTTGGTACACTAAAGTAAATTTACGTGTAGATTACAGGAAAATTATAGAGAACTTTCGTAAAGGCGGTCTTCATAGTGTTTACTAGCCAAAAAGTACGATTTTTTGTAGTAAATCGAAAAAATGACCATGTGCCCCCCTAAACTTCCAAACTATTTGACTTAGGATGCTGCAATTTGATACACTTATGTAAATTTACGTTAAGATTACAGGAAAATTATAGAAAACTTTCGTAAAGGCGGTCTTCATAGTGTTTACTAGCCAAAAACTACGACTTTTTGAAAAAAAATTAAAAAAATGACCATGCCCCCCCCCCAAACTTCCAAAGTATTTTACTTAGGATGCTGCAATTTGGTTCACTTATGTAAATTTACGTTTAGATTACAGGAAAATTATAGAAAACTTTCGTAAAGGCGGTCTTTATGGTGTTTACTAGCCAAAAGCTACGATTTTTAGGAAAAAATTTAAAAAAATGACCATGTCCCCCCCATAAACTAAAAACTATTTGACTTAGGATGATGCAATGTGGTACACTTATGTAAATTTACGTTTAGATTACAGGAAAATTATAGAAAACTTTCGTAAAGGCGGTCTTCATAGTGTTTACTAGCCAAAAACTACGATTTTTGGAAAAAATTTTAAAAAATGACCGTGTCCCCCCCATAAACTTCCAAACTATTTGACTTAAGATGATGCAAATTGGTACACTTATGTAAATTTACGTGTAGATTACAAAAAAATTTTATAGAATTTTCGAAAAGGTGGTCATCATAGTGTTTACTAGCCAAAAATACGATTCTTTGAAAAAAAATTAAAAAAATGACCATGCCCCCCCCTAAACTTCCAAACTATTTCACTTAGGATGCTGCAATTTGGTTCACTTATGTAAATTTACGTTTAGATTACAGCAAAATTATAGAAAACTTTCGTAAAGGCGGTTTTGTTGTGATTACTAGTCACAAACTACGATTTTTAGGAAAAAATTTAAAAAAATGTCCATGTCCCCCCCGCTAAACTTCCAAACTATTTGAGTTAGGATGCTGCAATTTGGTACACTTATGTAAATTTACGTGTAAATTACTAGAAAATTTTAAGGAATTTTCGAAAAGGCGGTCTTCTTAGTGTTTACTAGCCAAAAACTACGATTTTTTGAAAAAAAATTAAAAAAATGACCATGCCCTCCCCTAAACTTCCAAACTATTTTACTTAGGATGCTGCAATTTGGTACACTAAAGTAAATTTACGTGTAGATTACAGGAAAATTATAGAGAACTTTCGTAAAGGCGGTCTTCATAGTGTTTACTAGCCAAAAAGTACGATTTTTTGTAGTAAATCGAAAAAATTACCATGTGCCCCCCTAAACTTCCAAACTATTTGACTTAGGATGCTGCAATTTGATACACTTATGTAAATTTACGTTAAGATTACAGGAAAATTATAGAAAACTTTCGTAAAGGCGGTCTTCATAGTGTTTACTAGCCAAAAACTACGACTTTTTGAAAAAAAATTAAAAAAATGACCATGCCCCCCCCTAAACTTCTAAAGTATTTTACTTAGGATGCTGCAATTTGGTTCACTTATGTAAATTTACGTTTAGATTACAGGAAAATTATAGAAAACTTTCGTCAAGGCGGTCTTCTTAGTGTTTACTAGCCAAAAACTACGATTTTTTGAAAAAAAATGACCATGCCCTCCCCCTAAACTTCTAAACTATTTCACTTAGGATGCTGCAATTTGGTACACTTATGTAAATTTACGTGTAGATTACTGGAAAATTATAGAGAACTTTCGTAAAGGCGGTCTTCTTAGTGTTTACTGGCCAAAAAGTACGATTTTTTGTAATAAATCGATAAAATGACCATGTCCCCCCCCTAAAGTTCCAAACTATTTGACTTAGGATCCTGCAATTTGGTACACTTATGTAGATTTACGTTTAGATTACAAGAAAATTATATAAAACTTTCCTAAAGGCGGTCTTCATAGTGTTGCCTAGCCAAAAGCTACGATTTTTAGAATAAAATTTTAAAAAATGACCGTGTCCCCCCCTAAACTTCTAAACTATTTTACTTAGGATGCTGCAATTTGGTACACTTATGTAAATTTACGTGTAGATTACAGGAACATTATAGAAAACTTTCCTAAAGGCGGTCTTCATGGTGTATACTAGCCAAAAGCTACGATTTTTTGAAAAAAAATTTAAAAAAATGACCATGCCCTCCCCTAAACTTCCAAACTATTTCACTTAGGATGCTGCAATTTAGTACACTTATGTAAATTTACGTGTAGATTACAAGAAAATTATATAGAACTTTCGTAAAGGCGGTCTTCATAGTGTTTACTAGCCAAAAGCTACGATTTTTAGGAAAAAATTTTAAAAAATGACCATGTCCCCCACATAAACTAAAAACTATTTGACTTAGGATGCTGCAATGTGGTACACTTATGTAAATTTACGTTTAGATTACTGGAAAATTATAGAGAACTTTCGTAAAGGCGGTCTTCTTAGTGCTTACTAGCCAAAAAGTACGATTTTTTGTAATAAATCGATAAAATGACCATGTCGCCCCCTTAAAGTTCCAAACTATTTGACTTAGGGT
The DNA here is from genome assembly GCA_037103525.1 of Ganaspis brasiliensis. Classification (NCBI taxonomy): domain Eukaryota; kingdom Metazoa; phylum Arthropoda; class Insecta; order Hymenoptera; family Figitidae; genus Ganaspis; species Ganaspis brasiliensis. The sequence continues at coordinate 1,527,240 of JAZKLR010000331.1, read as the reverse complement.
CCTGCAATTTGGTACACTTATGTGAATTCACGTTTAGATTACAGGAACATTATAGAAAACCTTCGTAAAGGCGGTCTTTATGGTGTTAACTAGCCAAAAGCTACGATTTTTAGGAAAAAATTTAAAAAAATGACCATGTCCCCCCCATAAACTAAAAACTATTTGACTTAGGATGATGCAATGTGGTACACTTATGTAAATTTACGTTTAGATTACAGGAAAATTATAGAAAACTTTCGTAAAGGCGGTCTTCATAGTGTTTACTAGCCAAAAACTACGATTTTTGGAAAAAATTTTAAAAAATGACCGTGTCCCCCCCATAAACTTCCAAACTATTTGACTTAAGATGCTGCAAATTGGTACAATTATGTAAATTTACGTGTAGATTACAAGAAAATTTTATAGAATTTTCGAAAAGGTGGTCATCATAGTGTTTACTAGCCAAAAATACGATTCTTTGAAAAAAAATTAAAAAAATGACCATGCCCCCCCCTAAACTTCCAAACTATTTCACTTAGGATGCTGCAATTTGGTTCACTTATGTAAATTTACGTTTAGATTACAGCAAAATTATAGAAAACTTTCGTAAAGGCGGTTTTGTTGTGATTACTAGCCACAAACTACGATTTTTAGGAAAAAATTAAAAAAAATGTCCATGTCCCCCCCCCCTAAACTTCCAAACTATTTGAGTTAGGATGCTGCAATTTCGTACACTTATGTAAATTTACGTGTAAATTACTAGAAAATTTTAAGGAATTTTCGAAAAGGCGGTCTTCTTAGTGCTTACTAGCCAAAAAGTACGATTTTTTGAAAAAAAATTAAAAAAATGACCATGCCCTCCCCTAAACTTCCAAACTATTTTACTTAGGATGCTGCAATTTGGTACATTAAAGTAAATTTACGTGTAGATTACAGGAAAATTATAGAGAACTTTCGTAAAGGCGGTCTTCATAGTGTTTACTAGCCAAAAAGTACGATTTTTTGTAGTAAATCGAAAAAATGACCATGTGCCCCCCTAAACTTCCAAACTATTTGACTTAGGATGCTGCAATTTGATACACTTATGTAAATTTACGTTAAGATTACAGGAAAATTATAGAAAACTTTCGTAAAGGCGGTCTTCATAGTGTTTACTAGCCAAAAACTACGACTTTTTGAAAAAAAATTAAAAAAATGACCATGCCCCCCCCTAAACTTCCAAAGTATTTTACTTAGGATGCTGCAATTTGGTTCACTTATGTAAATTTACGTTTAGATTACAGGAAAATTACAGAAAACTTTCGTAAAGGCGGTTTTGTTGTGATTACTAGCTACAAACTACGATTTTTTGAAAAAAAAATTTAAAAAATGAACATGCCCTCCCCTAAACTTCCAAACTATTTCACTTAGGATGCTGCAATTTGGTACACTTATGTAAATTTACGTTAAGATTACAGGAAAATTATAGAAAACTTTCGTAAAGGCGGTCTTCATAGTGTTTACTAGCCAAAAACTACGATTTTTTTAAAAAAAATTAAAAAAATGACCATGCCCCCCCCTAAACTTCCAAAGTATTTTACTTAGGATGCTGCAATTTGGTTGACTTTTGTAAATTTACGTTTAGATTACAGGAAAATTATAGAAAACTTTCGTAAAGGCGGTTTTGTTGTGATTACTAGCTACAAACTACGATTTTTTAAAAAAAAAATTTAAAAAATGACCATGCCCTCCCCTAAACTTCCAAACTATTTCACTTAGGATGCTGCAATTTAGTACACTTATGTAAATTTACGTTAAGATTACAGGAAAATTATAGAAAACTTTCGTAAAGGCGGTCTTCATAGTGTTTACTAGCCAAAAACTACGATTTTTTGAAAAAAAATTAAAAAAATGACCATGCCCCCCCCTAAACTTCCAAAGTATTTCACTTAGGATGCTGCAATTTGGTTCACTTATGTAAATTTACGTTTAGATTACAGGAAAATTATAGAAAACTTTCGTAAAAGCGGTTTTTTTTGTGATTACTAGCCACAAACTACGATTTTTTGAAAAAAAAATTTTAAAAATGACCATGCCCTCCCCTAAACTTCCAAACTATTACACTTAGGATGCTGCAATTTGGTACACTTATGTGAATTTACGTGTAGATTACAAGAAAATTATATAGAACTTTCGTAAAGGCGATCTTCATAGTGTTTACTAGACAAAAACTACGATTTTTTAAAAAAAATTAAAAAATGACCATGCCCCCCCCTAAACTTCTTAACTATTTCACTTAGGATGCTGCAATTTGGTACACTTATGTAAATTTACGTGTAGATTACAAGAAAATTATATAAAACTTTCGTAAAGGCGATCTTCATAGTGTTTACTAGCCAAAAACTACGATTTTTTGAAAAAAAATGACCATGCCCTCCCCCTAAACTTCTAAACTATTTCACTTAGGATGCTGCAATTTGGTACACTTATGTAAATTTACGTGTAGATTACTGGAAAATTATAGAGAACTTTCGTAAAGGCGGTCTTCTTAGTGTTTACTGGCCAAAAAGTACGATTTTTTGTAATAAATCGATAAAATGACCATGTCCCCCCCCTAAAGTTCCAAACTATTTGACTTAGGATGCTGCAATTTGGTACACTTATGTAAATTTACGTTAAGATTACAGGAAAATTATAGAAAACTTTCGTAAAGGCGGTCTTCATAGTGTTTACTAGCCAAAAACTACGATTTTTTGAAAAAAAATTAAAAAAATGACCATGCCCCCCCTAAACTTTAAAAGTATTTTACTTAGGATGCTGCAATTTGGTACACTTATGTAAATTTACGTGTAGATTACAAGAAAATTATATAGAACTTTCGTAAAGGCGATCTTCATAGTGTTTACTAGACAAAAACTACGATTTTTTGAAAAAAAATTAAAAAAATGACCATGCCCCCCCCTAAACTTCTTAACTATTTTACTTAGGATGCTGCAATTTGGTACACTTATGTAAATTTACGTGTAGATTACAAGAAAATTATATAGAACTTTCGAAAAGGAGGTCTTCATAGTGTTTATTAGCCAAAAACTACGATTTTTTGATAAAAATTTAAAAAATGACCATGCCCCCCCCCTTAACTTACAAACTTTTAGACTTAGGATGCTGCAATTTGGTACACTTATGTAAATTTACGTTTAGATTACAGAAAAATTATAGAGAACTTTCGTAAAGGCGGTCTTCATAGTGTTTACTAGCCAAAAACTACGATTTTTTGACAAAAAATTAAAGAAATGACCATGCCCCCCCCTAAAGTTCCAAATTATTTGACTTAGGATGCTGCATTTTAGTACACTTATGTAAAGTTACGTGTAGATTACATGAAAATTATATAGAACTTTCGTAAAGGCGGTCTTCATAGTGTTTACTAGCCAAAAACTACGATTTTTGGAAAAAATTTAAAAAAATGACCGTGTCCCCCCCATAAACTAAAAAACTATTCGACTTAGGATGCTGCAATGTGGTACACTTATGTAAATTTACGTTTAGATTAAAGGAAAATTATAGACAACTTTCGTAAAGGCGGTCTTCATAGTGTTTACTAGCCAAAAGCTACGATTTTTAGAAAAAAATTTTAAAAAATGAACGTGTCCCCCCCTAAACTTCTAAACTATTTCACTTAGGATGCTGCAATTTGGTTCACTTATGTAAATTTACGTTTAGATTACAGGAAAATTATAGAAAACTTTCGTAAAGGCGGTTTTGTTGTGATTACTAGCCACAAACTACGATTTTTTGAAAAAAAAATTTAAAAAATGACCATGCCCTCCCCTAAAATTCCAAACTATTTCACTTAGGATGCTGCAATTTGGTACACTTATGTAAATTTACGTGTAGCTTACAAGAAAATTATATAGAACTTTCGTAAAGGCGGTCTTCATAGTGTTTACTAGCCAAAAACTACGATTTTTTGAAAAAAAAATTAAAAAAATGACCATGCCCCCCCCTAAACTTCTTAACTATTTCACTTACGATGCTGCAATTTGGTACGCTTATGTAAATTTACGTTTAGATTAAAGGAATATTATAGAAAACTTTCGTAAAGGCGGTCTTCATAGTGTTTACTAGCCAAAAACTACGATTATTGGAAAAAATTTTAAAAAATGACCGTGCCCCCCCCTAAACTTTCAAACTATTTGACTTAAGATGCTGCAAATTGGTAGACTTATGTAAATTTACGTGTAGATTACAAGAAAATTTTATAGAATTTTCGAAAAGGTGGTCATCATAGTGTTTACTAGCCAAAAATACGATTTTTTGAAAAAAAATGACCATGCCCCCCCATAAACTTCCACCTATTTGACTTAGGATGCTGCAAATTGGTACACTTATGTAAATTTACGTTAAGATTACAAGAAAATTATATAAAACTTTCCTAAAGGCGGTCTTCATAGTGTTTACTAGCCAAAAGCTACGATTTTTAGAAACAAATTTTAAAAAATGAACGTTTCCCCCCCCAAACTTCTAAACTATTTCACTTAGATGCTGCAATTTGGTACACTTATGTAAATTTACGTTTAGATTACAAGAAAATTATATAAAACTTTCCTAAAGGCGGTCTTCATAGTGTTTACTAGCCAAAAGCTACGATTTTTAGAAAAAAATTTTAAAAATGAACGTTTCCCCCCCTAAACTTCTAAACTATTTCACTTAGGATGCTGCAATTTGGTACACTTATGTAAATTTACGTTTAGATTACAGGAAAATTATAGAAAACTTTCGTAAAGGCTGTCTTTATAGTGTTTACTAGCCAAAAACTACGATTTTTAGGAAAAAATTTAAAAAAATGTCCATGCCCTCCCCTAAACTTCCAAACTATTTTACTTAGGATGCTGCAATTTGGTACACTAAAGTAAATTTACGTGAAGATTACAGGAAAATTATAGAGAACTTTCGTAAAGGCGGTCTTCATAGTGTTTACTAGCCAAAAAGTATGATTTTTTGTAGTAAATCGAAAAAATGACCATGTGCCCCCCTAAACTTCCAAACTATTTCACTTAGGATGCTGCAATTTGGTACACTTATGTAAATTTACGTTAAGATTACAGGAAAATTATAGAAAACTTTCGTAAAGGCGGTCTTCATAGTGTTTACTAGCCAAAAACTACGATTTTTTGAAAAAAATTAAAAAAATGACAATGATCCCCCCTAAACTTCCAAAGTATTTCACTTAGGATGCTGCAATTTGGTTCACTTATGTAAATTTATGTGTAGATTACAAGAAAATTATATAGAACTTTCGTAAAGGCGGTCTTCATAGTGTTTACTAGCCAAAAACTACGATTTTTTTAAAAAAAATTAAAAAAATGACCATGCCCCCCCTAAACTTCTTAACTATTTCACTTAGGATGCTGCAATTTGGTACACTTATGTAAATTTACGTGTAAATTACAAGAAAATTATATAGAACTTTCGAAAAGGAGGTCTTCATAGTGTTTATTAGCCAAAAACTACGATTTTTTGATAAAAATTTAAAAAATGACCATGCCCCCCCCCCTAAACTTCCAAAGTATTTCACTTAGGATGCTGCAATTTGGTTCACTTATATAAATTTACGTTTAGATTACAGGAAAATTACAGAAAACTTTCGTAAAGGCGGTCTTCTTGTAATTACTAGCCACAAACTACGATTTTTTGAAAAAAAATTTAAAAAATGACCATTCCCTCCCCTAAACTTCCAAACTATTTCACTTAGGATGCTGCAAGTTGGTACAGTTATGTAAATTTACGTGTAGATTACAGTAACATTGTAGAAAACTTTCGTAAAGGCGGTCTTCATGGTGTTTACTAGCCAAAAGCTACGATTTTTAGGAAAAAATTTAAAAGAATGACCATGTCCCCCCCAGAAACTTAAAAACTATTTGACTAAGGATGCTGCAATGTGGTACACTTATGTAAATTTACGTTTAGATTAAAGGACTATTATAGAAAACTTTCGTAAAGGCGGTCTTCATAGTGTTTACTAGCCAAAAACTACGATTTTTGGAAAAAATTTTAAAAAATGACGGTGTCCCCCCCATAAACTTTTAAACTATTTGACTTAAGATGCTGCAAATTGGTAGACTTATGTAAATTTACGTGTAGATTACAAGAAAATTTTATAGAATTTTCGAAAAGGTGGTCATCATAGTGTTAACTAGCCAAAAATACGATTTTTTGAAAAAAAATGACCATGCCCCCCCATAAACTTCCACCTATTTGACTTAGGATGCTGCAAATTGGTACACTTATGTAAATTTACGTTTAGATTACAAAAAAATTATATAAAACTTTCCTAAAGGCGGTCTTCATAGTGTTTACTAGCCAAAAGCTACGATTTTAAGAAACAAATTTAAAAATGCACGTTTCCCCCCCTAAACTTCTAAACTATTTCACTTAGGATGCTGCAATTTGGTACACTTATGTAAATTTACGTTTAGATTACAAGAAAATTATATAAAACTTTCCTAAAGGCGGTCTTCATAGTGTTTACTAGCCAAAAGCTACGATTTTTAGAAAAAAATTTTAAAAAATGAACGTTTCCCCCCTAAACTTCTAAACTATTTCACTTAGGATGCTGCAATTTGGTACACTTATGTAAATTTACGTTTAGATTACAGGAAAATTATAGAAAACTTTCGTAAAGGCTGTCTTTATAGTGTTTACTAGCCAAAAACTACGATTTTTAGGAAAAAATTTAAAAAATGTCCATGTCCCCCCCCCTAAACTTCCAAACTATTTGAGTTAGGATGCTGCAATTTGGTACACTTATGTAAATTTACGTGTAAATTACTAGAAAATTTTAAGGAATTTTCGAAAAGGCGGTCTTCTTAGTGTTTACTAGCCAAAAACTACGATTTTTCGAAAAAAAATTAAAAAAATGACCATGCCCTCCCCTAAACTTCCAAACTATTTTACTTAGGATGCTGCAATTTGGTACACTTATGTAAATTTACGTTTAAAATACAGGAAAATTATAGAAAACTTTCGTAAAAGGCGGTTTTGTTGTGGTTACTAGCTACAAACTACGATTTTTTGAAAAAAAAATTTAAAAAATGACCATGCCCTCCCTTAAACTTCCAAACTATTTCACTTAGGATGCTGGAATTTGGTTCACTTATGTAAATTTACGTGTAGATTACAAGAAAATTATATAGAACTTTCGTAAAGGCGGTCTTCATAGTGTCTACTAGCCAAAAACTACGATTTTTTGAAAAAAAATTAAAAAAATGACCATGCCCCCCCCTAAACTTCCAAAGTATTTCACTTAGGATGCTGCAATTTGGTTCACTTATGTAAATTTACGTGTAGATTACAAGAAAATTATATAGAACTTTCGTAAAGGCGGTCTTCATAGTGTTTACTAGTCAAAAACTACGATTTTTTGAAAAAAAATTTAAAAAATGACCATGCCCCCCCCTAAACTTCTTAACTATTTCACTTAGGATGCTGCAATTTGGTTCACTTATGTGAATTTACGTTTAGATTACAGGAAAATTATAGAAAACTTTCGTAAAGGCGGTCTTCTTGTAATTACTAGCCACAAACTACGATTTTTTGAAAAAAAAATTTAAAAAATGACCATTCCCTCCCCTAAACTTCCAAACTATTTCACTTAGGATGCTGCAAGTTGGTACAGTTATGTAAATTTACGTGTAGATTACAGTAACATTGTAGAAAACTTTCGTAAAGGCGGTCTTCATGGTGTTTACTAGCCAAAAGCTACGATTTTTAGGAAAAAATTTAAAAGAATGACCATGTCCCCCCCAGAAACTTAAAAACTATTTGACTTAGGATGCTGCAATGTGGTACACTTATGTAAATTTACGTTTAGATTAAAGGAATATTATAGAAAACTTTCGTAAAGGCGGTCTTCATAGTGTTTACTAGCCAAAAACTACGATTTTTGGAAAAAATTTTAAAAAATGACCGTGTCCCCCCCATAAACTTTTAAACTATTTGACTTAAGATGCTGCAAATTGGTAGACTTATGTAAATTTACGTGTAGATTACAAGAAAATTTTATAGAATTTTCGAAAAGGTGGTCATCATAGTGTTTACTAGCCAAAAATACGATTTTTTGAAAAAAATTAACCATGCCCCCCCATAAACTTCCACCTATTTGACTTAGGATGCTGCAAATTGGTACACTTATGTAAATTTACGTTTAGATTACAAGAAAATTATATAAAACTTTCCTAAAGGCGGTCTTCATAGTGTTTACTAGCCAAAAGCTACGATTTTTAGAAACAAATTTTAAAAAATGCACGTTTCCCCCCCTAAACTTCTAAACTATTTCACTTAGGATGCTACAATTTGGTACACTTATGTAAATTTACGTTTAGATTACAAGAAAATTATATAAAACTTTCCTAAAGGCGGTCTTCATAGTGTTTACTAGCCAAAAGCTACGATTTTTAGAAAAAAATTTTAAAAAATGAACGTTTCCCCCCCTAAACTTCTAAACTATTTCACTTAGGATGCTGCAATTTGGTACACTTATGTAAATTGACGTTTAGATTACAGGAAAATTATAGAAAACTTTCGTAAAGGCTGTCTTTATAGTGTTTACTAGCCAAAAACTACGATTTTTAGGAAAAAATTTAAAAAAATGTCCATGTCCCCCCCCCTAAACTTCCAAACTATTTGAGTTAGGATGCTGCAATTTGGTACACTTATGTAAATTTACGTGTAAATTACTAGAAAATTTTAAGGAATTTTCGAAAAGGCGGTCTTCTTAGTGTTTACTAGCCAAAAACTACGATTTTTCGAAAAAAAATTAAAAAAATGACCATGCCCTCCCCTAAACTTCCAAACTATTTTACTTAGGATGCTGCAATTTGGTACACTTATGTAAATTTACGTTTAAAATACAGGAAAATTATAGAAAACTTTCGTAAAAGGCGGTTTTGTTGTGATTACTAGCTACAAACTACGATTTTTTGAAAAAAAAATTTAAAAAATGACCATGCCCTCCCTTAAACTTCCAAACTATTTCACTTAGGATGCTGCAATTTGGTTCACTTATGTAAGTTCACGTGTAGATTACAAGAAAATTATATAGAACTTTCGTAAAGGCGGTCTTCATAGTGTCTACTAGCCAAAAACTACGATTTTTTGAAAAAAAATTAAAAAAATGACCATGCCCCCCCCTAAACTTCCAAAGTATTTCACTTAGGATGCTGCAATTTGGTTCACTTATGTAAATTTACGTGTAGATTACAAGAAAATTATATAGAACTTTCGTAAAGGCGGTCTTCATAGTGTTTACTAGCCAAAAACTACGATTTTTTGAAAAAAAATTTAAAAAATGACCATGCCCCCCCCCTAAACTTCTTAACTATTTCACTTAGGATGCTGCAATTTGGTACACTTATGTAAATTTTCGTTTAGATTACAGGAAAATTATAGAAAACTTTCGTAAAGGCGGTCTTCTTGTAATTACTAGCCACAAACTACGATTTTTTGAAAAAAAAATTTAAAAAATGACCATTCCCTTCCCTAAACTTCCAAACTATTTCACTTAGGATGCTGCAAGTTGGTACAGTTATGTAAATTTACGTGTAGATTACAGTAACATTGTAGAAAACTTTCGTAAAGGCGGTCTTCATGGTGTTTACTAGCCAAAAGCTACGATTTTTAGGAAAAAATTTAAATAAATGACCATGTCCCCCCCAGAAACTTAAAAACTATTTGACTTAGGATGCTGCAATGTGGTACACTTATGTAAATTTACGTTTAGATTAAAGGAATATTATAGAAAACTTTCGTAAAGGCGGTCTTCATAGTGTTTACTAGCCAAAAACTACGATTTTTGGAAAAAATTTTAAAAAATGACCGTGTCCCCCCCATAAACTTTCAAACTATTTGACTTAAGATGCTGCAAATTGGTACACTTATGTAAATTTACGTGTAGATTACAAGAAAATTTTATAGAATTTTCGAAAAGGTGGTCATCATAGTGTTTACTAGCCAAAAATACGATTTTTTGAAAAAAAATGACCATGCCCCCCCATAAACTTCCACCTATTTGACTTAGGATGCTGCAAATTGGTACACTTATGTAAATTTACGTTTAGATTACAAGAAAATTATATAAAACTTTCCTAAAGGCGGTCTTCATAGTGTTTACTAGCCAAAAGCTACGATTTTTAGAAAAAAATTTTAAAAAATGAAGGTTTCCCCCCCTAAACTTCTAAACTATTTCACTTAGGATGCTGCAATTTGGTACACTTATGTAAATTTACGTTTAGATTACAGGAAAATTATAGAAAACTTTCGTAAAGGCTGTCTTTATAGTGTTTACTAGCCAAAAACTACGATTTTTAGGAAAAAATTTAAAAAAATGAACGTTTCCCCCCCTAAACTTCCAAACTATTTTACTTAGGATGCTGCAATTTGGTACACTAAAGTAAATTTACGTGTAGATTACAGGAAAATTATAGAGAACTTTTGTAAAGGCGGTCTTCATAGTGTTTACTAGCCAAAAAGTATGATTTTTTGTAGTAAATCGAAAAAATGACCATGTGCCCCCCTAAACTTCCAAACTATTTGACTTAGGATGCTGCAATTTGATACACTTATGTAAATTTACGTTAAGATTACAGGAAAATTATAGAAAACTTTCGTAAAGGCGGTCTTCATAGTGTTTACTAGCCAAAAAGTACGATTTTTTGAAAAAAAATTAAAAAAATGATAATGCCCCCCCCTAAACTTCCAAACTATTTTACTTAGGATGCTGCAATTTGGTAAACTTATGTAAATTTACGTGTAGATTACAAGAAAATTATATAGAACTTTCGTAAAGGCGGTCTTCTTAGTGTTTACTAGCCAAAAACTACGATTTTTTGAAAAAAAATTAAAAAAATGACCATGCCCTCCCCTAAACTTCCAAACTATTTGACTTAGGATGCTGCAATTTGATACACTTATGTAAATTTACGTTAAGATTACAGGAAAATTATAGAAAACTTTCGTAAAGGCGGTCTTCATAGTGTTTACTAGCCAAAAACTACGATTTTTTGAAAAAAAATTAAAAAAATGACCATGCCCCCCCCTAAACTTCCAAAGTATTTCACTTAGGATGCTGCAATTTGGTTCACTTATGTAAATTTACGTTTAGATTACAGGAAAATTATAGAAAACTTTCGTAAAGGCGGTTTTGTTGTGATTACTAGCTACAAACTACGATTTTTTGAAAAAAAAATTTAAAAAATGACCATGCCCTCCCCTAAACTTCCAAACTATTTCACTAAGGATGCTGCAATTTGGTACACTTATGTAAATTTACATGTAGATTACAAGAAAATTATATAGAACTTTCGTAAAGGCGGTCTTCATAGTGTTTACTAGCCAAAAACTACGATTTTTTGAAAAAAAATTAAAAAAATGGCCATGCCCCCCCCTAAACTTCTTAACTATTTCACTTAGGATGCTGCAATTTGGTACACTTATGTAAATTTACGTGTAGATTACAAGAAAATTATATAGAACTTTCGAAAAGGAGGTCTTCTTGTAATTACTAGCCACAAACTACGATTTTTTGATAAAAATTTAAAAAATGACCATGCCCCCCCCCCCCTTAACTTACAAACTTTTAGACTTAGGATGCTGCAATTTGGTACACTTATGTAAATTTACGTGTAGATTACAAGAAAATTGTATAGATTTTTCGTAAAGGCGGTGTTCTTAGTGTTTACTAGCCAAAAACTACGATTTTTTGACAAAAAATTAAAGAAATGACCATGCCCCCCCCTTTAAGTTCCAAATTATTTGACTTAGGATGCTGCAATTTAGTACACTAATGTAAAGTTACGTGTAGATTACAGGAAAATTATAGAGAACTTTCGTAAAGGCGGTCTTCATAGTGCCTACTAGCCAAAAACTACGATTTTTTGAAACAAAATTAAAAAAATGACAATGTGCCCCCCCTAAACTTTTAAACTATTTGACTTAGGATGCTGCAATTTGGTACACGTATGTAAATTTACGTTTAGATTACAGAAAAATAATAGAAAACTTTCGTCAAGGCGGTCTTCATAGTGTTTACTAGCCAAAAACTACGATTTTTAGGAAAAAATTCAAAAATATGACCTTGTCCCCTCCCTAAACTTCCAAACTATTTGACTTAGGATACTGCAATTTGGTACACTTATGAAAATTTACGTGTAGATTACAGGAAAATTACAGAGAACTTTCGTAAAGGCAGTCTTAACAGTGTTTACTAGCCAAAAACCACGAATTTTTAAAAAAAATTCAAAAAATGACCATGCCCCCCCCCCCCCCCTAAACTTCCAAACTATTTGACTTAGGATGCTTAAATTTGGTACACTTATGTAAATTAACGTTTAGATTACAGGAAAATTATAGAAAACTTTCGTAAAGGCGGTCTTCATAGTGTTTACTAGCCAAAAACTACGATTTTTAGGAAAAAATTAAAAAAAATGACTTTGTCCCCTCCCTAAACTTCCAAACTATTTGACTTAGGATACTGCAATTTGGTACACTTATGAAAATTTACGTGTAGATTACAGGAAAATTACAGAGAACTTTCGTAAAGGCGGTCTTAACAGTGTTTACTAGCCAAAAACCACGAATTTTTAAAAAAAATTCAAAAAATGACCATGCCCCCCCCCCTAAACTTCCAAACTATTTGACTTAGGATGCTAAAATTTGGTACACTTATGTAAATTAACGTTTAGATTACAGGAAAATTATAGAAAACTTTCGTAAAGGCGGTCTTCATAGTGTTTACTAGCCAAAAACTACGATTTTTTGAAAAAATTTTTGAAAAATGATCTTGTTTCCCCCCTAAACTTCCAAACTATTTGACTTAGGATGCTGAAATTTGGTACACTTATGTAAATTAACGTTTAGATTACAGGAAAATTATAGAAAACTTTCGTAAAGGCGGTCTTCATAGTGTTTACTAGCCAAAAACTACGATTTTTTGAAAAAAATTTTAAAAAATCACCATGCCCCCCCCCTAAACTTCTTAACTATTTCACTAAGGATGCTGCAATTTGGTACACTTATGTAAATTTACGTGTAGATTACAAGAAAATTATATAGAACTTTCGAAAAGGCGATCTTCATAGTGTTTACTAGCCAAAAAGTACGATTTTTTGTGAAAAATTTAAAAAAATGTCCATGTCCCTACAATTGAGCCCCTACAATTGAGTGTTTCGTGGCTTTCTCCTAATCCCTACTAACTTCCTCTCACATACAACCAGAATAATTGTAAAAAACTAGTCTCCTCTCTTTCTTAGTCTCTGATTCTGTTTGTCTTGTATAATATATTGTTCCTGGAACTATTCAGGTGTTTCCGTAACCATTCAAATGTTTCCGTAACCATGGGGGTGTTCGCGGAACCATTTGGCACTTTCCGAAACCATCCGGGTGTTTCTGGAATTATCCGGATGTTTTCGTAATCATTCGGGTGTTTCCGTAACCATTCGGGTGTTTCCGGAATCATTCGGGTGTTACCGGATTTATTCGGGTGTTTCCGTAACCATTCGAGGTTTTCCGTAACCATTCGAGTATTTCCGTAACAATTCAGGTGTTTCTGTAACCATTCGGGTGTTTCCGTAATCAGTCGGCTGTTTCTGTATCCACTCGGCTGTTTCCGGAACCATTCGGGTGTTTCAGGAATTATCCGGATGTTTCCGTAACTATTCGAGTGTTTCCGTAAACATTCGAGTGTTTCCGTAAACATTCGAGTGTTTCCGTAAACATTCGAGTGTTTCCGTAACCATTCGAGTGTTTCCGTAACGATTCGAGTGTTTCCGTAACCATTCGGGTGTTTCTGTAACCATTTGGGTGTTTCCGTAACCATTCGAGTGTTTCCGTAACTATTCGGGTGTTTCTGTAACCATTCAGGTGTTTCCATAACCATTCGGGTGTTTCCGTAACCATTCGAGTGTTTCCGTAAACATTCGAGTGTTTCCGTAACCATTCGAGTGTTTCCGTAACTATTCGAGAGTTTTCGTAACCATTCGAGTGTTTCCGTAACTATTCGAGTGTTTCCGTAACATTTCGAGTGTTTCTGTAACCATTCGGGTGTTTCTGTAACCATTCGGGTGTTTCTGTAACCATTCGAGTGTTTCCGTAACCATTCGAGTGTTTCCGTAACCATTCGGATGTTTCTGTCTCTGTCTTTCACTATCTCCCTCTCTTTTGCACACAACCTCAAATTGAGAGCTATTGGCTGTGAACGACGGACGGACGACAAAATCTCACTATAAGGGTTTCGGTTCCGAACAACGAAACTTTAGAAACGGCCCTGACCCCTCAGCTGCAAAATTTTTGGCTTATAGTGCTAAAAATTTGTACCAATAAAGTTTTACTCAGGCTTGGGTCCGTAAATAGTCTACTTCACTATAGAATTTACTTTGATAGTGAATCAGACTATTTACGGACACAAACCCTTTTACTTAGTGAATAATAAAAAATTTTTTTAAAAATGGTTTCATGGTAAAAAATTTTTAATCTCTGCCTTATATAATTGAAAAAAATTAGAGCGATACGGAACCCTTCGACTTGGTACGGGTGTAACTCGTACTTGCCCTATTTTTAGCTTATAACGAGATTTTTATACTTTTTAAATAATTAATTATTTGACAAATATATTCTAATATTTCTTTCAAAATAAAACCTCGTTATAATTTTTGCCTCCCAACGTTTCTTGGTGTTTTTACCTGGGAAGGCTCTCGATATCCAAAACTTACGACTTTACTCGTTTTTCTCGAGTGCGCCAGGCAATGATCAAAAAGATTTGATCATTGCCGCCACAAATTTATCAATAATGTAATTCGAGCCTCAAAAGCACCACCAGCTAGCTCATATGGTGCGGAGAAGGGCGTGAGTCGGCGAACGAACGAATTCCCCGAAATTCTGCCATGCTTCCTGGAACTGGTATTAAGAGCCTCCCTCCAAATTGTAAAAGTGAGAATATTATTTTTAAATAAATGTTAAATGCAACCCAATTATTAATATAAACAACTTTTATTTCATAACTTCGGAAATAAATTGAAACAATTAATACAAAAATAATCGATCAAATAAAGAAGTGACAATTACATTTAATATCACGGAAATTTTACTCTTTTAAGGAGGTGAGAGATCGATTCTCAAAGGAACCCATATTCTACTAAGAAGACAATTCAAATTTATTATTATTAAACTTAAATTTTTACCCGATCTGAGTCGGGCCGAAGCACATGGCGATTTTAAATTCATTTATAAAGATTAAATTAAATAGCGAGGCGCTTACCATTGTGAGAAAACTCGTCGTGACAATCGCCAATCAAAATAATAATAATAATTTTTCACTAAAACTCCGTCAACATGGCTGTTAATTATGAAAACTTTGCCAACTTAAAATTTATGACCGTTCTACTTGACGGCACAACCAGGAAGGAAGATAGTGGTAAAAATTCGAGCATGTCTTGTGCTTTCCCATTCTTTCTTCTTGAGTCATCCTTCCTTCTAATCGGTTATTAAGAATCGAACTTATCTTTGATTCGAACAGATATCCCTTGCTGTGCGATTTGGACCCTTTGATTTTCTCCAAGAGGGTTTTGAAGAGCGGGAATCTTATCCGCTCGACGCCCTCGTTGTACAACCCTCGGCTACGCTCTTGGCGAAGCCTGGCGCGAAGCTGGCAATCCTCTTTGGACATTCCTCTACCCGATTGGGTGGTATTTCGTGAACCATCAAAATATAACAAAAATAAATAACCAAATTTATAATGATGAGAATGACTTCTTTCGAGCATAGAACCTTGAAACCGACGTTCTTAACTTCATAATGGGAGCAAAACCCAGTGATTAACATAAATAGAAAAAAAGTACGTAAATTCCTTAAATTCTAATTTTGCTTCCTGGTTGAGAATTTTCGCGATTGGCTCCTTCGAGAGTTGGTCAAAACCAAAGATAACGTGTCAGAAAGATTCTGCCACGTCATAACACCTCCCCCCCTTGAAGGAGCCTACGGGCGTTCAAATTTCGCGTCTACTCTTGTCATAAGCGGCTGGCTTTACAAAGTGCCGATGCCCTTCTGCCCTAACAGACATACTCTGATTCCATGCTCGGAAAAAACTTAAAATTAAATCATATACAAAAAGAAAATTCTTAATCTGAATTGTCTTCAATAACAATAACAAAAGTGGTTGGGGAAAATACCCCAATGGGTACCAAAAGTCGGTTGGTAAATGAATAATACAAGCTATTAAAGAAAACTAGTATTGATTTGGTCCCGTCCTTTACGGACACCTTATCTTACATGAGATAATACAAATCTTCTCTTATGTGGGGTAATCACAGCCGACATAACCTTGACTATATTATTAATACTTTTGGTTGGTATTATCTTTAAAGTCTCTCGATCCCATTAATAAACAAAAAGAATTATAACACAAAAAATAATAATAAATGGGTCGTTTCTTTAACCTTTCCAGTACCATAAGAAGATAAAACAAATAAAGCAAAGATCACAAAGGAGTGTCGGTACGGTACATATTATTAGTAAAGGATAATGGTTTTGGGAGTCCTGGAAAGCAGGTCTGACAAAAAAAAAGTAACTTCTCTAGGGAGTTCTAATAACGCTTGTGTCGTGGGCGGTCTATCTTACACCATGAACAGTCTCGGATGTGTACATCATCTTGCTCACAGCTTCCACAAAACAATCCCAATAACTCGGGGCAATAATACCACATGTGACCCCTCTTGTGGCAGTTAAAACAGGGCACATAAGAGAGACTCTCTTCATAGGTCTGTCCTGTCTTTCGCATGTTCTTGGGTCTGGATCGAGTTGGCTGGTGTCTTCCTTGTCTGTAGGGCAAGCAGTCCAGGGAAGGATTGTCCGGTCGACCACAACTCTCACAGAATAATCGCAGCCGTCTAGGACAGTCTTGCCACACGTGGACATCCGATAGGCAATTGTGGCAGTGGGCCAATAGCCCGAACATGATCTCGCTAGCAGGTTCTAGGGGTCGAAATGTGCCCGTTCATTGTTCCCACAAGTCTTGAAGGTCCGGTAGTTGGTTTTCTGGGAGGATCAGCTGATTCCCAAAACGTAGTATGCCCACATACATAGCAAAGTCTTCCAAACGGGCCTCTGGTGGGAGGGCATTAAGAACTTCCTGCACCGTAAGCTTCGGTGACTGTGAAACCACTTCCTCTCCTGTAACTGATGGAATTGGGTTCACCTCTTCTATGGCTGCGGCTCCATCATTCTCCTAATCAAGTGTTGCTATACTTGGACTACTTTCCACTTCGTCGATGGGACGGCCCGAATTCCACAGATGTAGAGCCTCCAACACTCTGAGCTATGCCCAGTCTCCTGACAGGCTTTCCAACCAAGTTTCCGTCCACGCAATTAAAGAATGTCTGGCCTCTGACATATCTACTTCTCTGGGTGCCATCCCAGATTTTGCTGACTGGTACTCTGAAGACGAGCTCATGACGAATATCCTGTAGAGAGAAATACAGACTTTTAGATACTATTGCTTATACTAACTCTACTCGTGGTACGGTTTCAAGTCTCTCACATGGAAGGTACCTAAAAAACGACCATTGTCGTTTGCTAATTCATATACTAACCAGGAACGTATGCCGATTACACGAAAGGGTCCGTGAAACTTGGGATCCAATTTCGAGGATCTCCCCTTTTCTTTCGACGAAAAACGCACTAAACGTTTCAAAACCTTATCACCTATTTCATATTTACAATGGCGGCGATTTTTATTGTAATGCCGCGTCTGTTTTACCTGGGCTTCCTCCAGGTGAAGCGTTACCAAATCTCGAAGTTCTCGTAACCGCTCCATTCTTTCAACCCATAATTCTCGATTTAATTCTGGGATTTCTGACGGTCCTTCTTCCTTCCGACTCAAACTTACTTTGGGACGCAACTCTTGTCCCAAATTTAGGAAGGCTGGACTAACCTTCGTGGTCGAATTAACAGCCGAATTGTACGCGAACCTGAACTCATGTAAATGGACGTCCCATTCGTTATGATTTGAATCTACAAATTCCCTAACCATCGTCCCTATTACACGGTTCATAAGCTCGGTCGGATTCGCTTGTGGGTGGTATGCCAGGTTTGTCGAATGATGAATCCCGAAAAATTCTGTAACCTCTTTTACTACCTTATTACAGAACTCGGTTCCATTATCTGCATGAATGACAGCCAGTTTACCCCATCGTGACAAAATTAAATCGTACAGCGCTCTAACGACATTTTTCGCTGTTGCTTTTCAAGTCGGATAGCACTCTATCCACTTTGTAAAATAATCGTGAAAAACAATGGCGTACTCATTCCTAGATTTACTCAGTGGTAATGGACTTACACAATCAATCGAAACGAAAGACCAGGGTTGGTCGACTATTCTTTTGCCCATTAGACCAGGACGTGCTTGTTGGGATGGTTTAATTCTTTGACAAACATCGCATTTCTTTACAAAATTCGCCGTATTGCGAAATATTTCCGGCCAGTAGTACATAAGTGCTACCCTTTGGTAGGTCTGTTCTACCCCAAGATGGGCGGCTTGTGCCTCATTATGCGATTCTTGCAGAACTTCTAGCCTTTTCTTTAATGGCAGGACCAATTTCCACGCATCCTCATCTTCCACGATTGGATCTATCACGGGATTGGGACGGTAATAGTATAATCTTCCTCTTGATAGCTTTCATCCGTGGAACTTGCGTGGAAATTCTGGGATATCTGCCATTCTTTTATTATACTACAGATCTGTGCTGACATCAATAGCAAAGACCCCTTCCACCCCTAGATCCTCATACATCCGTGGCAGAGCGTCCGGGACGTGGTGAAGCGCGCCTTTTCTGTGAATTACGGTATACCTGTAGGGTTGCTTAAATTATCAAGTTAACTTTACCAAGTTAACTTTACCATCTTGCTTTTGTGTGAGCACGGCCCCTAACCCGAAGCTGCTTGCATCGGTTTGCAAGACAAAGGGAACTTTAAAATTGGGGTAAGCTATGATTAGACTTGATGCTAGGGCGGTTTTTAACGTTTCGAAAGCTATTTGATGGTCATTAGACCATTCCCAAATGTAACCTTTTCTAAGGAGTCTGTTAAGCGGTTCTGAGATAGAAGCGAAATTCTCGATGAATCTTCTATACCAGCTGGCCATACCCAGGAAGCATCTCAGTTGCTTCAAAATTTTAGGGGTGGGGTATTCCAGCACTGGAGCGACTCGTTTGGTATCAGGCTGCATGCCCTTGTTGTTTTCGTCACAATAAAATATCGTCTAAGTACGCAAAACAATGAGGGCGCATCATAGGTCCAATGATCTTGTCGATCAGCCTTTGCAAGGTGTCAGGAGCTCCGGAAAGACCGAATGGCATTCTCCGGTACTGGAAAAGGCCTCTGCCCGGGACGGTAAAAGCCGTAATTTCCTTACTCCCGTCCTCCAGTGGTACCTGGTGGTAAGCCAAATTTAAATCTAATGTGGAAATATATTTGGCTGCCTGAAGTCTGTCCAGAATATCCTCTATGAAAGGGAGGGGGTAAGCCTCTCCTTTAGATACCTCATTCACCTTCCGGTAGTCGATGCCATTTTGCTTTTTGACCATCACTACTGGGCTTGCCCATTCTGAAGTAGATGGCTCTATTATATTTTCCTTTAAAAGCTTATCTACTTCTTTGTACATGGCGGCCTGTACTACCGGAGACACTCGGTAGTGTCTTTGTTTGATTGCAGGACCTTGCACTGCAATCCGGTGATTTATTAGGGTCGCTTTCCCTATTTTCACTTTGTCCGGTATAGAGGAAGATAAAAAACTATTTAGCCTTTCTTTTTTAAGGTCATTGAGCTCTGCTATGCCATGGCAGGCTTCCATAGAGGGCTTATCTTTTGAGTCAATCTTCGTCACTCTTGTAGAGCCGACACTATAATGTTTGATTTGAACTTGACCAGGTGGTCTAGCTAAGTACCAGCAATCTTCGTACCCATCATCGACGATACCAAAGTATCTTATAAAGTCTCGTCCTACTATGCATGGGTGCATTAACTTATTGGTTACTCGGAATGTAAAATTGTCCTCGACACCATCTATTTCGACTGGCAGGAGGATATGACCCAAGATTGCTGAGGTTGACCCATTCGCAGTTACTAAACAACTTGACCTAGGGTCTGTTAGGTCACGGTCTTTTAGATTGAGAAGCTCTTTTCCTAATTCTTGTGTCATAAATGACCGTGTCGCGCCACCATCAAGAAGTGCACATACCGGTTGCGAACCTAATTGAAACTCTACATAAACTCTAATGAATTCGTCCATGGTGTCAATTTTCCCACAGAAGTTTTCTCGATCCACAGATACATCCTTCTTTTCCATGTTGAAAGGCGAAGGTGAAGCCTGTGTTTCCACAGGGACAGCTCTCCTCTTCAAGCTGGAGAGTGAAACAGAAATCTGTGATTCATCATGCTCCACTTCCCCTTCCAGGTTGGAAAGCGGCAGGGCAACTTCCAGCTCCCTCGTGGAGGGTGAAAGGACATTTGAAGTTTGCACTTCACCGGAGGAAAACTTTCCCTCTATGTGGGAGGGCGAAGTACGCACATCCGCTTCCGCAATGAAATCCGCAATGAAAATTTGTTTTTTAATAGAAACATCGTTCTCCTTAACCTTGGAGGGCTTATAACGCACTTCTGCTTCCTTTTCGGAAGGCGGAAAAAAAGTCTGTGTTTCCACAGAGACATAGTTCCCCTCAACCGTGAAGGGCTTAGAAAGCACTTCCGCTTCTATCTCTGAAGGCAAAAAGAAAGTCTGTGTGCCCACAGAATTATAGTTCCCCTCAATCGTGGAAGGCTTATAAAGAATTTCGGCTTTCATTTCTGAAGGCGGACAAAAAGTCTGTGCGTCCACAGAACTAAAACTCCCCTCAACCGTGGAGGGCGACAAAATTGTTTCCCCTTCTTTATTGGAAGGTGAAAGACTACCTAGTTTAAAATTTTCCTCCATATGGGAGGTAGTTAGGGGAGAATGTACGGTTACAGAACCCTCCCTCTTATCAAAGCTATTATTTTTTTTACTATTTACATTATTTACATTGTGGTTAGTCCCTATGGTTTTAATGGAGGAAATTGGGACTTTTTTTTTCCTCTTTTGGCTCGTGTCCCTTCATTTTACATTCTTCGCAGTTTTTCCTAATTATATTATCCACGCCGCAACCGAAGCAAAATAACCCTCTCCTTTTTGCTTTACAAAATCTAAATTGATGGCCGGTTTTAAAGCAGTTAAAATAGATTAACGTTTTATGTTCGTTGCCTTTCGCTGCTTCTTCTGGTTCTATTTTTCGATTTTGTGTCTGCTGGGACTAGGTGCTATTTATTTTTATTGCTGCTAAATTATCTGGAAGACTTTTTAACTCTCTTTTAAGGATGGATTCTAAATCAAAAAACGTTCGCCAGTTCTATAAATCTCGGTTCACTTGCTTCCGCGCCTCCTCCCATCCACTGACTGTAGTCATGTGTGTTTGATTGTCGATTTGTTGGACGGTTGGAAAAGGGCCTGCGGTTTGTAACATTTGGATGGTTTGTAGGGATTTGTTGCCCCAAATTGTTACTATTCTGTGTGTTATTATTATTTACTCCTGTGTCATTGTTTCCTGTTCTATTATTATTCTGAGGTTCTGGTGTATTGATCGGAGTGGGGTGCATGGACGGTTTGCCTGGGGTTCAACAGACTTGATGTGACATTTTGAGAGATCTCATCGTCCTCGCCCATCCAATAGGTCCATCCGTCAGCCGCGTTTTTGAGATATCGTCGCATTCGATCAACGATTTGGCTGTGTGTGTCAGTATTGTTTATAGAGTGACCGGCCATTAGACCGCAAAGGTGCTCGGGGTTAATTTTTTTTAACCAATCGTATTGTACTAATGCCATTTTAAAAGTTTTACGGTGGGTCAATAAAATCAAGAAAACCGATAATAAACCACGAAAGGAATTTTGTTTTTATTTTGTAAATAAATTGTTTATTAGGTTTAGTGCATTTATCTGTATTTGTTAAATTTCTTTTAAAATAATTTAGGTATAAGATTAAGTTACAGAAAAAAAATTTGTTATTCCATCATGTGAAAGGGTGGGAGTAAACGAAATGTTGTTATTAACTCAAGTTTTTGAAAAAGAAAAAAAATATAATTGCTTATTTAAATTTTTTAAAATTTCGGTTTTAATCTAAATTAATTTTTAATTATTGGGTGGGAATTTGTTGAAACCGTACCCCGCTTTTCAATATTTTTGTTAAGGAGACGCCATTAGGATCGAAAACACTTGTCGCGAATGGTCAAGAAAAAGCACTTGTTTTCGGATTATTCACTTCACTTACCTTCTCCGTCCTGTGTTATGTTTTGGCTTCTTCCCTCGGATGGTCTCCTTTATATTTTAATATTTTAATAATTATTATCACTCTCGTATTGTGTGTGAATGTCTTTGGTGATTATTAACTTGTTGACTTTGTTCGTTTCACGTTTACTACTGCTATGTATAGAACTATAGTGCGCCGAGTTCACACAAAGGCTTCCGACCTGTCATTGTCGGTACTTGCACACTATAGGGTGGTACTCCGAATAATGTATTTTATTAAATACGGCAAATTGCACCAAAAGTTTATAATAAGAAAGAGGTAATGGGAATATTAATTTTCGGATGGTATATAGGAATAAATGTGACAATTTGGAAACAATTTTATCCGTCCATGAGTATTAAAATTACACATTAAAATTTAAAAATATTGAAAATGAAATTTTCTTAATTTCGACAAATTGTCAAGTTATTCTTTCTGGTTAGAATTCTGACATTTTACATAATTCGTTTTTTAATAGACCCGTATCGTTGTGGCGCCATTTATAACGAGATTTTTATACTTTTTAAATAATTAATTATTCGATAAATATATTCTAATATTTCTCTCAAAATAAAACCTCGTTATAATTTTTGCCTCTCAACGTTTCTTGGTGTTTCTACCTGGGAAGGCTCACGATATCCAAAACTTACGACTTTATTCGTTTTTCTCGAGTGCGCCAGGCAATGATCAAAAAAATTTGATCATTGCCGCCACAAATTTATCAATAATGTAATTCGAGCCTCAAAAGCACCACCAGCTAGCTCGTCTGGTGCGGAGAGGGGGCCTGAGTCGGCAAGCGAACAAATTCCCTGAAATTCTGCAATGCTTCCTTATTTAATAACTTCGGAAATAAATTGAAACAATCAATATAAAAATGAACGATCAAATAAAAAAGTGACAATTACATTTAATATTTTGGAAATTTTACTCTTTTAAGGAGGTGAGAGATCGATTCTCAAAGGAACCCATATTCTACTAAGAAAACAATTCAAATTAATTATTATTAAACTTAAATTTTTACCCGATCTAAGTCGGGCCGAAGCACATGGCGATTTCAAATTCTTTTATAAAGATTAAATTAAGGTTAAATTAACGTCTTGACAATCGCCAATCAAAAAATATTAATATTCAAGTCTGAATTATAATAATAATAACTTTTCACTAAAACTCCGCCATCATGGCGGTTAATTACAAAAACTTTGCCAACTAAAAATTTATGACCGTTCTACTTGACGGCTCAACCAGGAAGGAAGATAGTGGTGAAAATTCGGGGGCATGTCTTGTGCCTTCCCCCTTCCTTCCCCTTGCGTCATCCTTCCTTCTAATCGGTAATTACGAATCAAACTTATCTTTGATTCGAACAGATGTCCCTTGCTGTGCGATTTGGCCCCTTTGATTTTTGCCAAGAGAGTTTCGAAGAGCGGGAATCTCATCCGCTCGACGCCCTCGTTGTACAACCCACGGCTGAGCTCTTGGCAATCCTTTTTTGGACATTCCTTAGCTCGATTGGGTGGTATTTCGTGAACAAACAAAATATAACTAAACTAAATAACCGAATTTCTAATAATGACAATGACTTCTTTTGAGCATGAAACCTTCAAACCGACGTTCTCAATTCAATAATGGGAGCAAAACCCAGTGATTAACATAAGTAGAAAAAAAGTACATAAATTCCTAAATTCTAATTTTGCTCCCTGGTTGAGTATTTTCGCGATTGGCTTTTTCGAGAGTTGGTCAAAACCAAAGATGAAGTGTCAGAAAGATTCTGCCACGTTATAAGCTATATTTTAAGATAGCCTTTTTAGAACCCGTTTCCACATGGTGGATTCAAATTTTTTTTTTTTCTAATATAATTCTTACATGTTGAACATGTACAAAAACCCTTTTAAAACCAGTTCCCATATGGTGGATTCCAAATTTTTTTTTTAATATAATTCTTACATGTTGAACATGTAAAAAAAATTAAATTTTTTGAATCAACCATATGGGTACGGATTTTCAGAAGACTGAACTTTTTATGTAAAATTTATAAATGGCGAGCCCGAAAACTGCAATAACGGTGTTTCAAGGCGATTTCTTGAAAAATGTGGAAATTCAAAATTTTGAGTCCGCCATGTTGTTTTCAAAATTTTGCAAAATTAATTTCTGACAACTTTATTTTCATTACCGACCTCAAAACCCTCATAAATAAAAAAATCTCTTAAGTTCACTTGAATATTTATGTGATAAATTGCTGCAAACATTGTAATGTATTTTTTTTTACCCATTTTTAAATTTCCGACATTTTGAAAATTTTAGAAATTAAATTTTTCTAAAAATGCCTTCTTAAAATATAGCTAAAATTGAAAAAATTTGTGACCTGGAAAATTTTTTGCAAAAAAATTCAAAAAGTTATGAATGTTTTTAAAAAAAGTTCATTTTCCCCATGCATTTTCAGTGGAAATTTCGATCGATTGCTGGCACGGGTTAATACTGATCAATCAGGCTGCAATTTTACAGAATTTTTTTTTTATATTGGAACTAAACTGGGGGGTACCGTAAATAAAATTTGAAAGTCGACTTTTTTACGGACACCCTAGTTTAGACCCTGCCTACAGGCATCTAAAAGCACCATGTTTGTGTCTGTGGGATAAACAATATTTTTTAATAATTACAGGAGTTATTTTATCGAATTTGTTAATTTGATTTGCTACTTCAAAATTCAATGTTCTGTCTAGCTTTAGTCATTTTACACTTCTTTCAAAGGAGGAATACACATACGAATATATTCTTGTAGGTGTGTAAATACTTACGGCAAGGGTTTAAGTAACGAAAAAGTACAACAAAAAAGTAAAAAAGGCCGTTGCATGATTAAATTGCATAAAATTCTGAACGTTTTCAAGTACAGTGCACAGGCGTCAAGCCAGACTCATGTGTCGGTCCGAAGGTGGGTAAAAATTTCTGAAGTGGCCCCCTGATTTGCAAACATGTAATGAAATTTGAAATTAATGTTATATTCCTATACAACTAAATGAGAGATAGTTCGCATATAAATAGTTTTTTTTAATTTAAATAATGTCAAAAGTTATAAACAAATGAAAATTTTTGCATCATTTTATTTGAAAATTCATATCTTTTTTTTATATTATTGAAAATTAATAAAATTTGTATGACTTGTGTACAAAAGTATAAACTTTAAGATAAAAATAATTTCGATCACGTGCATTTATTTTTTAATGCAAAATTAATGATTTTTTATAAACAATTAAAAAAAAACATGTTCTGGGCCTGCTAACAAATTTTTTTAAAAACGTATTGATTCAGTATGAATTTAGGTTTATTATACAAAAATAAAAATTTGGTTAGGTTTATATTTAACAGAATAGCGTTAATTTGTTTATAACGCTCTGGAAACAATATCAAGCGGCACTGGTTCGTTCGCAACTGCGCCTTCCGTAGTCCCTCCTATAATAAGATATGAAATAATTATGAAGTTGAATAAAGTCAAATGATTTAGTTGAACATAATAAAAATCACTTTTTTCATTTATTTATATAAAAAAACAATATGTAATTAATTAAATACGCAATAATGTTAAAGTACACTATCATTAATACTAATAACTAATAACGTTAATAATAAAGTTAGAAAGCTTAATTTTTTTTGTACTCTATTGTCGTGGATTTTTTGTGACTTTAAGAGTCTTTATTTTTGAATCCTCAGAAAATATTTTGCATATTAGCTGATCTTTTTCAGTTGGCTGAAACGAATGGTACTGTCGTGTACAACTAACAGTTTTTGCACATGCATTTCGAGGCGCTAAATTATTTTCGTTAATCGCATGTTCCGCTTCTATGCAAAAGCCAAATTTAATTTTGTGGAAAAATTGTGCTGCCCATTCAAACAAACTTTTTGGTGATGTAATATATTTCCCATCTACAAGTTGTAAACTTGCTATTTTAGCTTGCCTCTTTACCGTCCCACCAACCCCATCACAAGCCCCTTTGCCGTGCGAAGTGGCGAAAAAATTCCACTCTGCTGAAACTCCAAAATCATTTTCATGTTTTGTCAAATTCAAAAAATTAGTTTTGTTTTTACATTGTGAGCCAGCGCCGTCCGAAAAGTAAAATATTTTCTTTACATTTTGAGCACCAAAAGTTTCCTTCAAATGAGAAAAAAGTTTGTTTGAATGGGCAGCACAATTTTTCCACAAAATTAAATTTGGCTTTTGCACAGAAGAGGAACATGCAATTAACGAAAATAATTTAGCGCCTCGAAATGCATGTGCAAAAACTGTTAGTTGTACACGACAGTACCATTCGTTTCAGCCAACTGAAAAAGATCAGCTAATATACAAAATATTTTCTGAGGATTCAAAAATAAAGACTCATAAGGTCACAAAAAATCCACGACAATAGAGTACAAAAAAATTAAGCTTTTTAATTAATTTATTATGTTCAACTAAATCATTTGACTTGATTTAACTTCATAATTATTTCATATCTTATTATAGGAGGGACTACGGAAGGCGCAGTTGCGAACGAACCAGTGCCGCTTGATATTGTTTCCGGAGCGTTATAAACAAATTAACGCCATTCTGTTAAATATAAACCTAACCAAATTTTTATTTTTGTATAATAAACCTAAATTCATACTGAATCAATACGTTTTTAAAAAAAATTGTTAGCAGGCCCAGAACATGTTCTTTTTTTAATTGTTTATAAAAAATCATTAATTTTGCATTAAAAAATAAATGCACGTGATCGAAATTATTTTTATCTTAAAGTTTCTACTTTTGTACACAAGTCATACAAATTTTATTAATTTTCAATAATATAAAAAAAAGATATGAATTTTCAAATAAAATGATGCAAAAATATTCATTTGTTTATAACTTTTGACATTATTTAAATTAAAAAAAACTATTCATATTCAAACTATCTCGCATTTAGTAGCATAGGAATATAACATTAATTTCAAATTTCATTACATGTTTGCAAATCAGGGGGCCACTTTAGAAATATTTACCCATGTGTATTTTTAAAATCTTTGTAATAATCCTGTGTAAGTATTTTTTTCACCTCTTTATTTTTCATAAAACGAAAGACAATGAAATTTTTGGAAGCTACCTGAAAGCACAAGTTCCTAACTGAATTAGAAATATGTTTAATTAACTATTAAAAACGAAAAGGGTCTGGCTGGACCCAGTAGGTGTCAGATGGAGAGTTAAGATGGTTTTGAGTAAGTTTCCAAAAAAGCATCAGTCATATTGATTCCGATATTTTGATTTTTTGAAAACTAATGTGAGATTCGTTATCAGTAAACTCAAAAACCCCAGAATAACAAGTTTTAGACGATTTCAAGCAATTTTTCAAAATCGTCTGCCATATTGGATCCGCCATTTTGAATTTTTCAAAACGAATGTCAGATTCGTAATCAACGACCCCAAAAACCTTCGAGTAAAAAGTTTCAGACAATTTCAAGTTATATTCAAAAATCGTCCGCCATATTGGATTCGCTATTTTGAATTTTTTAAAACTAATGTTAGGATCGTAATCAGCAACCCCAGAAACCCTTATATATATGGTATCTTAAAAATTCATTGACTTCTAATTTTTCGCATTTTAAGCACTTTTTTTTATCGCTGAACACGAATTTGACCTCGAAAAGTGCCCATCACGCAGAGATTTTGAGAAAAATGGACTCAAAGTCTCAAAAAACCCTGTTTTAGCCCCACTTCGATCACATCTAGAAAGTGATTCTGACGTGCTAGAAGTCTCTACTTAGGCTTAAATTAAAGCTTGAACCTTCATTTAACAGAATAAAATTGAATAAACTCTGAATCAATGACAAATTTTTATGTATACAGAGGCCCACTTATTATTTATTTTTATTTATAGAACTTACAATTTTTTAGGTCGCTGAATACAAATCTGATGTTAAAATTAGAGAATTAAAAATGACCGATCCTAAATGGGGAACCTAAAAAATCAGGCACCTCAAAAATCTCTAAATACCAAGTTTCAATATAATCCATAAACTTTCAAAATTTTATGTGCGCCATTTTGGATCGGCCATTTTTAATTCTCTAATTTTAACATCATATTTGTATTTAGCGACCTCAAAAACAGTAAATTCCATAAATAAAAATTAATAATAAGTGGGCCTCTGCATACCGCTGTATAGGTGCAAGTAGAGTGCGCACGCACATGAAAAAGTGGTGCTACATAAAAATTTGTTATTGATTCAGCGTTTATTTAATTTTATTCTGTTAAACGATGGTTCAAGCTTTAATTTAAGCCTAGGTAGAGACTTCTAGCCCGTCAGAATCACTTTCTAGATGTGATCGAAATAGGGCTAAAACAGGGTTTTTTGAGATTTAGATTTCATTTTTCTCAAAATCTCTGGGTGATGGGCACTTTTTGAAGTTAGATTCGTGTTCAGCGATGAAAAATCTATAAGAATATCATGGACTGAATCTTGAATCATTTTCGGTGTCGACATCAGCGCATTTAAATACGTAATATACCAAGTTTCAAAAAAATCGGAGGTAACACGCTTTTGCAACTTTATCCGATAAACATTAATATTGATTTGTTTTTTTTTTGTTTTTAAGTAAAAAAAGGGTGGGTCATTAAGGTTAAAAGTTTTATAAGTTATTTCTTTTTATTCAGCACTACTTTTTCGTTATTTATAGATGCAGAGTACGTCTGTTAAGTGTAGAAATGGAAGGTACATTTGGACGCATTTACAGAGGAAGTTACCACGATGAAGGTGCAAAAATACCGACAGATGTTTTGGTTAAGACTGCCGCTGAACATGCTTCACCATCACAGGTAAGGCTAAATCTGTAAAAACTTTGAGGTGTTACTACGAAAGCGAGGTTCCCTCCATTTTTCTAAGCACTAGTTTTACACTAACTTAATTTTGTTCGCTGGTTACAAAAATAATAATGAAATTTGTCGCAAATTCAGTTTTTACGAGATAAGAAAATTCATAATCAAACGAAATGAATTTTTTCAAAATTGATTAATACATAAACCATGAAAATGGTAAAATGTATTATGTTTATGTTTCCTAATGAAGAATCTTGAATTAAAATATTCTAAAAACGTATTTTTTGAAATGTTTTTCGAACACTAGAAAAAAAGTGTTAATCATATTTTAAAATTATTTCTAACTTATCCATATTTTCTACATTTTAAGAACTTAAATAGTAGGTTTTAGATACACCCTGAAAACGTTTTATGTCTAGTCATTTGAAGTTCCGAAAAATAAGTTAAAAATTTTTTTAAATCTAGCAAAATAAAACAAAACTTTGTATTAGACATCTGTTTTCATATTTCCAAGAAACTATCTCGAACGTTTTTAAACGTTTTTGAAACTTTATGTTCGAACTTTTTTTGAAACGTTTTTCGAACGTATGTAAAACACTTTAAAGACGTTTATGGAACAGTTCTGGAACGTTCTAGTAACACAGTTTTAACAGAGACATAAGCTTCCATGTAGTTGATGTTACGCTTTTTTCGAAAATTTTACACCCCACCTACCCACCTTCTAAATTCACATTATTGAAATAGTTGAAATTAAAAATTTAAGAAGGCTGTCACAGATTCAAAGACCTCTTCACCCCTAGGAGTGTGACATCATTTATGGATGCCACTGTAGGAAAAAACATGCATTGCACATCATCATTCGCTAATTTCACTGTATGCATGTATGGTAAATGTAAGCTCACGGTAAGCTTAAAATATCATTAATCAAATAATTGATCGATTATTCTTGCAAATTACTTTTGTACGGCCCCTACGAATGCGCAATAGATTTTTTACCAATAAAGCTGAATAAGGCCTGCAAAATGTTTTTCAAAACACATGATTTTCCTTACAAAAATTTGCATTATTGTAAATATTATTATATGAGAGATTCCATATGAAGTGATCAAGGTAAAAAAAATTGTTAGCCAATTATGCTTAAACTCGAGGTATTCATATTGCATATAGGTGATAATTTTTAATAAAAATGTATTTTCGTTTTGTCCAATATTTTCTGATTGGGAGGAAGGGAATCTTTCTGGGTTTTACGGTACAACGCAAATTTCAGTAATTTTTTTTCTATTTAACAATAAGTTAAAAATTTTTTGCTAATATCAGTTTCTATAGAGTTTTTCATGGCCTTTTAATTAGTGATATGTATTTGAAAAAATAAAATTTTTTTCAAAAAAAATGAAAGTCAAAAATAAATTTTAGTTTTGTTTGGTAAAGGACAAGATTTTTTTTTAAATCGAAAGCTGAGGTTTTTTCCTATAAGGGTATGAGATGAAAAAGTAGGCCTAGAATGTTTAAGCCATGAAAATTAGAGTTTTAGAGCGCTGATGCCTCTAGGTCGTGCTGAGTCAGCAGCGCTCCGCTCTAGAAAACAAAGAGGGGTCACTTATAACCTAGTTTGAAAGAGACACTTTTACGTTAAATTATCAATATTACGGTTTTAGTTGGAATAATACTTAGGTTATGTATTTTTCAGATTAAAATGTAAAATTACATTTTTATGTATGAAATGAAAAAATTAGATGGCAGCAGGAATTGATCACGGGATCTTAAACTTGAAAATTCGACGTCCTAACCACTGCTCCATGGAGAGATACGATTAACTTTATTTTTATTCAAATAAGTAGATGTCAAGCATTTTGGACTTTTTAAAAATTACTAATGTGATATTTTCGAGATTCAATATGTTTAAAAACATACTTTTTGACAAAAGTAATAACTAAAAAACGTGTTTTTTTACAAAATTTAAAATACACTTATAAATTAATTATTAAAAGAAAAATAAATAACCTAATATAATAATATGTATATTGTAGTACATAACCTCTTACACATTTACAAATTTCTATACTGTAGCTTTTATTTGTGTCCACTGTTAATATTAATTATAATTTTTTAATTTTTTTTTCAATTTGAATGTTATTTTTACCGACTTTTGTATTTAATTTGTAAAAAGCTATTTCTTTAAGTATAGTATTTCATGCAAATTTACGACTTTACCGTTTTACCGGTGCTTCTCATTTTATTATTTTCAAACGTCAACAAATACCGCCCGTTCTGAATATTACATCTTCAAATGTAAAGGTTATGTTGAAAAAGTAATTTTACATTTTCTTCTCATTTCTGCAGGGACCAAGAAAATTGTCCTTTTCAAAGACGGGTCATTTATAACCTACTTTGAAAGTGACATATTTACATTCGTAATACTTATCTTTGAAAGTGATATATCATTATTGAAAAAGGTAAAATTACAAATTTTTTGGTATTTTTACAAACCAAAATGTATTAACCCCATACCCAAGTGCGAAATGCCACAACTAACAACTCGGGCCAATCTTGGCCCAATAACGGTAGCCAAAATACGGCAAACTGTACTAGACTAAAATTGGCGTTCTTAACGGCCCTTGACTGTGCCAATATTGACTGCCAGTCTTGATTATTTAAATTGACTAATCTTCTGCCAAGTCTCGAGCCAGTGACGGCCCGGTAATTTAGCCAACATCGATTCTATATTGGAAAATTCTCTCTAGTAAACAATAAGAGAATCTCCGGCCAATGATGGCGCCTTCTTGGCCCCAACTGTAGTTTTATTATAGAAAATCTTCAGTTTAAAAAATATAACTATCTACATTCTTTTTAACCCTACATAACTTTTTTTATAAATAATTTATAACACTTTGATAACTTCAAAAACTACTTTTATACGTATCGACATAGCTATATTGTACCTAGCAATCATATTTCAAATTATGTTCAATGATATTAATTATATGGACTAATTACGTAATTTTATATAAAACCCGCATTTCTTTCAAAATATGTTCATCTTATTACTAAGGGAGAAATTTTATTTTGTAGGAGTTCTAAAAACTTCTAACTTATTTTAAATCATATTATTTAATAATGAAGTAAAGTTTTAATTTTTAAATAAATTAGGTTACCACAAATATTACTGGTCCTACTTGGCTCAGTACTTAGATGACCATTACAGGACATCGTATAGGTATTTGATCGGGTTGGTGAGGGACTTGTGGTACTCTTACGGGATATCACAGAATGTCTGAGCCGACTGGGTCAAGTACTTGAATGGCATTTAGGATGAGGTTTCTGACACCCCAATTGGGCGCCTCCCCAGGTGGCGGATAGGGGAAAGCTTCTCAGATATGAGAGGTACCGAGAAAATTTAAATATCCGGGGCGGACCAAAAGTCAGATAGGGGTGGGCATCCGATATAATTGTCTACTCTGTGTTGGGATAACCTCCCACACAGGTTACGACGACTGTAACGCGCAGTGCCACCCACAATAGGTCTTTCTCGGATGGAGATCAGGGTTCAGTTGGGCGTGGCAATAGGGCAGAATCCAGGCAACGTCCAGGCATTGACCCAGAATAAGCTAGAGTACGTTTTAAATGGACGGACCAACTTCGGAAGGACATCATGCTATGTTGGCAAAGTAGTAGTCTCAACAGAAGAGGATATATGCTAAGGTTGCAGGAGCGATGGGTCAATATGTACCCCTAATACGTTTAAATGATGTCTTAGTATTTAAGAGATCAGGTATCCTCTCTGAAAAAAAGGGATATGAAGCTTTTCTTCAGGAAGAAGAAGAACCCTTAGAGGACCTTCAGGTTCCAATAGTAACACCTACACTAGGGTGGTCCAAAAAAAGGTGACTTTAAGATTTTTCAAAATCTTGGAACAGTTCCATTTTCCTCATCATTAGTAACGACATAAACATTTTTTTAAAAATTTTTTGTTCAAAAATTGAGCTTGCGCACAGGACCTAAAGATTTCTTCTCTTTCATACAGTCTTTTTTGACGAAATACTTATTGCAAATAATGAAAATCCTTTCCTACAAAGACTTGGTAGTTTACAGTATCCGAGAAATTTCAAGCCTGTTTAGAGCTTCTACAAAAAAAAACTTGGGTTTTACCCTGACACAAACCCTTTTTTTCATCATCGGTAGCGTCGTAAGGCCCGTATCGCTTTCACTTTTATGAAGGTTGTAAACCAACTTTCGTTCAAAAAGTTGAAATTTTAAATCAATAATTGAGCTGTTTAATATTAAACTACATTTTTAATTTTTACAGTACGCCATTACCAGAAGATTAATTTTCTTTTAGTGTCAATTCTAAATAAAAAAATTAATATTAAGTAGCTGAAAACCGCCTTTGAAAAGTGCCAAAATAGTGTTTTTCGGCACTAAATAACAGCTATAAATATTGTCAAAACTTAGTTTACTTTTTTGCAAAAGATTATTTCACTTTTCATCAATCAGTTCCTTGACCGGCGTTATATTAAAATTTTAATAAGGAAGTTAAATTGAGCATGGAAAAAAATGCATTAATTTTACGTGTTAATTTCACAATAATCCCATAAGAGAGAAAAACGCTGTGCGCAAGCTCAATTACTAATCAAAAAATTTTAAAAAAATATTTAAGCCGTTACTAATTATAAAGAATATGGAACTGTTGAACGATTTTGAAAAATCCAAAAGTCACCTTTTTTTGGACCACCCTAACCTACACCTACGCAAACGACCGAAGAAGGGAACATGAGATCTAGGGAAACCAAAGTCCATCTAAAGGTTTCCATTAAACTGGACAAAATCGCTGAAGAAAATAACGAGCTTTCATTACTTCCAGACGATGTAGATCTCTGGACATTGAACTGTGCTGTGAATAAAAAAGCAAAACTTCTGCTTCGTGAAAGTAACAGAAAATCAGTTACAGATCGCGTCGTTAGAACTTTTAAACGAGTCAGACAAGTGCTGTATAAAATTGGGATGGCTCGACGGCATGCTTCTCAATTGCAGAGTGTGATTGTATATCTAGAATCTAAAAGAAAATTTACACCCAGCGTTTTGAAAATAGCCCAAACTCTAAAAAGATTGCATCACACTCTGAGAAAATCGAAGTTGCAGACTATCAAGCAACATTGGATTGGGAAGATACGTTCTCTGGTTGTTATAAGAAAGCGTTTAGAACGGCGGGTTAAATGGATTTAAAGCAAAATAATACCTATGCTACTAATCCTTCCCGTCTGTTCAGTTCACCATCGACAACTGTCGAAGGACCCCCATGTCGTGATGAGATTGAAAACTTCTGGAGAAACATGTATGGAAAAGACCATTCAGTGAACGATAAACAGTCATCATTGACATTCTTTCGTAGCTTCTGTCTTAGACAGGGGCTTGATCATTCCTACAGAGGTAGGGCCACCAATTACTAAAGAGGAGGTAAGAATTTTCATCATAGTAAGTGCAAATCCACTGACCCAAAAGTCGATGTCCACTAAACAATATTTGAATATGTGACTTATTCTTATTAATTGCTTTCATTTATTTCATCTAAAATTTCTAAATATCCTGTAATTTGTTCTTGGAAACTACCACCTGATCCAAGTTTCAATAATTCCTGAAACTTATGCATGTGATTGTCATTTAGCATTTCCCAATTACGAATAATATCCTAATCTTTATTATTTAAATTGAAATAACTCTTCTTTAACTGAGAAATCATTTTTCAGAAACAACATTAAAAAAAAATTAACAAAAAATGAATTTTTTATGACTCACGATCTAACTCCATAATGACCTCTTTATCCTGCATGTCATCAAAGTATCTATTTCAAGTCTTAATGTTTTTTTTTTGTTTCTGTATCTCATATGTTTATCTCATATCTATTTATCTCATCTCATTATCTCATATTTTTACCTTATTTCTCTCATTGTCTCATCTGTTTATTTCATATTATTGTCTCATGTTATTGTCTTATATCTTTATCTCACCTCTTTTATATAATTATATTATTAACACTTCTTTTACACTGTAATGACTCTTTAGCAACATTATAATCACTTTATTATTTATTAAACATTCACAATTAATTTATTTATTAAATAGATAAGATTAATAATAATCTTTGATAAAAGAAGTACACTTCAACTCACCAACATTTGGCTCGTATATATACTCTACCTTTCTCAACGGAGAACGTCCAATACCACAGTGGTTGGTGGAAGGACGAACGGTACTCTTACAAAAATCTGGAGATTTGTCTAATCCAAAAAATTATAGACCAATAGCTTGTCTTAACACCTTCTACAAGCTATTCACTGACATCCTCAAAGAGAGGATTTTGACATCCATAGAGCGAGTATGGAGTGCAATAAGCGAACAGCGAGGGTGCAAGAGAGGCCTGGCAGGTTGTATGGAGAACCTAATGATTGATAGGTGTGTTACCCAGGACTCGATATTTTATCGACGTAACCTGTCAATGGCTTGGATTGATTACCGACAGGCATTTGACTCTACAAGTCATAAGCTGATCATCAAGCTCTTTGAATATTTAGAGGTACATTCGAACATCGTGAGATGCTTAAAGGAGCTTATGCTCATGTGGAAGACAAGGTTTGTTATAACATCCAACAAACAGCTTGTGATGACTAACTTCATCTCGTTTAGAAGAGGAGTTTTCCAAGGAGACTCTCTTAGTCCTCTACTTTTTTGCATCTCCCTCTTGCCTCTGTCTGTAGTACTCCGAGAAAAATACTCTGTATGTGTGGCAAACCCAGAAATAGAGTCCATAAGATCAACTATCGGTTTTATATGGACGATCTTAAGTTATATGGATCCAGCAAGGACGAATTAAAAACTCTGGTGTTTGCAGTAGCCGAGTACTCCAGAGCTATTAGTATGGATTTTAGATTGGATAAATGTGCTATTATCCATTTGATTAAAAGGGAGATGAGAAACAGCTGAAATGTCGAGCGATTCTGAGAATCTTTAACTCATTGGTGGCAAAACCATTTTTCATCTTGGTGTTGGGGAAACTTACACATAACTTGGAATTCCTCAATCAGAAAGTCAAGATTTGTGTGAACTTAAAGATCATCTCCATAAGAAATACCATGGTCTTAGAAAAATTTGGGCATCTGAACTATCTGGGAAGAATAAGATACAAGCAATAGCCACATTAGCCATTCTTTTACTACTTTATACATCTGGAGCAGGTAAGTGGAATGTGAATGAGTTGAAGGAACTAAATAGAGAAATTCGCAAGATGATGACTATACATCGAAGTCATCATCCTAGGTCTTCTGTACCTCGTATTTACCTTTCAAGAGATCGGGGAGGAAGAGGTCTTTTAAATTTAGAGTGTCTTCATCGTAGAATTGTTTTATCTGCGGCATGCTCAATCATAAACAGTAGAGATCCTCTTATGCAATTTGTTCACCATCATGAAATTGCAAATGTTGGGGCGTTTTTATATCGATCGGCAGAAAGAGCTGCAAGTGAACTTGGTCTCCCATTTGAAACTAGGTATATGGAACACGGTTTAGCATCTTTAACACCATTGATGCTTAAAAAAGTGTCAAGGAAGCAGAACATGCGCTTCTGTTACAGGAACATATTGGCAAGCCTGTGCATGGACAATTTTTCAGTCTCATAAAAGAGTTAGGATTGTCTGGGGTTTTGTCATTTGCTTTCCTTAAATCTACTGGTTTGAAATCAGAGACTGAAGGATTTTTATTTGCTTGCCAGGATGGAGTGATAAATACTTTGGTGTATCGCAGTCGAGTGATGCATATATCTGTCGACAAGATAAACTGTCGAGCGTCCAAGCAATACCCGGATACACTTAGTCATATTCTAAGTGCGTGCCCGAAGTATGCAGGTTACAGATATGTAGAAAGACACAATGCTGCGCTTAAGATGTTGTATTATCACCTTTAAAACCAATATGGTATAGATAAAGAGCCCATCTTGCTGTATGCCCAAGGGGATGAGGAGTTCGTTGTGGAAAATGATCAGTGTAAGATCTACTGGAATTTTTCTTTTTCCACTACTCATTGTATCAGTGCCAATAAGCCTGATATGGTGCTCCAGGATCATAAAGGAACGCCATTTGTGTGATAGAGTTTTCGGCACCTGCTGAGAGCAATATCACTCAAAAGGAGGATAAGAAACGGACAAAGTATCAAGACCTTCTGTTTGAATTAAGTAGAATATATCCAGGCTACAGGGTCAGATTAATTGTTCTTATACTCGGTTGTTTAGGAGGGATGCGAGCTTCATTTGTGAGCTAATTACAAAAGATTCCTAGATCCGAGCACAAAGCTGATGCGTTGGTGGTTCGCATGCAGAAGGCTGTTCTTCTGTACTCTCTCAATCTAGTTTGGCAGCACTGTTCATTATAAGATCCTATTCGGTAGCTCTAAAAAAGCATTCAACAATGTTTTTGACCACCGCTCAAGAACATCAGCGGCAATGGGTGAGAATAACAGTGTAAGAAACTAGAATAACAACTCTAGCAAATGAATCACGCTCTTGCTTACCCTCCAAGACGGATAAAGCAATAGTGGTTTAGAATATATAAAGCAAGAATGGGAGAGGTTGTTTTTGTGAGGTATTACCACAGCACATGGTCGAGTCCTACACGAACAAGTGCGTAAATGCATTTTTTCCTCTCCTTTTCTAATCTCCTTAACTTACCGTAAAGCATTCGACTCTACGAGTCATGAGCTGATCACCAAGCTCCTTGATTGCTTACAGGTACATCCATCCATTGTAAGATGCTTGTAAGAGCTGATGCTTATGTGGAGGACAAGGTTTGCTATAACATCCAACAAACAGCAGATGATAACTAATATCATCTCTTTTAGGAGAGGAGTTTTCCAAGGTTTTTAAAATCAACCATCCTTACTATATGGACGATCTTAAGCTCTATGGATCTAGTAGAGATGAACTTAAGAATCTAGTTTTTGCAGTAGCCAAGTATTCCAGAGCAATTGGAATGGAATTTGAATTGGATAAATGTGACGTTTTCCACTTAAGTAAGGGAAGACGTGAAACATCTGAAACAACAAGTGACTTTGAGGATCTTCAGCTCATTGGTGGCAACGCCATTCATCATCTTGGTCAAGGAGAAACATATGCATATTTTAGAATTCCACAAGCGCAGACTCAAGATGTGCGTTAGCTTAAAGACCGTCTCCAAACAGAATATCGTGGTCTTCTCATAAAAATTTGGTCGTTCGAATTATCTGGGAAGAATAAGATACAAGCCACAAATACATTATCCATTCCTTTGCTTCTCTATACCTTTGGAGGAGTTAAGTGGAATGAGCTGAAGATGCTAGAAAGAGAAACTCGCAACATGATGACAATCCATCGAAGTCATCATCCAAAGTCTTCCGTGCCTCGAATTTACCTTCCGCGAGACCAAGGAGGAAGAGGTCTACTGAACTTAGAGTGTCTTTATCGTAGAATCGTTTTGGCTGCTACATGATCAATTATGAACAGTAGAGATCCTCTTTTAAAATTTGTTCACCATCATGAAATTACGAATTGTGGGTCATTCTTATATCATGCGGCAGAAAGAGCTGCGAATAAACTTTGTCTCCCATTTGACACTAATAATATGCAACATGGATTAGCATAGTTACCACCATTGATGCTTAAGTGCCGTGTCAAGGAAGCAGAACATGCGCTTCTATTACACGAACATAAGAGCAAATCTGTTCACTGACATTTCTACAATCTCATAAATGAAGTAGGATTGTCATTTGGTTTGACCTTTTCGTTCCTGAATTCTGCTGGTTTAAGATCGGAGACTGAAGGATTTCTATTCGCCTGTCAGGATGGTGTAATTAATACTGTGTACCGCAGTCGTGTGATGCATATACCTGTTGACAATGACATCTGTCGTGCATGTAAACAATATGCGGAGACACTTAGTCATATTTTAAGTGCGTGTCCGAAGTACGCGTGTTGCAGGTATGTGGAAACACACAATGTTGCGCTTAAGGTATTGTATTATCAATTTCGATACCAATATGGTATATATAAAGAACCCATCTTGCTATATGCCCAAGGGGATCAGGAGTCCGTAGTGGAAAATGACCAGTGTAAGATCTACTGGAACTTCTCTTTTTCCACCACTCATCGTATCAGTGCCAATATGCCTAATATAGTTCTCCAGGATCATGAAAGTAAGATTATTTGTGTAATTGAGTTCTATTCCCCAGCTAAGAACAACATCAATCGTAAGGAAGATGAGAAGCGGACTAAGTATCAAGAGCTCATGTTCGAGTTGAGTCGAATGCACCCGGGTTATAAGGTTTGATTAAATGTTCTTTTAATCTGTTGTTTGGGAGGGATTAAAGCTTCATTTGTGAGCCAATTAAAAAAGATTCCTGGCTGTGAGCGCTAGGCTGATACATTGGCGGTTCGCATGCAGAAGGAAGTCCTTCTGAACTCTCAATCTGGTTCAGCAGCACTGTTCACTTTAACATCTTATTCGGTAGCACTAAAAAAGCATCCAACAACGTTTCCGACCACCGCTTAAGAACATCGGAGGCTATGGGCGAGGACAACAGTACCAGAAACATGGAAAACGTCTCGAGTAAGTGGATCACGCTCTTGCTAACCTTCCAGGATGGAGGGAGCAGGAACGGATGGAGTAAAGAAAGCAAGAATGGGAGAGGTTGTTTTAGTGCGGTATTACCACAGCACGTGGTTGATTCCGACACAAACAAGTGCGTAAAGGCATTTTTTGCTCTCCTAAACTTGTTTTGTAAAAAAAAAAAATAATAATAATAATAATACGTAGATGATCATTGCAGAACATCGTATAGGTATTTGATCGGGTTGATAAGGGACTTGTGGTACCCTTTACGGTATATCACATAATTTCTTAGCCGACTGGGTCAAGTACTTGAATGGCATTTAAAATGGGGTTTCTGACACCCCAATCGGGCGACTCCCCAGGTGTCGGATAGGGGAAGGCTTCTCAGATATGGGAGGTACTGAGGAAATTAAAATACCCGGGGAAGACTAAAAGTCAGATAGGGGTGGGCACCCGATATATTTTTCACTCTGTGTTAGGATAACCTCCCACACAGAATGTTTGCGGTTACAACGACTGTAACGCGCAATACCACCTACAATATGTCTCTCTCGGATGGAGATCAGGGTTCAGTTAGGCGGGGCAATAGGATAGAACTCAGGCGACGACAAAGCAATGGCCAGGGACAAGCTCGATTAAAGTTAAAATGGACGGACCAACTTCGGAAGGACATTTTGTTAAGTTGGCAAAATAGTTCTCCTAAGAGTAGAGGATACATGCAGAGATTACATGCGCGATGGGTCAATATGCACCCCTAATACGTGGAAATGACGCCTTAGTACTTAAGAGATCAGGTATCCTCTCTGAGAAAAAGGGTATATGAAGCTCTTCTCCATGAAGAGAATTACTCTCAGAAAGTGTAGATCTCTGGACATTGAACTGTGCTGTGTATAAAAAAGCTGTGTCCTTACTTCTCATAAGTAACAAAAAATCTGTTGCGGAACGCGTTGCTAAGACCTGCCAGCGATTCAAACAAGTGCAGATTAAGATCGAGTTGGCTCGACGACATGCTTCTCAATTGCATAGTGTGATTGCATATCTCGAATCAAATAGAAGGTTCACGCCAAGAGTTTTGACAGCCCAAACTCTTAAAAGATTGCATCACACTATAAAAAAGTCAAAGTTTCAGACCATCAAGCAACACTAGATTGAGAAAATACGTTTTCTTGTAGTCATAAGGGAACGTTTAGAACGGAGGATGAAATGGATAAAGCAAAATATCATCTTTGCTACTAATACTTCCCGCCTGTTCAGTGAACCATCACCAACCGTTGAAAGGCCTCCATGTCGCGAAAAGATTGAAACTGTCTGGAGCAACATCTATGAGACTTCCCATTCAGTAAACGATAAAGGGTTATCTTTGTCACTCTTTCGCAGCTTCTCTGTCAGACAGGGGTTTGACCAAAATGCAGAGACATGTGCATCAATTACTGAAGAGAAGGTAAGAAATGCAGTTGCTAAAACTAAGAACTTTTCAGCACCCGGCAAGATAAGATTAATAATCTTTGGTGGAAGAAGGTTACTTTAACTCACCAAAATTTGGCCCGTATATTCTCTACCTATCTAAACATGGAACATCCAATACCGCAGTGGTTGGTGGAAGGACGAACGGTACTTCTACTAAAATCAGGAGATTTTTCCAATCCAAAAAATTACAGACTAATTGCTTGTCTTAACAACTGTTACAAGCTATTTACTGGGATCCTCAAGGAGAGGACATTGTCATTTATAGAACCAGTCTGGAGTGCAGAAAGTGAACAACAACGATGTAAGAGAGGCCTGTCAGGTTGTAGGGAGAACTTATTAATAGATAGGTGTGTTACCCAAGAGTCGATATTTTATCGACGTAACCTGTTAATAGCTTGGATTGATTACCGCAAAGCATTCGACTCCACGAGTCACGAACTGATCATTAAGCTCCTTAAATGTTTAAAGGTACATCCGAACATAGTTAAAGGCTTAAAAGATATAATGCTTAAGTGGTGAACAAGGTTTGTTATGACATCTAACAAACAGCAGGCTATGACTAACATCATCTCGTTTAGAAAAAAAGTTTTTCAAGGCGACTCCCTTAGTCCGCTACTTTTTTGTATCTCCCTCTTACCTCTGTCTATTAGACTTCGAGAAAAACACTCTGGATACATGTGTGTCAAACCAAGAAATAGAGTCTATAAGATCAACCATCTTTTCTATATGGACGATCTCAAGCTCTATGCATCCAGTAAGGATGCGCTTAAAACTTTG
The DNA here is from genome assembly GCA_037103525.1 of Ganaspis brasiliensis. Classification (NCBI taxonomy): domain Eukaryota; kingdom Metazoa; phylum Arthropoda; class Insecta; order Hymenoptera; family Figitidae; genus Ganaspis; species Ganaspis brasiliensis. Next base: position 1,485,197 of record JAZKLR010000331.1, on the reverse strand, counting down.
GTGTTTGCAGTGGCCGAGTATTCCAAAGTCATAGAAATGGATTTTGGATAGATAAATGTGCCGTCATCCATCTGATTAAAGGAAGACATGAAACATCTGAAATTCTGAGGGACTCTGAGGACATTTGACTTATTGGTGGCAACACCATTTAACATCTTGATGGTGGAGAGACTTACACATGTCTTGGAATTCTACAGTCAGAGTCTCAATATTTGTGTGGGCTTAAAGATTGTCTCCAAACAAAGTATCGTGGGCCTCTCAGAAAAATTTGGTCTTCCGCATTGTTTGGGAAGAACAAAATACAGGCCATAAATACATTAGCCATTCCTTTACTTCTCTATATCTTCGGAGCTGTTAAGTGGAATGTAAATGAGTTAAAAATACTAGATAGAGAAACCCGGAAGATGATGTCAATCCATGGTAGTCATCATTCAAGATCTTCCGTGCAAAGAATTTACCTTCCACGAGACTGTAGAGGAAGAGGTCTATTAAGCATGTTCAGTAATAAACAGTAGAGATCCTCTTATGCAATTTGTCCACCATCATGAAATTGCAAATGCTGGGGCGTTCTTATATCGTGCGGCAGAAAGAGCTGCAAATAAACTTCCATTTAAAACTAGTGATATGAAGCACGGGTTAGCATCGCTAACACCATTGATGCTTAAAAAGTGTATCAAGGAGGCAGAACAAGCGCTTTTGTTACAGGAACATAAAAGCAACATTTGCTTTCCTTAAATCTGCTGGTTTGAGATCAGAGACTGAGGAATTTTTGTTTGCTTGTCAGGACGGTGTAATTAATACTCTGGTGTACCGCAGTTGCGTAATGCATATACCTGTCGAGAATAACAACTGTCGAGCATGTAAGCAATATCCGGAAACACTTGGTCACATTCTAAGTGCGAGTCAGAAGTATGCATGTTACAGGTATGTAGAAAAACACAATGCTGTTCTTAAGGTGCTGTATTATCACCTTCGACATCAGTATGCTATTGATAAGGAACCCATCTTGCTGTATGCCCAAGGGGATCAGGAGTCTGTTGTGGAAAACGTTGTTTTTTCCTACAACTTATCGTATCAGTGCTATTAAGTCTGACATTGTACTCCAGGATTATAAAGTAAGATCATTTGTGTGATAGTGTTTTCGGCTCATGCTGAAGGCAACATCATTCAAAAGGAGGATTAGAAACGGACGAAATATCAAGATCTTATGTTGGAACTGAGTCCAATGTGTCCAGGTTATAAAAATCAATTAATTGTTCTCATACTAAGCTATATGGGAGGGATTAAAGCTTTAGTTGTAAGCCAATTAAAATAAATAGTTTTTATATCATGTTTTTTAAATACTTAATGTTTAATTTTTATAAATAATATCTAAAAAGATTTTTTATTATTTTTATTATACAAATTTTTAAAATGGTTCAATAGGTACTTTTAAAATTAGAAAGTTGGTCTGCCCCTGAAAGGGCTGATATTCATATACTAAAGTTTGCAAGTCTCATACCAAGTCTAGCGTGTATGAGGGGTTAGAGCGTTCAACTTATACCCCAAGCTTCCTGGGTTCGATCCCTACGTCCGTGCGATTTTTAATTTTTTAGGTGGTTGTAATTGTTTAGGTCTTACAAATATTATGCGAGTATAATTAACTCTGTGTAAAAAAACAATTGAAATGTTATAAATAAACGATATAATTAAACAATGTAAAATGTAAAAATGAACTTGAAAAACAAAGTTGCATTCTGTCAATAAAAATATGTTGTAATAATTGAATTTAAAAGATATAAAATTTTTTAGTTACTCAAATAAATAATAATCTATATAAATAAAATCAACATTTTGTCTGTACATTGCACCAAACTTAAAAATGTTTACATACTTTTTCGTTTTGAGTGATGAGGATCGCGAAAATGCAAAAAAAATTCTGTCTGTCTGTCTAGGATTTTTTGTCCGGGCATCACTTTAAAACGGCTCGGCCGATTCATGTAAAATTTGGCAGAGTATTAGAGTGTCACGCTACTTAGATTTATATAAAAAATATCAGAAAATATTATTAGAAGCTGAGATATACAACTAAGTCACATTTTCACATATACGTACGTACATACTTATAAACACTCATATATACATATATACATACACACACATATACACACACTCACATACACACACACATAACTTTACATTTGTGTAGAAGCATAATGTTTACTAAAAAAAAAGCGCGCGCTAAAGCGCACGCCAAATTTTTTTATTTCTTAAAATAATGTTTCACTTATGTATAACTATGTGAAATAAAGGAAAAACATAATATAATAAAAAAAGAAAATTAATGATAAGAAGACATTGCAATAAATTTAAATTGATATGATCATTTGGAAACTTTGATTAATTAAGAATTAATTAAATAAAATAAAGATAAAGAATAAAATGAAGAATATGAAGAGTAATTATAAAAAATTATGATATACATAATACTATTTTAAAACCTTACTTTAAAAAGTTTACCGATCAACACTCTTTGCTCTTAATATTTTAGAACCTTCTTCCAATATAACCAATAAATGAATATGTTGGTAAACCACGCTTTTGAAATTCAATAACATAAACATAAGACTTTACTTGTCCAAATAGTTTATCATCTACTATAGTTTGGATTAATTTTTTTACTCTTAAATAAAAGACTCTTGCAATCTGTCATGATTATTAGAAGTTGACTGATTAAGTAATAAATTTTCTTAAATTTCTTTCCATTATGAACTACATGTCATTGTAATAAATTAATTATTTTAAATATATTTCCACAAATGTGGAAAGTGTAAATAGTGACAGAATATAAATGTTTGTAAGAAAAAACTTGTGAAAAATGCGTCAAATTCTATTGAAGTAGTAAAAGAAGGTAATAATTATAAAATATTAGAAACAATAGTAGTAAGAAGATATTTTTAGCAATGCTAATGAAAAAAGTAGAAAAACTAGAGCAGAATATCAGAAAGAATATAGTTAAATGATTAAATTAAAACGAAAAAAAATTGATAACAAAGAAACAGAAATATCAGTTATGGAAGATGTATGTTTAAGTAGTGAAACAGATATAATTTTTTCTAAAAAAAACACATAGATAGTGCTGTTAAATAAAAAGAGAGAGATAATAATTCTGACAAAGTAATAATTTCTAGCGATTGTAATGAGACAAGTAGAAAAAGTCGTGCAGAATATCAACAAATATTGAAAGTCAGTTAAAGTATCTTAAAGAAGTAGGCAGAAATGATAAGAATGAGAAATTACAAAGAATAGTGAGCCAGACAAAAATTGTTAATACCTCTAATCAGAAAATTAAAAAAAAGTAGAGCAGAATGTAAAAAAAAGCTATCATCAAAGATTGAAATTGAAACAGAAGATGTGCCATGATAAGAATGAAAATAATGAAATACTATATTCAAAAGATATGCAGGAGAAAGATATAAGAACTTGTGATGAGAACCTGAAAAAAGTCACGCAAAATAACAAAAACAATAACGTAAAAGATTAAAATTAAAAAGAAACGTAATCAATGAAAAAAAAAATGTTTCGGAACATACTGGTAAAAAATGGAGTCATTTATGCGAATAAAAACATTGATATTCATGATTTTACTTATGCAGAAAAAAATATTAATAGCATACATGTTCCAAGTTATAATGAACATTATCTTGGTAAAATGTCGTTTTTTGCAAAAAAAGCAAGGCTAAACATTTTGAGAAAGAAAAATTTCAAAAGAAATTAACTTATAATTATTGTTGCAGTCATGGTGGTGTATCGTTGCTTTCAGAAAAATACCCTCATGGATTAAAAAAATTGTTAGATGGATCTCATAAGATATCTGGCCATTTTAGGAATAACATAAGACTTTACAATAATTTATTTGCTTTTGCATCTTAAAATGCCAATGTAGTTAATTTCAATAATAAAGAGCGGGGACCATTTTGATAAATAATTCAAGGTCGAATTTATTATCAAATCAACAATTTCCTATTTCCTAAAATTGATAATGATCCATCTTTTGGTCAATTATTTCTGTTAGATCTAGAAGAAGCAATTTGCTATAGATTAAATAAACATGACAAGTGAGATGTGGATATATTTTTTAGTATTGAAAAATTATTGAGAGATTGTAACGCATATACAAAGTCTTTTTTAATGATATCTGAGATCATTGAAATAGAAACTGCGTTAGATAAAACAAAATAATTTAATTTATAATTTTTAAAGTTGTAATGAAGTTGCTGCTATTTTAAATATAAATGCTGAAGGTTTAATACTAGTGTCTTATGTAACGATTTATAATACATCGATTCAACAATTGCAATTGGTTAGTCATTTAGATCCAAATGTTGAACTTTGGATATATCCTATACTTTACCCTCCAGAAAGCAAGGGTTATAGTCTCGATACGGTTCGTACTGATAGTGACAAACCAACCAGAAATCAAACTGTGTCCAGATCTGCTTATATAAAATATAAAATCAGAGTAAGAGATCATACCTTCAATAAATTTTTATATGGTGGAAGAATGTTTCAGCAATGGTTAGTTGATAATTATGTCAAAGTTGAAAAAGTTAGGTTACATTTTTGTAAAAATAATCAAACAAAATTAAGAAGTAAAATTTACAAAGGATTAACTGATCATTTAGATAATTAAAAAAATTGAAAATAATGTACATGTTGGCAAGCTGTTGATACTGCCTTCAACATTTATAGAATCACCTCGTAACATGTTAAAACAATATCAATATGGAATGACCATTATGTAGCTTTTCATCGTAGACCAGATTTATTTATTACAATGACATGTAGTTCATAATGGAAAGAAATTTAAAAAAATTTATTACTTAATCAGTCAGCTTCTAATAAACTTGACAAATTGCAAGAGTCTTTTATTTAAGAGTAAAAAAATTAATCCAAACTATAGTAGATAATAAACTATTTGGACAAGTAAAGTCTTATGTTTATGTTATTGAATTTCAAAAGCGTGGTTTACCAACATATTCATTTATTGGTTATATTGGAAGAAGGTTCTAAAATATTAAGAGCAGAGAGTGTTGATCGGTAAACTTTTTAAAGTAAGGTTTTAAAATAGTATTAGGTATATCATAATTTTTTATAATTACTCTTCATATTCTTCATATTCTTCATTTTATTCTTTATCATTATTTTATTTAATTAATTTTTAATTAATCAAAGTTTCCAAATGATCATATCAATTTAAATTTATTGCAATGTCTTCTTATCATTAATTTTCTTTTTTTATTATATTATGTATTTCCTTTATTTCACATTAGTATACATAAATGAAACATTATCCATTTAGAGAAAGAACTATCTCTGTCCTTCTCCTTTACGTGATTTGTTGGATTTCCTGTATACAAGGAACTATCAGACAAAAAAAGTACAATTTCCACGAAACGTCACTAGCTTAATGTCGGAAATTATATTTTGAACTTTGTCGATGTATGGCGCGAACGCCATATTTGATATCGAAAGGTATCGACCGTTGTCGTTCCTCGACCTCCTTTTTTCCCGCGCAACGAACTTCAGACTGACGCGCTAACGCGACTCGTGATGAGCTCTCTGTTCGTTATTCAAATCGTTGAGATTGTTATCTTACAGTATTACTTAGAGATAAAGAACCAAAGTGTGTGATTACTAGAGTGTGTACTAAAGAGGAGATTAATAAATAAAGCCTTATAGTGTTGCTTCAAGATTGTGTTTTATTTCGCTGAGGAAATCCTACAGGTTATGTGACCAGCACGCTTCCACTGCGCGTGAGAAATTAAATCATCCTTAGTGAAAAATATCACAAAAGGTGAAGCTGAAAGTGTAGAAGGTCAGTATCCTTAAAATTATTAAAAGAAGATAACTAGAGAAAAGATTAGAGACATTGAAAGTAGAGTAAAAGATCTTGAAGGTTAAGTTTCTGCCGGCGTTAGCACGTGCTAAGAAAATTCTTATTAGTTAAAGAAAACTGATAGTAAAGTTAAATATGTAAGAGAAAAATTTTAAAAGACTAATAAATATTAGAAATTAAAAATTACAATTTATTTTTCTTCAGAAAAATTAAACCTTAAGTGCTATCACGAAAATTTTTTTTGATAATAGAGGTTAGAATCGTTAAAGAGAAATAATAATTTTGAAAAATAGACGTAAAATATTTTGGTGAATAGCATTAGTAATTTTGCAATTAATAAAACTTTGTTCTGACGGTATTGATTAACGGATGAAACTTGCAGTGCGGTGAAATCTGTTTATTGACTGGGTGTCTGTGCAAATCGGCATGGTTCTCGAGTGCATGTATGGCCAGCCTGAAATCCAGCCGGTTTTAATGCAGTGCTTAAAACCACATGTTGGAGAAAAGGTGTGTGCATTCGTGTGACTGTGTGGAGGAGTACAGATCCTCGTCTCTATCAGTGATAAACAGCTGTGCGTTTGTCACGGGTTAGAGATTTGAAATTTTTTTTGTCCTTTAAAATTTAGAGAATATACCTGGTGATTAAAATTAATTTAAATTTAGAGAATATACCTAGTGATTAAAATTAATTTAAATTTAGAGAATATACTTGGTGATTAAAAATTAATTTAGATTTAGAGAATATACCGTATGATTAATTTTAATGTAGAATATATAAATAAAATATTCTCTTCTTTCTGGAAAAAAAAATTAAAAGATAATTATTTCTAAATCCCGTAGAAAATGTCAGAACAAGATTTCAAACAAAGCAAACTCGTTGACTCCGATTCAACGGAGGCAAAATCAAATCATGATTTAAGTTTAGAAGACGATGTAGAGGATAAATTAGAAGAAGTAAGAGACAGCAAAACCAACGAGACAAGAAGTCCTGTAACAAAAGAGTCTACAAAGGAAAAGAGAATAGAGAAAGAGAAAATTAAAGAGAAAAACACAGGAAGTAAGGATTTATAAAATTTTAAAACAGTAAATTAAGAGTGTATTTATATTGTTGTTTTTTATCTACTTCTTTGTCAAATAGAATTTTTGTTGTTGTTGTTGTGAAAGAAAAATTAATTAGATGTCATTTTTTTTACAATGTTGTGAAAGAAAAGTTTACTAGATTTCAAATAAAATAAAGAGTTCCAATTTTTTAATTAAAGAAGTTAAGAAGGTCGGGCCTGACACATATATTTATTTAGAGAAAAAGAGATAAAATCCAGGGTATTAATTCAGAGTTATAATTTTTTTTTTTCACAGCAATTCCCAAAGATCTAACTAAGGAGAAAGGTGCAAAGATTATTAGTAATCAGTTAATCCAAACAGCCAACCTGAGCGTTATTCAACATGAATATGTTCAACTACGAAATCTGCAGGAAGAATCTGTGAACCAACTCAACAGTTCACTATTAACGTTGCAAAAAATCATGGAAGAGGGAAAACGAATGCTTGCTAACGTGGTCAAGTTATCCACAAACAACTTGGAAACTGAACGCCTTCGATTGAGAAATTTAGAGGTAACACAAACAAAAAATTCATTAAAACGAAATGTAGAGGTTGATTTAGAAGAACAAAATAAAAATATTAAGAGACAAAAGGTACGTTCTGAATCGAGTGAATTTAGAGTTTTAGAAGATCAAAAGAAAATTAGAGAAACTATGGAGGTTTTAAAAGAAAAAATTATTGAAAATGAAAGTTACAGTTTTAAAGTAAATGTTAAAAGAGAATATAAACTGACACAAAAATCTAACTTTGACCTCTGGATGGATTATTTAAAATTCGATCTAACTAGTAATGATTTATTAGACGTAATTGATTCGACCATAAAAGGTCCTGAAAATCTTTCTTCTTCGAGTAGTTTAAAAAGAAAGAGTATTGTTAGAGATATAATAATTAATCATTTAGACGAATATTATCATAAGAAAATTTTAAATGAATCTGATCCAAAAGAAATTTTAAAGAAACTAAGAGGTTACAAAAAGAGTGAAATAAACGTGACTCATACTTCTGTAAGAGCACGTCTTTACCAAATTAAAATGAGAAAAGAGGAAAAAGTAGACGATTTTTGTGAACGTTTTGACTCTATAATTAGAGAATATGAAACTTGCGAAAATGCCGTTCCTCTCACCGACCAGGAGAAACGATCTTCTTTCTATCAGGCGGTATCTTCAATAACGCCAGAATTAAGAAATGCCGACTTTATTCAAAGGCAAAACTTTTCGAAAGAAATGAGTTTAGAGGAAATTAAATCGTTTCTTTTACAGTTAGAGGCTGAGAGAAAAGGCGAGAAGAAAGAAGAGACTAGAGTTCAGCGATCTAGAGTGGTTCATAACCAGGGCCAAGAAACGCGATGCCACCGCTGTAACGGAACTGGACATTGGGCAAAAGATTGTCATCTCCAAAACTGCGGACAGTGGTTCTGTTACTATTGTCAAAAGGTGACTAACCACAAAGGAGATGATCGCTCATTGGCTCGTAAGAGATCTGATGACAGAAACAGAGGTAAAAATTTTAAGAGTTATCAAATTAATAAAAATAAGAGTAAGCTCGAATCAGAAATAAAAAATCCGTACAAATTTAAGAGAGAACAAAAGAATTTTAGTAAAGAGAATAAAGGAAAATTTGACCGAAAACCGCATTGGAACAAAAACTCGAAAGCTCAACCGAACAAAACTAGAGAACCAAATAAAGAAGAAGGTAAGATAAATTTTGTAAGTTTAAATAAATCTAAAGAGACTATAAATTTTATTGCTGATTCGGGAGCTACTGATCACATAGTGAACACAAGTTTGATTTTAAGCGATTTTAAACGTTGTGAGAACGGAATAATGAAGAGTGCAAATAAAAACGAATTTGCGGACATTGTAATAGATGGAAAGGGAGATCTTTTGTTGCAATCTGACACATTAAAAGAAAATCTTATTAAATTAACCGATGTGATTGCGGCAAGGGATGTCTCTGAAAACTTGTTATCATTAAGAAGATTAGTAAATGCGGGTTTTTATATTTATTTAGATGACACATCATTATTTGTTCACGACAAAATAACAAATAAAACTATTTTAGAGGGTAGGTACGAGAAACCAAATTGGGTCGTGCAATTTAACCTAAAAAATGAACAAAATTTAGAGTGTGAGAATTTTTGCTGTAAAGCAAGAATGATCACCTATTATGAGCTTCCTGAACAATCGCGAACGGGTAATGTAAATAAAGAGTTCTTGAATACGGAGGGAGATATTAACAAATCTTATCTGGACAGTTCTACGATTGGGAGGGAGAATATACACTGAAAAAAAAGATAAAGTAACTTCTACTATTTAAAAGTAAAATCTAAATTGACCAGAATTTCTGCGCATATCTGGCAACTTTTACAATTTCCGAAGTACATTTTAATTATTTTACTAAAAGTTACTTCAGAAATAGTAAAATTTACTACGGAAATAGTAAAAATTGACTGACATGCGCAGAAATTCGAGTCAGTTTAGGTTTTACTTTTAAATAGTAAAAGTTATTTTATATAAGAATTCTGTTTTCTCAGTGTAGAGAAGTTCATAAATTTAGAAAGAGAAAAAGAATCAAACTTAGATTTTAAAATTGTTACAGATATAGAAAGTAGTTCACTTTCTAAAAAGACGATTAAAATAGACGATTTAGAAGCTTTTGAGAATATAGAACAAATGCTTATCCCGAATGTTTTAGAGAAAAAGCCTGATAACTGTGAAAGATACAATGAGGCAATGTTATGGCACGCGAGACTAGGTCATGCTTCATTAAATTATCTTAAGAAACTTCAAAAATCACAAAAGATTCTAGAGAAAGTTAAATTTGATGATTCGATTTTAGAATGCGAAGTATGTATAATTGCAAAAATGGAAAAACTACCATTTAAAGAGATTAGAAAAAGAGCTGAGAGACCTTTACAATTGGTTCACACAGACACGATGGGTCCTATAAAACCAATCTCATACCCAAGCTCAAAGAAATATATTGTAGTTTTCGTAGATGATTACTCCAGATTTGCCAAAGCATACTCGCTAGAATCAAAAGACAAAAACGGTGACGCCCTTAAAAGATTTTTAATTTCAGCTCGAAACCTGCTAGGTAAAAATGAAAAATTGTGTTTCATTAGATCTGACCAGGGCACCGAATTTATTGGAGGGAAGTTTTTAGAGATTGTAGAGGAAGAAAAAGCAGAAATAGAAACTTCGCCACCATATACGCCTGAACACAACGGCACAGCCGAAAGGTTTAACCAGACTATCCAAAATAAAGTTAGAACTTACATGTTAGACTCAGGATTGCCAAAGAGCATGTGGGAATTTGCTGTTGATGCTGCCGTGCACGCATATAACAGGACTCCTCACAAATCAATAGATTTCAAAGCTCCCCTAGAGTTATTCGCTCCAAGTGCAAGTTGTCATTTCAATCAAATCAAAAGATTTGGTTGCATAGGATATGTCAAGCTACCGAAATCTGATTCCAAATTCAGCGAAAAAGCAATAAAAGCAATTTTAGTAGGATACAAACCTACAGCTTATCTGCTTTGGCATCCAAGTAGTAGAAAATTCATAGAGTCGCGACACGTAAGATTCAACGAGAAACTGATGTACAAAGATGTTTATAAAAAAGACCAATTAGAGGAAAACGAAAATTTGCAAGACTTTAAAGGTTTAGAGGGAATAGACTGGAACAGTTTAGAGGAAAAGAGAGAAACTGAACAAGAGCAAAAAGAAACAAACCTAGAGCCCACAAAAAGGAGAGGAAGACCTAAGAAACAATCAGAAGACAAAAATAAGAGAGAAGAGAAAATTGAAAACAAATCAGGATGTGTAACTAGAAGTAAAAGCAAAAGAAAGTTAGAGCCTCAAGATGAACCCAAGAGAACGTACATAGAAAAACCGATTGAGGACACAAGCTTTGCCAGATATGTTAACTGCCCATGTGTTTCTGCAAATAAAGAAATCGGTTACATACCAGATAAAGAGGAGAAAGAGATAGAAATGAGACAGTGTCTAATAGCAACAATAAATAGATATCCGATCAACTACGAAGAGGCAATGGAAACCAAAGAGAAAGAAGGCTGGAAATTAGCCATTAGAGAAGAAATTGATTCCATGAACTCAAACGAAGTATGGGAATTTGTAGATCGACCAAAAACCATGCAAGACGGAAAAAGAGTAAACATAATTGACTCGAGATGGATTTTCAAGAAAAAGTTAGAGGCAGATGGATCAACTCGACTCAAAGCGAGGTTGGTAATTAGAGGTTTTAAGGACAAAAATGTATATGATCTAAAAGATACATACGCTCCTGTCTCCAGACTGGCAATTGTTAGAGCGCTATTAGCGATAATCAATAAGTACGAATTGTTTGCACGTCAACTAGATGTAAAGACTGCATTCTTAAACGGAGAATTAGAAGAAGAAATATACATGGAAATTCCGGAGGGAATAGAGACAGATGAGAACATTAGAGCGACGAAAGTATGTAAATTAAAGAGAGCATTGTATGGATTAAGGATAAGTCCGAAAAAGTGGAACAAGAGATTCTCAGTAGAAATGTCAAAATTAGGGCTGGAAAACGACTTACACGAGCCATGTCTTTTCACTTGGCGAAAAGATGGAAAGATGGTGGTTGTATTAATTTATGTAGATGACATGATTGTTGCTGGTAATGATTTAAAGAAATTAGAGGAAATCATAACCCATCTTGGAAACGCGTTCGAACTGAAAAATCTTGGGGAACCAAGAAATTTCCTTGGAATAACCATTGAAAGAAATTTAGAGGACAAAAGCATGCTGATTCATCAAGCAAACTATGTTGAGTGCATTTTAGAGAGATTCAACATGAAAGATTGCAAACCACAAAACACACCGATGGTAACAAGACAAGTCACCAACAGATACAAAAGAGAAAAATTAGAGGAACCTAAAATTAAGAGCAAAATTCCAAATGACGAGATAAAAAGAGTACCGTACAGAGAAGCTATAGGAAGCCTAATGTACTTATCGAACGCCACTAGACCTGACATAACTTTCGCAGTAAATTACTTAGCAAGAAAACAATTAGAGCCAACTGAAGAAGATTGGACAGATGTTAAAAGAGTTTTCAGATACTTAAGAGGTACTACTAAATTAGGATTAAGATTCAAAGGGGAAACAGAAGATTTAGAGGGATTGACAGATGCAAGTTTCAGAGACTGTCAAGACTCGACTACCACTGGAGGATATGTGATTAAACTATTTGGAGACGTCATTGCTTGGAGGAGTCACAAACAGACATACGTCACTCTCTCGACTTGCCAAGCAGAATATCTTGCAATGAGTGATGCCTGTCAGGAACTGATCTCGATTGATAAAGCCATGAGATTCGTCATTGGTAGAACCCTGTTTCCTGTAACGATCTGGTGCGACAACAAGTCAGCAGGAGATTGTACAAAGAAAGATGGAAGTCATAAAATGAAAACATTCGATGACAATTTAGAGGAAATCAAAAGAAGTCTTAAATTAAGAGAAGAAACTGGAAGCAGAAAACATATGGCAGATACACATGGAGATTTCGTCAAACAATGTGTTGATGAACGTAAAGTCGATGTAAAATGGATCCCTACTAAAGAAAACGCAGCCGACATTATGACGAAATCATTGCCCTTAGATTCACATAAATATTTAAGAGATAAAATGCTAAATTAAGAGTTAAAGAATTTTAGAATTAAAATTTAAGAGCTAGATAATTTAATAATAATAAAATTATTCAAATGTAAGATTTAAAGTAACAATGTTTTTCGGGACGCATAAATTTATACCGATTGACATTTGATCGACTGGACATTTGGACGAAGGGCATTTGGACGAATTGACATTTGGACGAAATGACATTTGGACGAATCGACATTTGGGCGAAATGACAGTTGGACAAATCGACATTTGGACGAAATGACATTTGGACGAATCGAAATTTTGACGAAAGGACATTTGGACGAATCGAAATTTTGACGAAAGGACATTTAGACGAATCGACATTTTGACGAAAGGACATTTGGACGAATCGACATTTGGAAGAAATGACATTTGGACGAATCGAAATTTTGACGAAAGGACATTTGGACGAATCGACATTTAGACGAAAGGACATTTGGACGAATCGACATTTTGACGAAAGGACATTTGGACGAATCGACATTTTGACGAAAGTACATTTGGACGAATCGACATTTTGACGAATGGACATTTGGACGAATCGACATTTTAACGAAAGGACATTTGGACGAATCGACATTTGGACGAATCGACATTTTGACGAATGGACATTTGGACGAATCGATATTTTGACGAAAGGACATTTGGACGAATCGACATTTTGACGAATGGACATTTGGACGAATCGACATTTTGACGAAAAGACATTTGGACGAATCGACATTTTGACGAAAGGACATTTGGACGAATCGACATTTTGACGATTGGACATTAGGACGAATGGACATTTAGACGAATCGACATTTTGACGAAACGACACTTGGACGAATCTTTTTTGAAGTTTACTCTCAATGTTGTACTTGTTCATGGTTTCCAATTATCAAATATTCCAAGTGTTGATAGGGTTCAGTGTTTATCCGAGAGATGGAGCTAGGAGAATTACAATTGTGTATAAAATGAAATTTTTATATTTTTTGATAATTTTTAGGTAATTTACCTACAGATTACCTAAATTTTAATACCCCTAGCTCCATCTCACGGAGAAACAACACTTGGAATATTTGATAATTTGAAACCATGAACAAGTACAACATAGAGAGTAAACTTATATGCCAAAAAAAGATTCGTCCAAGTGTCGATTCGTCCAAATGTCTTTTCGTTAAAATGTCGATTCGTCCAAATGTCCTTTCGTCAAAATGTCGATTCGTCCAAATGTCCATTCGTCAAAATGTCGATTCGTCCAAATGTCCTTTCGTGAAAATGTCGATTCGTCCAAAAGTCCTTTCGTCAAAATGTCCATTCGTCAAAATGTCGATTCGTCCAAATGTCCTTTCGTCAAAATGTCGATTCGTCCAAATGTCTTTTCGTTAAAATGTCGATTCGTCCAAATGTCTTTTCTTTAAAATGTCGATTCGTCCAAATGTCCATTCGTCAAAATGTCGATTCGTCCAAATGTCGATTCGTCCAAATGTCCATTCGTCAAAATGTCGATTCGTCCAAATGTCCTTTCGTTAAAATGTCGATTCGTCCAAATGTCCTTTCGTCAAAATGTCGATTCGTCCAAAAGTCGTTTCGTCAAAATGTCCATTCGTCCAAATATCCTTTCGTCAAGATGTCGATTCGTCCAAATGTCGATTCGTCCAAATGTCCTTTCGTCCAAATGTCGATTCGTCCAAATGTCCTTTCGTCAAAATGTCGATTCGTCCAAAAGTCCTTTCGTCAAAATGTCCATTCGTCAAAATGTCGATTCGTCCAAATGTCCTTTCGTCAAAATGTCGATTCGTCCAAATGTCTTTTCGTTAAAATGTCGATTCGTCCAAATGTCCTTTCGTCAAAATGTCGATTCGTCCAAATGTCCATTCGTCAAAATGTCGATTCGTCCAAAAGTCGTTTCGTCAAAATGTCCATTCGTCCAAATATCCTTTCGTCAAGATGTCGATTCGTCCGAATGTCGATTCGTCCAAATGTCCTTTCGTCCAAATGTCGATTCGTCCAAATGTCCTTTCGTCCAAATGTCGATTCGTCCAAATGTCCTTTCGTCAAAATGTCGATTCGTCCAAATGTCCTTTCGTCAAAATGTCGATTCGTCCAAATGTCATTTCGTCAAAATGTCGATTCGTCCAAATGTCCTTTCGTCAAAATGTCGATTCGTCCAAATGTCGATTCGTCAAAATGTCGATTCGTCCAAATGTCCTTTCGTAAAAACGTCGATTCGTCCAAAAGTCCTTTCGTCAAAATGTCCATTCGTCAAAATGTCGATTCGTCCAAATCTCCTTTCGTCAAAATGTCGATTCGTCCAAATGTCTTTTCGTTAAAATGTCGATTCGTCCAAATGTCCTTTCGTCAAAATGTCGATTCGTCCAAATGTCCATTCGTCAAAATGTCGATTCGTCAAAATGTCGATTCGTCCAAATGTCCTTTCGTGAAAATGTCGATTCGTCCAAAAGTCCTTTCGTCAAAATGTCCATTCGTCAAAATGTCGATTCGTCCAAATGTCCTTTCGTTAAAATTTCGATTCGTCCAAATGTCTTTTCGTTAAAATGTCGATTCGTCCAAAAGTTCTTTTGTCAAAATGTCGATTCGTCCAAATGTCCATTCGTCAAAATGTCGATTCGTCCAAATGTCCATTCGTCAAAATGTCGATTCGTCCAAATGTCCTTTCGTCAAAATGTCGATTCGTCCAAATGTCTTTTCGTTAAAATGTCGATTCGTCCAAATGTCCTTTCGTCAAAATGTCGATTCGTCCAAATGTCCTTTCGTCAAAATGTCGATTCGTCTAAATGTCCATTCGTCAAAATGTCGATTCGTCCAAATGTCCTTTCGTCAAAATGTCGATTTGTCCAAAAGTCCTTTCGTCAAAATGTCCATTCGTCAAAATGTCGATTCGTCCAAATGTCATTTCGTCAAAATGTCGATTCGTCCAAATGTCCTTTCGTCAAAATGTCGATTCGTCCAAATGTCCATTCGTCAAAATGTCGATTCGTCCAAATGTCCTTTCGTCAAAATGTCGATTCGTCCAAAAGTCCTTTCGTCAAAATGTCCTTTCGTCAAAATGTCGATTCGTCCAAATGTCCATTCGTCAAAATGTCGATTCGTTCAAATGTCCTTTCGTCAAAATGTCGATTCGTCCAAAAGTCCTTTCGTCAAAATGTCCATTCGTCAAAATGTCGATTCGTCCAAATGTCCTTTCGTCAAAATGTCGATTCGTCCAAATGTCTTTTCGTTAAAATGTCGATTCGTCCAAATGTCCTTTCGTCAAAATGTCGATTCGTCCAAATGTCCTTTCGTCAAAATGTCGATTCGTCTAAATGTCCATTCGTCAAAATGTCGATTCGTCCAAATGTCCTTTCGTCAAAATGTCGATTTGTCCAAAAGTCCTTTCGTCAAAATGTCCATTCGTCAAAATGTCGATTCGTCCAAATGTCATTTCGTCAAAATGTCGATTCGTCCAAATGTCCTTTCGTCAAAATGTCGATTCGTCCAAATGTCCATTCGTCAAAATGTCGATTCGTCCAAATGTCCTTTCGTCAAAATGTCGATTCGTCCAAAAGTCCTTTCGTCAAAATGTCCTTTCGTCAAAATGTCGATTCGTCCAAATGTCCATTCGTCAAAATGTCGATTCGTTCAAATGTCCTTTCGTCAAAATGTCGATTCGTCCAAAAGTCCTTTCGTCAAAATGTCCATTCGTCAAAATGTCGATTCGTCCAAATGTCCTTTCGTCAAAATGTCGATTCGTCCAAATGTCTTTTCGTTAAAATGTCGATTCGTCCAAATGTCCTTTCGTCAAAATGTCGATTCGTCCAAATATCCTTTCGTCAAAATGTCGATTCGTCCAAATGTCTTTTCGTTAAAATGTCGATTCGTCCAAATGTCCTTTCGTCAAAATGTCGATTCGTCCAAATGTCCTTTCGTCAAAATGTCGATTCGTCCAAATGTCCTTTCGTCAAAATGTCGATTCGTCCAAATGTCGATTCGTCCAAATGTCCTTTCGTCCAAATGTCGATTCGTCCAAATGTCCTTTCGTCCAAATGTCGATTCGTCCAAATGTCCTTTCGTCAAAATGTCGATTCGTCCAAATGTCCTTTCGTCAAAATGTCGATTCGTCCAAATGTCATTTCGTCAAAATGTCGATTCGTCCAAATGTCCTTTCGTCAAAATGTCGATTCGTCCAAATGTCCATTCGTCAAAATGTCGATTCGTCCAAATGTCCTTTCGTCAAAATGTCGATTCGTCCAAAAGTCCTTTCGTCAAAATGTCCATTCGTCAAAATGTCGATTCGTCCAAATGTCCTTTCGTCAAAATGTCGATTCGTCCAAATGTCTTTTCGTCAAAATGTCGATTCGTCCAAATGTCCTTTCGTCAAAATGTCGATTCGTCCAAATGTCCATTCGTCAAAATGTCGATTCGTCCAAATGTCCTTTCGTCAAAATGTCGATTCGTCCAAAAGTCCTTTCGTCAAAATGTCCATTCGTCAAAATGTCGATTCGTCCAAATCTCCTTTCGTCAAAATGTCGATTCGTCCAAATGTCTTTTCGTTAAAATGTCGATTCGTCCAAATGTCCTTTCGTCAAAATGTCGATTCGTCCAAATGTCCATTCGTCAAAATGTCGATTCGTCCAAATGTCCTTTCGTCAAAATGTCGATTCGTCCAAAAGTCCTTTCGTCAAAATGTCCATTCGTCAAAATGTCGATTCGTCCAAATGTCCTTTCGTTAAAATTTCGATTCGTCCAAATGTCTTTTCGTTAAAATGTCGATTCGTCCAAAAGTTCTTTTGTCAAAATGTCGATTCGTCCAAATGTCCATTCGTCAAAATGTCGATTCGTCCAAATGTCCATTCGTCAAAATGTCGATTCGTCCAAATGTCCTTTCGTCAAAATGTCGATTCGTCCAAATGTCTTTTCGTCCAAATGTCCATTCGTCCAAATGTCCTTTCGTCAAAATGTCGATTCGTCCAAATGTCCTTTCGTCAAAATGTCGGTTCGTCCAAATATCCTTTCGTCAAAATGTCGATTCGTCCAAATGTCGATTCGTCCAAATGTCCTTTCGTCCAAATGTCAATTCGTCCAAATGCCCTTCGTCTAAATGTCCATTCGATCAAATGTCAATCGGTATAAATTTATGCGTCCCAAGACTGATTTAAAGAAGATATTTTTGTAATCATTAATCATAAGTTTAATTTTTGTGTTCATTTAAATATTATTATGTTTTTGTAAATCGACAAAGGGGGGGAGTGTCGGAAATTATATTTTGAACTTTGTCGATGTATGGCGCGAACGCCATATTTGATATCGAAAGGTATCGACCGTTGTCGTTCCTCGACCTCCTTTTTTTCCGCGCAACGAACTTCAGACTGACGCGCTAACGCGACTCGTGATGAGCTCTCTGTTCGTTATTCAAATTGTTGAGATTGTTATCTTACAGTATTACTTAGAGAAAAAGAACCAAAGTGTGTGATTACTAGAGTGTGTACTAAAGAGGAGATTAATAAATAAAGCCTTATAGTGTTGCTTCAAGATTGTGTTTTATTTCGCTGAGGAAATCCTATACTTAATCCACTAAACATAATTATTAAGTTGACAAGTATGGCCGTAGCTATAAGAGTCCCACTTGCCATGCCGGGGATCGACAGTGACTGCTTCCTGGTAACTAGTATAACCGTCAGCTGGTTCTTGGACATTTCAGGTAATGACTTTGTTCAAATGGTAATTTTCCGTAAAGTTGTCGTCACCACGGAGTGATTATCTGCGGGCTATGATTGTCACGATAGCTTCCAGTGTTGCAATTTCGGAGCGGCGGTCCACCCCCACTCTAGCGCTCACTGTGCTGGCTTCGAAGCGCCAAGCTACGCTCTCCAGGCGTCCACCTTTCTTTTGTGTGAGTGAAGAATCGGTGCGAGTCTTGTTTTCGAGGTCTTGGCTCGATTTTAAGATTTGAAGTAAAACTTGCATTCTCAGGGCGAAATTTCAAACTCAAGGATTGCGCGACGGCTTCAATAATACATGTTATTTTATTACTAGCAAAATATAACGTGCGCAAACGCGCGATTAGTTTTCCGTACATTTTAGAAATTAAACTATAATAATTAATAAAACAAAGCGATGAATAATATTAATCTACTAATCTAAATTGGGGGGGGGGGGCGCCAGCAGGAAAAGACATTCAAATTTGAAATAAAACAATTCAAAAATCGGAAATATAATTAAAATATGTAGAAAATAATTAAATATAATGACAAAAATAATTCAATTTGGAAAAAAAATTGTAAATGACAAAACTAATTAAAAAACTAGATGAAAATTATGTCCATTTCATGGACATTTCGCTTCCAAGTAAGCAAAATAATTTGCTTCCTCATAGAGGAAGCAAGAAATTAATAATATATAAGTTAATTGGGGAAGTTGTTAAAAAAAAATTTTAATGCAAAAAAATGTCAAAATATGAATTATTTTACGAATTTTTGATTAATTATAAAAGTTATATAGGTCAATCGATTCGTTTTGAGATAAGGAATATGATTTTTGTATTTATTAAGTTGTATTTTTAGCATACAAATTTTTTTTGTCAAAAAACGATTTTTTTCGATGAAAAAAGGTGCTCAAAAAAATTTGGTTGTGTATTTTCAAAAATCCTTGTGTCCAAATTTAGATATTCATGAGCTTAATAGGTCATCCAAATTTTATTGAAATCCGTTTAAGCGTTCTCAAGATATCTTGTACACAAAAAACGCTATACACACACACACACATACATCTGGACATTTGCTTAGGAATGAAAATTTTCGCTTTTTAGATGAAAATGAGTCGATTTATACTATTTTTGGAAAATCGAAAATTTTAACGATCACAAAGCTTCCTCTATGTGGAAGCAATTGATTGAAAATCAAAAAATGATGACAAAAATTGAAACAAAATAATTGGAATTTGAAGTAAATAATTGAAAAATTCCAAAAATATTATAAATTACAAAAAAATAATTTAAGAGTGACAAAAATAATTAAAATTTGAAATAAAAGTTTGAGCCTGGTTTTAAAAATTTAAATATGCGCACAATAATTGAGATATTGAAGATCTAAGTAAAATGTAAAAAAACTAATTGAATAATGACATTAATAATTATAAAAGCTGGTGTAAAAATGACACTTTTCGGACAATAGTTGAAAAATTGAAAAAAATAATAGAATTTTCAAGAAAATAATAGAAATTTGAAAAAAATTAAAAAAAAAGTATATGTGTAGAAAATAGTTAAATAATGGCAAAAATAACAGAAATTTAGAAAAAAAATTAATGAAAAATGAGAAATATATTCAAAAATGAAGTGAGAAATAAAATATTTTAAACATTATTTGAAAAATTGTATAAAATAATTGAAAAATTAAGGATACAATTAAAGTGTGGAGAAACTAATTGAATAATGACATAAACAATTGAAAACTGATCTTCAAAAGTTAATAAATTCATGATGACAATAATAAAAAGATTAAAGAAAATGGCATTAACTTTTGAAGATCAGTTTTTAATTATTTATGTCTTTATTCAATTAGTTTCACCACATTTTAATTGTATCCTTAATTTTTCAATTATTTTATATAATTTTTCAAATAATGTATAAAATTTTTTATTTCTCACTTCATTTTTTAATATATTTCTCATTTTTCATTAATTTTTTTTCTAAATTTCAGTTATTTTTGTCATTATTTAAGTATTTTCTACACATATACTTTTTTTTAAATTTTTTTCAAACTTCAATTATTTTCTTGAAAATTCTATTATTTTTTTTTAATTTTTCAACTATTGTCTAAAAAGTGTCATTTTTACACCAGCTTTTATAATTATTAATGTCATTATTCAATTAGTTTTTTTACATTTTACTTAGATCTTCAATATCTCAATTATTGTGCGCATATTTAAATTTTTAACACCAGTCTCAAACTTTTGTTTCAAATTTTAATTATTTTTGTTATTCTTTAATTATTTTTTTGTAATTTATAATATTTTTATACTTTATTTACTCTCCCTTTAAGGGGTTCGAGGGCTCCACTTTCTTTACATTTTTATTACAATATATTTCTTACAACTACCTTTTTAAAAACTTAATCTACTTAAATCTAAACGCCATCTTAACTTATTTTAACTATTCGCCATGTGCCTGGGCTTCCATTTCCCGTTCCTTTTGACAAATCTGTCTTTATCCCTTTTATCGACCACCCTTTTACCTTTTACTATACTCTCTCACTCACTCCTTACTATCCACTCTTTTTTCTCACTTCTCCATTTATTCCACTTTCGTCATTTACACCCACACTTTCTTCCATTCCTAACATACCCATGCACTCCATACCTACACACAATCACACTTTTATAACCTCTCCTGTCTCTTCCCTCACTTTCCATCTTATTCCATCCACCCAGACACAATCTCACCCCATCCTTACCTCACCCCCTTTTCTTCTTTCTGTCCACGCTTTCTCTTCCAAGAACCACCTTATCCTTCTCTCTCTCCATGTTCTATCTTCATCTATCCTCTTCCCACTCCCTCTCAACCTTCCCCTTAATTTCATGACTTCATATTTGTCCTCCTCATTGTCCAACTCCACTATCCACAATTTTATTGTCCCCTGATATACTCCTCTAATTCCCGTAACCTTTTTAATTTTTACCTTGGCCCCAATTCCTGTAAGCAATCTTTCTACTTCCTCTTTGCCTTCCCTACACCCTACTTCCAAACCTCTAATCACGATGTTCAGCTTTCTTTTTTCCCTTTCGAGCAACTCAACCTGACTCGCTAACTCTTTCATTTTCCTTTCTAAATTATGATCCCTTACTTCTCCATTCTTCTCTCTACTTTCTTCCTTTTCCCTTATCTCTACAACCTCCAATCCGCCCTTCTTATTCTTCCTATCTCCCTCACTCCAATCCGATATTTCTTTCTCTAACTTATTCATTCTCTTCCACATATTTTCTTTTTCCATTTTCCAATTTTCCTCCCACTTTTTTAAATTCCTTTCCATCCCTTCTATCTGCTTTTTTATTACCTCCGTCTGCTTATCTCTTTTTTTTTCTATGTCCCTATCATTCTCTATTCTGTCCCACACCTCTATCCATTCTTTATCGAACCTTTTTACCAACAACTTGACAAACTCAAGTAAGTCGATGCAGTCCTGACACTTCATAATTTCCCCGTCTTTTCCCTTTCTTATTTCGCCTATAATATTTCGTATCTCCGATATTTTCCCGCTTATACTACTTGAGTCAAATTTCGCCATTCTAGATTCCTACCTTACCTACAGTTCATTCGCTCTCCTCGTCATTCACTCTATCCCTAGCACTCACGCCCCACTCTTTCCACCTAACCTCACAATTCACGCTTTCCTTTTACCTTCTTTATCTTTCCCATTCACTCTATTTTCTACTTACATTCTTTTTTAACCATTCACCTTACTTTGCACATCACTTTTCACTCACACCACTACCCACCCTTAACTAATAATAACCAAATTTTCCAAAAAACAATTTACCCTTCACAAACGCGTGCACTACTGTACGGTACCGGAAACGGAAGCCCTTATAATATTTTTAAAATTTTTCAATTATTTACTTCAAATTCCAATTATTTCGTTTCTCTTTTTATCATCATTTTTTGATTTTTAATTAATTTTTCAATTAGTTTTGTCATTTACAATTTTTCTCCAAATTGAATTATTTTTGTCATTATATTTAATTATTTTCTACATATTTCAATTATTTTCCAGATTTTCGAAATGTTTTTTTTTTCAAATTTGAATTGCATTTCCTGCTGGCGCCCCACACATTTAGATTATTAGATAAATATTCTTCATCGCTTTGTTTTATTAATTATTATAGTCTAATTTCTAAAATGTACGGAAAACTAATCGCGCACTTGCGCGCGTTATATTTTGCTGGTAATAATATCACATGTATTATCGAAACCGTCACGCAATCCTTGAGTTTAAAATTTCGCGCTGAGAATGCAAGTTTCACTTTAAATCTTAAAATCGAGCCAAGAGCTCGAAAACAAGACTCGCACGGATTCTTCACTAAACACGAGAAAGTTTGACGCCTGGAGAGGGTAGCTTGGCGCTTCGAAGCCAGCACAGTGGGGGATAGAGTGGGGGTGGATCGCCGCTCCGAAATTGCAACACTGATAGCTTCCGATCCTTGTCGCTGTCTCTCTCTCTTCTCTCGTTGTGTCTCTTACATCGATGGTGAAAAATCGATAATCGATTCTTGTTGGTCAATCGATATGTCAACCGCGCCGAGTTGACATTGTCAACAATATTACTATAAGACTTAAACATCGAAATGGCGAAGTGTTAACTAAGTGCGGGTCTAATGGCCTGTTTACACCTTCGAAAAAAAAATTTTTTTTTGCATTGGAGAGAAGAGGACAGGCTGTGTATCTGTCCTTTTTACTCTCATGCAAAAAAATTTTTTTTTTCGAAGGTGTAAATAGGCCTCAAATGTAAACACATTGAACCGGAAGTATAAATAATTTAATAATAACAAAGTAATAAAATATAAAGAAAACTTGAGTATTCTAAAGAAAAATTATTATCCATTGGTGATCGACGACAATGTTCTAATAAGTGCTTAAAATTAAAACGACTGCAAATTAGATAAACAGTATTTGTTGAAAGAAAAACATTGAAATATAAATAAAGAATTTAGGTGCGAATTATGTGTGACGTGTAATTTTACCACGTTACAATATATATATATATATCTATATAAATATAATCAACATTTTGTCTGTACATTTCACCAAACTCAAAAATTTTTACATACTTTTTCGTTTTGAGTGATAATGATCGCGAAAATGCAACAACAAAAAAATTCTGTCTGTCTGTCCTCGATTTTTTGTCCAGGCATCACTTTAAAACGGCTTAGCTGATTTATGTGAAATTTTCAGCGTATTAAAGACTTACTCAACTTAGATTTATAAAAAAAAAACCAGAAAAGATTATTAGAAGCTGAGATGTACAACTAAGTCATATTTTCACATACACGTACACACAAGCACATAAAAAGCCATATATACATATACACACACATTTCCACACATATACATACTCACATATAACTTCACATCTAAGTTAAAAAATAATCTTCATACCACACATATGTACATAGATGTATATGGATATATGTATACGTCACAAAACTTTGTACGCTAGTCACATGTAAATGACTTGACCGATTTAAACAAAATTTTGTGGAATATTAGGTATTGACGCAAGTTAGGTTTGGAAACTTAGAAAATTTAAAAATTTATATTAGAACGAAAAATATAAGAATTTTACAAAAGAAAATTAAAAACCTCAATCTTTTTTAGATTACTGACTTTTGTTAGATTACTTCTAATATTTTTGCATTAATTTTTTTATATTTTTATATATTTGTCTATAAATTTTAAAAAATAAATATCAAAATTATTTTTAGATGAAACAATAGAAAATAGCATTTTTAAATCTGAATTTTTTTTAGGTTAAAAAATGAAAAATCAGTTAATCAAAAAAATTGCAGTTAAACTTGGTATAGGTGTGTATTCTGCCCTACAACGGAAGAAAACACGTAAACGCCATTGAGAACAATGGTACTTGCGTGTTTTCTTCCGTGATAGGGCAGTATTGTAGGTTGTTAACTAGGATTTTATCAGAAATAAAAATTGGGCCTTATAAGGCACAAAATAAAACATTTTAGTTTTGTACAGTTCTTTTTAGAAAATATTTTAAAATATAAAAAAGTTTGTTAATAATAATCAAGCTGTTAACTTTAAGTCTGAAAATAGAAATGAGGCATGTAGAGCCTAAAATAAAAAATCATTTGTGCACAATTATATGTACAAAATATTATAAAATATATCAGTAAACAAGTAATCGTCTTCAAATTCATTACTCAGGGGTTTTTGGGGTCGCTGAAAACGAATATGAACTTATTTTTCCAAAATTCAAAATGTCGGATCCAATATGGCGGACGAAGTTTTAAAAAATTAATAGATTTTTATGAAACTTGGTATTTATAGGTTTTTGGGGTCGCTAAAAACGAATATGAACTTATTTTTTTCAATTTCAAAATGGCGGATCCAATATGGCAGACGAAGTTTAAAAAAATTAACAGATTTTTCTGAAACTTGGTATTTATAGGATTTTGGGGTCGCTGAAAACGAATATGAACTTATTTTTTCAAATTTCAAAATGGCGGATCCAATATGTCAGACAAAGTTTTAAAAAATTAACAGATTTTTATAAAACATGGTATTTATAGGTTTTTGGGGTCGCTGAAAACGAATATGAACTTATTTTTTCAAAGAAAATGGCGGATCCAATCTGGCGGACAAAGTTTTAAAAAATTAACAGATTTTTATGAAACTTGGTATTTATATTTAATAAATTTGAGTAAACAATTGAAGAAATCATAGAATATATGTTAAAGAAAGAAAATAATTAGAAAATTTTTTAATTAATGAAAATTATTAAAGAATCGCAGATATAATGGAAAATTGATGAAAATAATTGAAATTTTAGATAATTGAAGTTTTTGAAAATAATGCAAAAATAATTAAAAAATTGAAGAAAATAATAGAAAAATTGCAAAAATTATTTTTAAGCAGAAGAAAATAATTGAAAAATTGTTTAAAATATGGAAAATTGAAATGACAATAATCTAAATTTATGATAATAACTGCAAATTTAGAAAAATTATTGAAAAATAATGAAAATATAAAAAGATGGTGGATATCATTGCACAATATTAAAAATATATGAAAATTTAACAAAATATTTATTTGAAATATTTAAAAGTTGAGAAAATTAATTTAGAAATTATGTAAATGATTAAAAATTGAAGGTAATAATTGCAAAAATCCACTGCTTCTATTTTTCTAGGGTCAGGTTTGCTTCCTTTGTTGTGTATGATGTGGCCGACATACATAACCTCTCTTCGCAAAAACTCGCATTTCTCGGGTTGCAAGGTGAGATTAGCTTTTTTTAGTCTTGCCAATAGTCTTCTTACTTTCTTCTCATGTTCTTCCAGATTGTCAGCGTAGACTACTATATTATCTAGGTAAACAAACAACTCTACTCCTTGCAATCCTAGTAGTACAGTCGGGGACGGCAATAGTGAACGAATCAGGTCCGGAAGGGACATCACTTATGAATACCCCACTTTTTACTCTGCACTGCGGAGCATTTCTCCTCAACTCCTCAAATACATTTAGATTCGTGAGGGGAAGTATGCAAACGGTTCTGAGTGGGGATTTTGTCGTTCATAAATGATGGACAAATCCGTTCACTAATGCCGTGCGTTCATAAATGAGGGTGTTCACTATTGCGGTTCCCAACTGTACTAGATCCATGAGTCTTTGAAATGTTGCTGGTGAGTTCGTTAATCCCATTGGCATCCTAATGTATTCATAGTGTCCATTTATCGTTGAAAATGCTTTTTTTGCTCGGTCCTCTGCATCAAGCTCTATCTGGTGAAATCCACAAGCTAGATCAAAGACGGAGAAGTATTGAGCTTTTTCTAGGCAATCTAGAATACTTGCAATGCAAGGGAGGGGATATGCATCCCCTATTGTTTTTTCGTTGAGAGCTCTAAAGTCAATTACAATTCGCCATTTCTTCTTTCCGCTGGCATCTATTTTCTTCGGAATAATCAATAAAGGTGAGTTGTAAGGTGAAGATGATGGTCCTATTGCTCCTTCTGACTTTATTCTGTCTATTACTTTATCTATTTCTTCTTTTTGGGTGGGTGAAAACCTGTATTGTTTGGTATGGATAGGAATTTCATTTGTTGTTGGAATTTTGTGTTTCACAAGAGGTGTGGAGTTAAGAGGTTCGCCAGGAAGGTGAAAACTTTCTGGGAATTCTACTAATTTTGTCACATGCTCCTTCTCTTCTGGGAGAAAATGATCCATGTTTAGACTGTCTAGTATGGCTGAAACTCTGTCCAATGGAGGAATCGGTTTTTCTTCCGGGATTTCGTCATCCGATTCTTCTTCTGGTAGATTGTAATACTCGAAGGGTATCAATTCTTGAGGAGGTATGTTTAATTCGACGTCTTCAGTTGTCGTATTTATAGCTAAAACATGGCAAATTCCTTGATGATTGGTGACGGCCCCTTCTCCAATGAGGTCTCCTTTTATACTCCTTACTAATGGCAAATATCCTTCTTTTAGTTCCTTGTTTAAAACTTCTATTGGAACAACCTCACAGTGGGGCAAAACCTAACAAGAGGCGTCAAAATTCTGTAACCACGCTAATTGTTTATAAAAATGAATACAACTTGGTGACATGAAGCCTCAAGCATCACAGAATTTGAAACCCTTGCCGCATTTCCAAAATTAAAAATGGCGTCTGAGCTGTAAGAGCCTTAATTTGGTTATTTTCGTATTTTTTGAAACTTATGTACATTGAAACTGCAACATTTTACATAAATAAATTGGGGAAAGATTGACTACGGTATATTTTGGGACTTAGGCATTACTCTTTACGAATTTTCATTGGAACTTTCAAAATTCAAAATGGCAGATCCAAGATGGACGATCAAAGGACAAAAATGTTTATAACTGTATACTAAAAGGAATTATTTTTATGAAAGTCTATACCCCAAGGTTATTTTGGCCGCTGATTACGAAACTGAGGTCAGATTTTCAAAATTCAAAATGGCCGATCCAATATGGCGGTCGAAATTCTGAAAAATGAGGTTATAATTCTGAAACTCAGTATCCCGACATTTTTTAAGTCGCTGATTACGAATCTGAAGTCAGCTTTTCAAAATTCAAAATGGCCGATCCAATATGGCGGTCGAAATTCTGAAAAATGAGGTTATAATTCTGAAACTCAGTATCCCGACATTTTTTAAGTCGCTGATTACGAATCTGAAGTCAGCTTTTCAAAATTCAAAATGGCCGATCCAATATGGCGGTCTAAATTCTGAAAAATGAGGTTATAATTCTGAAACTCAGTATCCCGACATTTTTTAAGTCACTGATTACGAATCTGAAGTCAGCTTTTCAAAATTCAAAATGGCCGATCCAATATGGCGGTCTAAATTCTGAAAAATGAGGTTATAATTCTGAAACTCAGTATCCCGACATTTTTTAAGTCACTGATTACGAATCTGAAGTCAGATTTTCAAAATTCAAAATGGCCGATCTAATATGGCGGTCAAAATTCTGAAAAATGAGGTTATAATTCTGAAACTCAGTATCCTGACATTTTTTAAGTCGCTGATTACGAATCTGAAGTCAGATTTTTAAAATTCAAAATGACCGATCCAATATGGCGGTCATAATTCTGAAAAAATAGGTTATAATTCTGAAACTCAGTGTTCCGACGTTTTTAAGTCGTTGATTACGAATCTGAAGTCAGACTTTCAAAATTCAAAATGGCCTATTCAATATTTCTGTCGAGATTCTGAAAAATTATGTAAATATTTTTGAAGCTCAGTATTCCAAAATTTTTCGAGTTGCTAATTAGGAATCTAGGGTCAGAATTTCAAAATTAAAAATGGTGGATAGAACATGGAGGTTGGACTTATTGAGTATTTGATATTTATTTTTAAGAATTAGTTTCTCTACTAACTGAAATTGTTGAGCTGGTCGTTATAACATTCTTTGAGTATATAATTTGCATTCGTTAAGTAAAGAACTAAAAATAAGGAGATTATGCTTACAAAATCCTCAGATTTTTATTCAGATGTACTTATAATCTATTTTTCCAATCAGAATAACTTTTGATATTTTTTAATTTAAACCTTAAAATGAAAATAGAAACAATCAAGAGTATCCATTAAACATTGAAAACATTCACTTTAAAAGTGAAATTATTTCGGACATAATGTAACGAAAAGGAACAATGCAATAAATATTAACGTAAAATAATCGAAAGTAGGTTGCAATTAAGAAATAGTAGAAATGAAAAAGAAAGAAATAAAATTTAAAAAAGTAAACAGCATCAACGAAGTCTACTCTAGTTTAAGAAAAAAGACTGCCTGAATACTTGAAGTTTCCTACAAATGAAAAAATAGTTATCCAGACATTCTTTTTTTATTACACTTATTTTGTTACCATGGTGAAGAGCTAAATATCTTTGTCAATCGTCAGTTGGCAATTTACGTATAATAAATTATATTTATTATTCTAACTTTGAGTTGTTGGAGAACGAGGTTCTTTACTTCAAAATGTCGGTCTTCTCAATACAAGTGAAAGAATTATGTGAATGGATATGGAATGATGCAAACAAGAGTAAAACAGTGATAGATGTAATAATGAGTAGAATTGAAAAAACGTTTAATTATGATCCTCGTGATGCACATCAATTACGTACCTACTTAAATACACATTTTATCAGACGATATAAAAGATGCTGGGTTAATGTTCATCGAATGCGTGGAAGATTTGAAAGTAAGTACAAAGATTTTATGGATGAAAAATTGGAGTATAAATTTCAGAGTCCATCTGAACAAAAATTTGACAATTTATTATCAGAAAGTTCTACATCTTTTGCTGGTCGTCCACGCGTAAGTGATGAAGATTGTAGCCGAAGAACAGAACAAAGGCGAGCTCAACAACTTCGCACTGACTATGACCCAAAAATTTTATTAAAAGCAGTATCACCTTTATTAGAAAAAGAGGCTGAAGTTAAACTTCCTGCTGTTGAAAAATATGATTCTGATTATCTAAATAAATCTTTGGCTATGTATATGGATGTTGGTTTGACAAAGTCAAAATATGAAACTCTTCGAACCCATAATAACTTTTTATCAGGAAATAAACAGTTACCTCCTTATAAAACTCTTTCATCTGCAAAATTAGCATGTTTTCCAGATAATATTGAAATTAACGAAAGTGGTGCTAAAATTAAACTACAGTCCTTGCTTGATCACACCTCAAGTAGAATTTTTTCTTTGTTATCAACCGAACAATTGAAGAAAATAAATCACAATGCAGCTGAGTTATGTGGAAAATGGGGTTTAGATGGTGCTTCAGGTCAACAAGCTTTCAAACAGAAGTGGTCAGAAGCAGAAATTAATTCAAAAAATAGCGATTCTTCAATATTTATGGTATCGTATGTACCTCTCAAACTTACCTCTTCGGATGGACAGGTATTGTGGAGGAATGAGCGACCATCTTCCGTAAGATTATGTAGGCCTGTTGAATTTCAATTCACGAAGGAAACCGTGGAAAAAACTAAAGAAGTTTATGGTTATTATTCGTCGGAAATATCTCGCTTGAAGAATACGTCTATTGAAATTAAAAAGAAAAAGTATGATATTTCTCATCAGCTGTATCCTACTATGATTGATGGAAAAGTTTGTAACGTTCTGACTGAGCAAGCATCTTCTGCTTCATGTAATATATGTCGTGCAACACCAAACCAAATGAATGATTTAAATGGCTTAAAAAATTTGACTATTCAGGAAAAAAATTATTACTATGGTTTGTCAACCCTTCATTGCCGAATCAGATTTATGGAGTGCATTCTACATGTTTCGTATAACTTGGATTTTAAAAAAGCGTATGCTTGAGGTAGTGATAAGGCGTTAAAACAATCTCGGAAGAAATCTATTCAAGAAGGTCTTCAGTCAAAATTAGCAATTCTCGTAGATGTAGTAAAACAGGGTCATGGAACTACGAATGACGGAAATACTGCTAGACGTTTTTTCGAAAATCCGGAAGTGGTAGCTGAAGTTACTGGAATTAACCTTGAACTAATTCAACGGTTTGCAGATATTTTGCAAATATTGACTTGTGGACGTGAAATCGATTGTGATAAATTCGAGGAATATGCATTCAGTACAGCTCAAATGTTTGTTGAATTGTATGGTTGGTACAAGATGCCTCCATCAGTTCACAAAGTCTTGATCCACGGCAGTAGCATCATTCGAGTTTTTGGATTACCCATTGGCTGTCTATCAGAAGAAGCTCAAGAAGCAAATAACAAAGTTTTTAAAGGAGCTCGAGCAAATTTTAGTCGAAAAATTTCAAGATCAACATCAAATGAAGACACAATTCACTTTATGCTTATCTCGTCTGACCCAGTAATAAGTGCATTACGTGTTCAAAAAGAAAAAAAAATTAAAGAATTAAGTAACGGTGCAAAAAGCTTATTAAAATTTGATGACACAAGTGATGAGGAAGACTCAGAAAGTGAATAAACTGATTAAACTGGTTAAAAACAATTGTCGAAGCATTCTAACAGGGATGGTTCTTTTCCGTTTCTTCTTTCGATTTTAAAAGAAATCCATTTTAAATTACTGTAAGTTGCACCTCAGATTCGAAATCATTTAAAGAAACATTAGACAATTTTTTTTTAATATTAAATTTTGGAGTATGACGACCATCATATTGGATCGGCCATTTTGAATTTTGAAAATCTGACCTCAGAATTGTAATCAACGACTTAAAAAATGTCGGAATATACTGAGTTTCAGAATAATAGCCTATTTTTCAGAATTTCGAAGGCCGTGTTGGATTGGCCATTTTGAATTTTGAAAATCTGACTTCAGATTCGTAATCAGTGACTTAAAAAATGTCGGGATACTGAGTTTCAGAATTATAACCTCATTTTTCAGAATTTAGACCGCCATATTGGATCGGCCATTTTGAATTTTGAAAATCTGACTTCAGATTCGTAATCAGTGACTTAAAAAATGTCGGGATACTGAGTTTCAGAATTATAACCTCATTTTTCAGAATTTAGACCGCCATATTGGATCGGCCATTTTGAATTTTGAAAAGCTGACTTCAGATTCGTAATCAGCGGCTTAAAAAATGTCGGGATACTGAGTTTCAGAATTATAACCTCATTTTTCAGAATTTTGACCGCCATATTAGATCGGCCATTTTGAATTTTGAAAATCTGACTTCAGATTCGTAATCAGTGACTTAAAAAATGTCGGGATACTGAATTTCAGAATTATAACCTCATTTTTCAGAATTTAGACCGCCATATTGGATCGGCCATTTTGAATTTTGAAAAGCTGACTTCAGATTCGTAATCAGCGGCTTAAAAAATGTCGGGATACTGAGTTTCAGAATTATAACCTCATTTTTCAGAATTTTGACCGCCATATTAGATCGGCCATTTTGAATTTTGAAAATCTGACTTCAGATTCGTAATCAGTGACTTAAAAAATGTCGGGATACTGAGTTTCAGAATTATAACCTCATTTTTCAGAATTTAGACCGCCATATTGGATCGGCCATTTTGAATTTTGAAAAGCTGACTTCAGATTCGTAATCAGCGACTTAAAAAATGTCGGGATACTGAGTTTCAGAATTATAACCTCATTTTTCAGAATTTCGACCGCTATATTGGATCGGCCATTTTGAATTTTGAAAATCTGACCTCAGTTTCGTAATCAGCGGCCAAAATAACCTTGGGGTATTGACTTTCATAAAAATAATTCCTTTTAGTATACAGTTATAAACATTTTTGTCCTTTGATCGTCCATCTTGGATCTGCCATTTTGAATTTTGAAAGTTCCAATGAAAATTCGTAACGAGTAATGCCTAAGTCCCAAAATATACCGTTGTCAATCTTTCCCCAATTTATTTATGTAAAATTTTGCAGTTTCAATGTACATAAGTTTCAAAAAATACGAAAATAACCAAATTAAGGCTCTTACAGCTCAGACGCCATTTTGAATTTTGGAAATGCGGCAAGGGTTTCAAATTCTGTGATGCTTGAGGCTTCATGTCACCAAGTTGCATTCATTTTTATAAACAATTAGCGTGGTTACAGAATTTTGACGCCTCTTGTTAGGTTTTGCCCCACTGTGAACCTGTTTGGTTCTAGCCTTTACTAGCAACTTATTCTTGTGTTTAGCCTTATTTTCTACTAACTCTTCTCTAGCTCGTACTGATTCGCTATCTGCAAAGAATATTGGCTTAATAGGGTTAGAGTAGGTTACCACTGAGTTGTGCCAAAAGGATATTTCGATCTTTTCTTGTCTGAGGTAATCGCGACCTAATATTCTGTCAGAATTTATCGGAAAATTTGAGGACACGACTTGGAAAGTAACTATCGAAGTTCCTAATGCAATTTTTACAGTTCCTAGAGTCGAAATAGTGGAGGGTGATATGCCTGCTATTTGAATAGCTTCGTCTTCAGCTACTAATAGTTCAGGGCAAAGGATGCACAATTTAATAAGGTTAACATCTGCTCCGGTGTCTATAAGTAGCGATGCTTTTGAGTTTATGAAGTGTTGTGAATCTAACTCAATTACTGGAGATTCTCTATTTGTCTTTGTGTGCAAGATTGTTCCAGTTTCTTTAGTAGCCTCACATTTGCTTGACGCTGCTCCGTTTTGTCTGCACTCGCCGTCGCGTCCATTCGAGGAGTGGGGTTTAAGTTTAAATTTTTATCATTTCCAGGGATTGGGGATTGAGAGCGCGGGGGTGTTCTATTCCCTGAATAGGGGTTACCTTGGTAAGGCTGATGACCTTGTGGGGGTGGATAATAGGGGTAGGGTTGATATGATGCATAAGAGTAGTAGGGAGCAGGTGAGAAATAAGTTGATACTGGTGGAGCTGGTCCATAAGGGTGTTTTAGAATCCCCGAAGGTGTCGGAGATTGACTCAAGGTCCTTGGGACTGTAGCTGGGGGTTGAAAACGTACGTGCGGGCTGAGACTGCGGTCACGTGATCCGTATTCGCTTGATTGGTTGTGTCGTGAGAGGTGATAAGCGTTATTGTAGCTGGATGATTGATATTGGTGCCTAACCTCACATTCTAGTGCATATTTTAATGCTCCTTCGATAGTTTTAGGATTTCTAGCCTCCACTACACTAGCTACTCCGTCGGGTAGTCCTCTAAAGAAAGCCTCTAATGCGCAATCGGTTAGTGGCTCTGTCATTTCCTTGGCCTTATTTACTCCATACTTGCCTTCGAGGGCTGCTTGTGCCCCTGAGGTTAACAAAGTTAATCTATCGTAGAATTCACTTACATTTTCACTGCGCCCCATACGAATTGTGGATATTTCATGGAGGTACCATGAGTATGATTTGTGCAGGGCAAATCGCTGTTTTAGATGATCTATTAGTTCGTCCGCTTTTTTAAAATTTTTACCATGAACACTATCTCTGGCAGCGCCTTTTAACTTTGATAAAATAGTGTTAAAGAACTGTGCTTCGCAATTCGGGGAATGCTGGATTCAGCGTTTATTATATCCTGAACAAAATCGCGAACAGGAATATTTTTACCATCGAAAAAGGGGATATTCATTGCTCCTTGTTGCAACGCAAAGCATTCCGCCATGGATGTAACCATAGCATCACTTAGGGCTCTATTAATGGTTCCACTGAAGGAACCGTTTCTATCTGCATTGTTAGGCATTGTGATTAGATTTTTATAGAATTTTTAAGATTCAATAAAATTAAGGGGAAATTATATCAGATAAAATCAAATTCACAAAACTCAACTTTAAAGGTTGTAACAGCTGCCTAGTCAGTTATGGTTTGTACCGTTTATTTGTTGTAAGATTATAATATTTACTAGGGAGGAAATTGACTGAACTATCAGTTTTTGATTGACTTACGCTTAAAAATACTAGTATTTTTATAAATTCTTAGATAATGACAAATTTTTGCAGTTTTATTTAATAATAAACAATATCTGTAACCTTTAATAAAAAGACAAAAAAAACAGAGTGTTGAATTGACTGTGTTTCCACTGTTCTATTCAGCTTGTTTAATTGATAATAACACAGCCCCACAAAAAAAAAAAGTGTCATGTACTTTTGACCGGAATACCCTAGCCCTATGTATTTTGACGCGCTGAACACGAATCCAAAGTCCATTTTGCTCCATTACGTCAGGATTTTTTTCTAACCTCAAAAAACATGTCGAATTTTGAGAGGTAGGCGATTTTTTAAAAAAATTTATGGATTTACTTCAAACTTGGTATCTGGGGGTTTTTTGGGTCGCTGATTACGAATCTGAAGTTAGATTTTCAAAATTCAAAATGGCGGATCCAATATGGCGGACGAATTTTGAAAAAATTTGAAGATTTACTTCAAACTTGGTATCTGGGGGTTTTTTGAGTCGCTGATTGCGAATCTGACATCATATTTTCGAAATTTTTATGAAATTTGGTATCTTCAGGTTTTTAAGTTGCTGAGTGTGATTTCGAAGCGAGTTTCTCACATTTTCAAATATGACTTCTATTACAATTTTATCATAAAATATTCCTTGGTAACAGATTGGATATGTTTGGTGCAGAAGCCAAATAAGAAAGTACATTGTTCCATTCTGCATCTTATTCCTGATGGACATATCATTGTCATTCTATGTCTAACGTTCTTATTGAGCTTTGGCACAATTTAAATCCTGCTGCTTCGATAAATGTAGTAGGCGATGACAACTGCCCCGAAAGGGGATGTGTAGAATGATTCGCTTCCTGTTTATCGAAGTAACGAAGCCAGCGTAGGCGCGCTGCCTTGCAGGTGGAGGTATGAGAGTTATCACCCCTAGGACGGTGGACTCGACTGCGATCGGACCAGGATCCCTAACGTGCGGGTTATTCAATAAATCATGGCTTTTCAAAATCAAAACAACACAAAAACTTCAAATGCTTCAAAAATTAATTTTAAAGCATTAAGATCAAAACACATATGCAATAGCAATGCAGATGCATTTTTTTATATATGTGGACAGTTTGATGTTCCAAAGAATTGTAAACCAATCAATGACAATATTAGACAAATTTACAAAGATTGCTTTGATTTAGAGATAGCCGATCAAAATGAAAATTGGGTTCAACACAAAATTTGCTTATCCTGTCACATAATGTTAACTCGTTGGAATAATACTAAGGAGGATAAGTACTTTAAATTTAAAAAACCAATGCTGTGGAAAAAACTATTAAAACAAGAAGATTGTTACTTTTGCATGACCAATGTAGAAGGTTATAATAACAAGAATAAAGGAAAAATATTGTACGCTGATGTGACAACTGTAACAAAACCAGAAATTTTTTGTGATACACCTTCTTCTTCAAAAAATTTTGAAATTGACTGTTCAAAAGTAGAAGATGTATTTAGTGATATAGATGACGACATGAGTATTGATGACAAAGATGACTATTACATTCCAACTGGTGAACAGGAAGAAGAAATACCTGAAAAGTTTAGACAAGAAGAACTCAGCAATCTCATCAGAGATTTAAAACTACCAAAAGATGTTGCAGAATATCTTGCATCAGTTCTTAAGAAGAAAAAAATGCTATCGAAAGGAACTACATCTTCCTTTTATCGCGATAGGGAAAAGGAATTCAGAAAATATTTTACAGAAGACAAAAAGCAGTCATTGGTATATTGTTCTGACATTAATGGGTTAATGGATCAATTAAAACCTGGCGTATACAAAGATGAAGATTGGAGGTTATTCATAGACTCTTCTAAAAGAAGTTTAAAAGCAGTATTACTTCATAACACTAATATTTATGGTTCGATTCCTATGGCTCATTCTACAGAACTTAAAGAAAGCTATGAATCTGTAAAACTAGTTTTAGATAAAATAAAATATCAAGAACATAACTGGCAAATTTGTGGGGATTTTAAGATCTTAAGTATTATGCTTGGACAACAAGCAGGTTTCACAAAAACGCCCTGTTTTTTGTGTCTGTGGGATAGTAGAGATAGAAAAAATCATTACAAAAAAAAGGAATGGCCAAAAAGAAAATCTTTTAAACCAGGATCGAAAAATATCATTAAGAAGCCATTGATTCATCCCTCAAAGGTATTGCTTCCACCATTGCACATTAAACTAGGAGCAGCAAAACAGTTTGTTAAAAGTTTAGATAAAAATGGAAAATGTTTTAAATACCTAGAACAAAAATTCCCTGAGGTCTCTGATGCCAAACTAAATGAGGGAGTTTTTGATGGCCCACAAATTCGAAAATTATTAAAAGATGAGAAATTTGTCAGAAACATGAGTAAAACTGAGAAAAATGCATGGATTAGTTTTAAACTAATTGTTGAAAATTTTCTGGGGAATAACAAAAGCGAGAATTGGGAAGAAATGGCAAATAATATGATAACAAACTTCGGAAAGCAAGGATGCTTGATGAGCTTGAAGCTACATTTCTTAGCATCACATCTAAAGTACTTCCCCGAAAATTTAGGAGACTACAGTGAGGAACAGGGAGAGCGATTTTATCAAGACCTTAAAAATTGGAACGTCGTTATCAAGGAAGGTGGGGCGTAAATATGATGGCCGACTTTTGCTGGATGCTAAAAAGGGATGTTGTACCAGGTAGTGTGAACTTAAAGAAAAAACCGCTACACAGATCTTTCGAAAACAAAAGAGTGCGCTACCATAAAAAGGAATAAAGGAAAATTATATACTTCAGAACTGACATATTGAATTTTGACAATCTGTTTTCAGATTTGCAATCAGTCACCCCACAAACCACTAGATACCAAATTTTATGTAAATTTTAATATTTTAAAAAAATTCATCAGCCATATTCTTATCGCCAAGTAAATCTTAATATGTTTTTTAATTCGGCCGCCATATTGGATCCGCCATTTTAAATTTAGAAAATTTAACTTCGGATTCGTAATCAGCGACCCAAAAAACCCCCAGATACCAAGTTTGAAGTAAATCTTCGATTTTTTTCAAAATTCGTCCGCCATATTGGATCCGCCATTTTGAATTTTGAAAATCTAACTTCAGATTCGTAATCAGCGACCCAAAAAACCCCCAGGTACCAAGTTTGAAGTAAATCTTCAAATTTTTTAAAAATTCGCCCGCCATATTGGATCCGCCATTTTGAATTTTGAAAATCTAACTTCAGATTCGTAATCAGCGACCCAAAAAACCCCCAGTTACCAAGTTTGAAGTAAATCTTCAAATTTTTTCAAAATTCGTCCGCCATATTGGATCCGCCATTTTGAATTTTAAAAATCTAACTTCAGATTCATAAGCAGCGACCCAAAAAACCCGCAGATACCAAGTTTGAAGTAAATCCATAAATTTTTTTAAAAAATCGCCTACCTCTCAAAATCCGGCATGTTTTTTGAGGTTAGAAAAAAATCCTGACGTGATGGAGCAAAATGGACTTTGGATTCGTGTTCAGCGCGTCAAAATACATAGGGCTAAGGTATTCCGGTCAAAAGTACATGACACTTTTTTTTTTTGTGGGGCTGTGTAACCTTTACTATACAGTACGGTAAAATTTTGTGAGATTTTCGGTGGTGTTTTAAGAACTGACTGCTAAACACTTTTATAATTTTGAAAGTTTTAGTCTTGTATTTGCTGAAATGCTAAACGAATCTACAAATTAAACTCGTCTGGTGAGATTTCCAAATACTGCATTCCCAAAATTCCAACTATTTCTGATTGACAGTCGTCTCTCGTAATGTAGAAACTGTCTGTTTAGGGATTTCGAAGGAACCTTTAATACCGGACTGTACCGTTGATTACCGACCTTCAAAAGTTAGAAAACTTAAACGTTAGATCTCAAAATATAGGGTTTAATTTTGGATACTGATATTGATCCAATATAATTATTATATATCCTTTTTGTAGGAATTTATCACCTTATTTAGTGTATATGAAACATTACATATACTGTTGTAATAAAAAAATATGTTTATCCCGATAAAAAAAATCCCACTATTTAATAAATAATTAAAATCAACAGAGAAACATCAAGGAAATTTATATTTTACAGTAAGGGATTTGGATTTGATTTTACATACTTTTTCAATTTAATTGTTGTGTTGTGCTGAAATTACATTTGATTATTAATTAACATTTTATTCATACCTTAACGCAATTAAACGCACACATACGAAATTTTTGAAAAATCCTAGCGACGCTGAGATTCGAACGCACTAAACCTAACGCTAAACGCAAATACGCATATTACGAGACGAGCGCCTAACCATTGTGCCATCTTGGCTATGAAATTCTCTTTTCAAAGAACTTGGTGATCTCAAGTTTCGTTTGGTCGCCACGTGCAGATGAACCCCCGCGATGACATCGCCCGTCAACAATAGACTCTCATAAATTTTGGTCCTATGGTTTAGTTAGCATTACTGGCATGTGACACTCAAACATATTTTCACCAAAAGGAGAATGGCAATAAATTCCTTCCAACAATTTTTTTGTGAATCCATTATTTAGAAGATTAAGACATTTTTTTGGTAAAGAATTTTATCGAAATAAAATTTAAAAATATTTTACTAAAATAAGAGAATATATATTCGGAGAAATTTTCATTTTTTGTATAATCTATATATATATATTATTAAGATTTAATTTAGTAACAATGTTAACTTTTTCTGAATGAAATTAACATAAGTTTAAATTTATCTAGTAAAGGTAATTATTTATCGTTACTGAATTTCTAATAAAGTAATTAAATAAATATTATTAACAATATTAACTGGTCCAAACAAATAATTATAGGATTAAATTTAATGTATTATGAAAAATAATTGAGAACCATAAAGTTAATAAAATATTAATAATTAATCTCTACTTAAAAATAATAAAAAGATACAGATTATCAATAAAATGAATACAAATAAATTGAGTAACTTTTTAAACAAATTTATTTATCAAAATTTATAAAAATTAATATTTTTAAAAAGCAAACATTGTTAAAAAAAGTTTTTTTATTTTTTATAAATTAAAAAGATGAAGTAAATATTAAAATATAATAGTAATAAATATGTAAAGCAATTTTTTTATAACAATAACATGTTACATAAATAAATTTGTTATAATTATAATAAATAAAATAATTAAGAGAAACTAATCAAGTTATTTGTATTTTTTATTAAAGTTAATAAAAGTTAATAATTTTAAAATTCACACTTGTTTGCAAAGTCTCCAGAATGCTCAAATTTCTAAGTTCCGATTTAAAGGAGTGGGGATGCTGCGATAGATCAGTCCAACCCGAAGGTACGGTTTCCCTAAACATTTCTATCCCAACCAAACGATTCAGATTATTACAACCAAACTGGTTAGGTTAAAGAAACCAATCTATTTGTTTCAAGCAACCTATCTAATGTCAACCATACTGAGTTTGGTTATTGAAAACGAACCATTTTTTTCCGTGTAAAGACAAAAATTCTGATTGGTGGGCAAATCCTGCTGGACGGCACTGTGACATTGTCAATTTTTTTATAAAGACGAGACCGAACGCGCGCTTTAGCGCGCGTGTTTAAATTTGAGACAATAAGGAAGATGTTTTACAAATTAATAAATTTATTAATTATTACATTATTACATGATTAGACGTACATAACTAAAGTACGAAGCACTTTTGAGTACCGCTCACCCCAATTCGAACGTATGCAACTTTTTTCCTACATTTTAAAGTTGCGTAACTTTTAAAGATGGGTTGGAAAGTACTTATCTTTCTAGTAGAGCTTTTAGAAACAACTTATGTACAAAACGTGAATTTTTTTATTTTTTTAATATTTTCTTATTTTCCTTTTACTTTTTCCAACTTTCAGTAATTATTCACATTTTTTTGTACAAAATCTACATAGATACGTTGTTTTTGAGCCATTCCAGAAAGATACGTACTTTCTGCTTTGTTCTTAAAAGTTATGCGTTTTCCAAATTGTTACAAATAGTCACGTACTTTCGATTTGGGGTAAACGATATATATTATATTTGATTAAATAACCGTTTAAAAAATTTTTAATAATTTTTTTTTGAGTTAAAGACAATTAAAAATTTTGAATAATTAATAATTAATTAATTATCAAATTTAAAAAAAAAATAAAGAAATAATTTTTTATTATTATTATTATGACTAAAATATCAAAATTATTATTTTAATCTATTGCTTCCTCTGTGAGAAAGAAAATAATTTTGCTTACATGTCGACTAAATATTACTCAGAACTCTCTGTACAAATCAGTTTATTATAATATTATTTAAAAATTATTTTTAAATTATTTTTTTTAATATACTGACCAGTTTAAATTGCAGAAAATAATTTCAATATATCTCTCTTGAATCTCACCATCTGCATTTTTCTTCTTCAATTACTAAACTTTTATTATTTGACTATTTTGTCATCACTAAATTATTCAAACAATTTTTACAGTCATTTATTACGTAAAAGTCATTACGTCAAAATAAATTAATTACAATTTAGGTATTATCAACATATGGGGCAAAATTTCTGAACTGTCCAGGTCAAAAAATAAAATTTATTCAAACTTTGCTAAAGTGTTTCCATTGTTAGTGGAAGTGTAAATACCAAATATTTTCAAATTCCATGAAATAGTTTTTGAGTTACACAGTTTTAAAATTTTGAATTTTTTTAAAATGTAGCTTTTTAAATTTATTATATTTTTAAGTAGATTGCATAAAAGTTAACATATATATAGTGATTTTTAAAGCTTTTTTTACAGGCTACTCGATGGTGACAAAAGTTTTTCGTAAAAAAATTATTTGACCTTGAAATTCAAGTTTAAAGTGTTAATTTGATTGTATCGCGAAATCGGATTTTACAAAAAAATTTGAACCTATCTCAATGAAGAGCTTGACTTTTTTCCTATAAGATATGTAAAAATTAGAGTAAAACTCTTATTAGTTTTGTCAAAAATACATCTCAAATACCCGCGCGCGCTAGAGAAACAATGGTTACTCGCGCTATTCGAGCGCGCGCGGGTGTTTGAGATGTATTTTTGACAAAAGTATTTAGAGTTTTACTCTAATTTTTACATATCTTATAGGAAAAAAGTCAAGCTTTCCATTGAGATAGGTTAAAATTTTTTTGAAAAATCCGATTTCGCGATACAATCAAATTAACACTTTAAACTTGAATTTCAAGGTCAAATAATTTTTTTACGTAAAAACTTTTGTCACCATCGAGTAGCCTGTAAAAAAAGCTTTAAAAATCACTACATATATGTTAACTTTTATACAATCTACTTAGAAATATAATAAATTTAAAAAGCTACATTTTAAAAAAATTCAAAATTTTAAAACTGTGTAACTCAAAAACTATTTCATGGAATTTGAAAATATTTGGTATTTACACTTCCACTAACAATGGAAACACTTTATCAAAGTTTGAATAAATTTTATTTTTTGACCTGGACAGTTCAGGAATTTTGCCCCATATATATC
Source organism: Ganaspis brasiliensis (assembly GCA_037103525.1). NCBI lineage: Eukaryota > Metazoa > Arthropoda > Insecta > Hymenoptera > Figitidae > Ganaspis > Ganaspis brasiliensis. The sequence continues at coordinate 1,443,398 of JAZKLR010000331.1, read as the reverse complement.
AACATATACATATAACCATATATAAACATACAATAATCAACAAATCAACACATATAAATCAACATATATCAACATATTCAACATATATTTTCAACATATATAAATGCCATTTAACATGTGTGTAATATGTGACGTATGTAATATGTGACATGTGTGTAATATGTGACATGTGTGTCATATGTGGCATATGTGACATGTGTGTCATATGTTACATGTGTGTAATATGTGATAATATGTGACATGTGTGTAATATGTGACATGTGTGTAATATGTGACATGTGTGTAATATGTGACATGTGTGGCATATGTGACATGTGTGTCATATGTGACATGTGTGTCATATGTGACATGTGTGGCATATGTGACATGTGTGGCATATGTGACATGTGTGGCATATGTGACATGTGTGGCATATGTGACATGTGTGGCATATGTGACATGTGTGTCATATGTGTCATATGTGAGATGTGTGTCATATGTGACATGTGTGTCATATGTGACATGTGTGTCATATGTGACATGTGTGTCATATGTGACATGTGTGTCATATGTGACATGTGTGTCATATGTGACATGTGTGTCATATGTGACATGTGTGTCATATGTGACATGTGTGTAATATGTGACATGTGTGTAATATGTTACATGTGTGTAATATGTAACATGTGTGGCATATGTGACATGTGTGACATATGTGACATGCGTGGCATATGTGACATGTGTGTAATATGTGACATGTGTGTCATGTGACATGTGTGTCATATGTGACATGTGTGTCATATGTGCCATGTGTGTCATATGTGACATGTGTGTCATATGTGACATGTGTGTCATACGTGACATGTGTGTCATATGTGACATGTGTTACATATGTGATATGTGTGTCATGTGTGACTTGTGTAACATAAGTGGCACATATGTGACATTTGACATTTGTGTCGCTTTCCTATTTGTCACAGGTGTGACTGTTACGATCGAAATTCGTAATACTTAATTTTTATTTTTAATTGCATCTTTATTTATTGTTGAAAAATTATATTTATTTAATTTAAGTACACAATTCAAGAAACCTTTATGCAAGCGTTTCATAAGATTTTAATGATAAATGTCGACAATAATTGCATTTCTTTCAATTCTGATTTTGTTAAGAAATCAAAACCTGTCTTTAAAAAGAAACTTAAACAACTTAAACTTACTAAGTAAAAGAATTACTTTCAAGCTCAAGTAATTATGAAATACTCGAATTGAATCCAGAGACAAAGGGAAGATATACAAATTAAACGCTTTTGATTTAAATCTCTTTCAAAAGTGCAAAATAAGATATCAATGTGGTAATATACCACGTTTGATTTGCGGAAAATAAGAAAAGAAACTCATTTAGTTGCATCAGGTGCTCTAAATAATTTCTGCAGCATATACAGAATTCGGTCAATGATGACCGAGATTCACTAATTTGTAAGAAAATCCCTACCCGAATCTGGTCAATAAAAATGGCAAACAGAGAATACTCTGGGCCATTTTTCGCAAAGTTCTTCTTGAAACTACATTTGTGCGGTCCGTGGAGGCGGGGTTTTGAAATTGATATAGTGCCCGTGGCCCGCGACGTTAATCAACGCCACAAAAATCTGATAGGTTTAATTTTGATATTTTTATTGAATTGAAATAAAAGAAATAATAAAGAGAATATATAATATTGAAAATGATTAAAACAAAGAAGTAATGAATGAGTGAAAAGAATAATGAAAATATAAATCGGTTTTAAGAAATAACCTCGACGAATCGCGAGTGTAAGAAATATAAAGAAATAAGGCAAAGCCAGAATTGAAAGAAAGAGAAAAAATACTACAAGAGAGAAATAAATAGAAAAGGAATTTGCTAACGTTTGCAAATTGGTAAGAGCTTTGAAATCTTCACTACAACAACACTCTCACACACACATACATTATTATATACTTTTCAAACATCAATTGTTATTTAATACACAAACTCTATTTTTGAAGAAAATTATTTAAATTGTAGTAAACAATGACTTTTATTAACATGTGTTAAATATACCTAAATAACTGATGTATTAAGTCAAATTTATTTAATCAGTACCTATAGTCCAAAGTTTCCTCAAAATACAATTAATTTTGAATTATTGAAATAATAATAATTTAGGGAATAGCCCATTACCTTTATTGAGCGCGAAGAGCGTAAATCGTTTATCGTTAGAATGTTCTTTTACAGATCTAGTATCTGAATATACTATAAATATTTCTTATTAGAAACATTATATAATAAATCAATTTCTTTGTTTATTAAATTCTTTTATTATATCTAACAGTAAGATTTGACATTTGTGTCTTTTTTTAGATAGGATAAATAATGTTAAATTTGTATTTAAAGCAAGAAACATGGAGATATCTATTCACTAACGTTTTCTAGATTACTTGAAAGTTTGACTTACATGATTAATTAAATACTCCCAGAAATAAACAAATACATTTTAAAAATTATATAATTGTTTAAAAAGTTTACATTTTTTTCAATTGGAAAAACAATTTATAACGTGCTTCTGTAGAGTGTGCACTTTTGGTAGTTAATAATAATTTTCAAGTTATAAAAGTTACCTATAGTGAAAAGTGGGATCTGACAACGACGAAGAATGAATAACGATAGACCGTATTATTATATAATAGTTGATATTAAAATAAATTTTAAAAACAATTGCCCAATGTTACATAAGTTTCACAATCCAATATTCAAAAGTTTGATATTATCAATTTCGAGCAAAACCATGTTTTGAGGGTAATCTGTCTTTTGAATCTTTAATTTCGAAAACCTTATAATTTTCATAATTTTGATCAAATTACGGAACACAAAAAATCGTATCTTTTTTTAAGGTAGAATAGAAAAAAGATCCAATTAAAACTAGTTTTTAAATTAAAAAAACATAAATATATAATTGAATCTTATTTAAATTTCAGGTGACTGTTTTGTTACGAGAAGGCTTAGTCTTTTACAGAATTAGCCATTCTTCACTTCTAACAATTTTAGGAGTTTCAATTGAAGAGAATGGCGCTCCTTTTCTTCTTTATCCCTATACGGGTTATAGAAACATGAAGATGTTCTTGTTAAGGTGCAAACTAAGTAATGAAGGACCACCAAGAGCTCTTACTACTCAGGAAGTAGTAGAAATGGCACTTCAAGCTGCTAATGGCGTTCAATATCTACATAGGAAAAAATTTATTCACAAAGATATTGCTGCCAGGAATTGCGTGTAAGTCAAATTAAATTTGTCTTTTTGTGCTACCTATCATCAAACCCTTAAATAATACCATTTTTTTTGGATCCATGTAATAAAAAACCACTCACTCCTATTGATGTTATTTTACAAACTCAAACAGTACTTGGTACACGAAAAAAATTATTTCTTAAACATTCATGAACTTTGTACTTGAGTTTGGGGCAAAGAAGGAAATTTAGTGCTAATTCAAACCTAAATATTTTAGGTAAATAATGAACTAGTTCCCGAAAAATTCTTAAAGATTAGATGAAAAGTAAAATTTATATTTTGACTTCTTTCAGTCTGATTTTAAACATGCCATTTACCTGTAGATTGGTGATTTAAATGAAATATTTTAAAATCTAAAACAGAAAAATCCGAAGCTTGAAGACTCGAACTCGCGACCTCTCACTCTAAAGCCGCCGCTTTATCCACTAGGCCATTGACGCAGTTACAAGTCTTTACATATACTTTATATAGGATCAGCGGCTTGCAGTGCGCTACAAGACAGTGGGCGTGAGGCCACGCCTCCTAATGTATAAAAGTCAGGAACCGGTTTAGTAGTATTTACTGAAATATAAAGTGCTGAACCATATTTTAGTTTATACATTACTGTTTTGGGATTTCTTCTGAATTTTCGTTAATTGTTAATAAAAGTTTATCAAGAATCGTCAAATTTTCTCTATTGCCCCAAACTTATGAATAAATTCCGTACATATTCATGAATATTTTTTTTCCGTGTATTTCCCAAATATTTATTTAATCTTATACTTTAGGTCAGGCACGGCCAACCTAGCGAAAAAGTGCAAGTCGGTGCTCTTAACAGTGCTGCCAACTTCGAAAACCCAATATTTTCTTACTCTAATGCAGGCGTGTTCAGTCTCGGCAAGTGCACACTGACACGGGAAGGCCAACTCTGACACCAAATTTTTTTTCGCGTTTTCCTTCAGTTTATGGAGGAGCCATTGTTGAAGCTATTAGACCCTCACCGTAGGTAGTCCGCAATAAACTCAACTCTTCCCATTTTCCGAAACTTCATAATATGTCTATTTCTATATTATTTAGTTAATATTTATATTTTATTTTGTATGTAAGGTTCATGTTATCATATCTTTTATTTAAATATATTAATTAATACGAATTACATATCCTAATGAAATCAGATTGAGTAAATTAAGTATAATAATAATTTTTATCTGGCTTACAACTCAGTTGGAGGTAAAGGAGTAAAGGGCCCAAACCCGTCAAGATTTATTGCAGGGAAGTTGACCTACTCCCAACACTGACAGTGTCAGTTTTGTCAGATTTTGTAAGCACACTGAACACCCCTGCTCTAATGTAATATTGAGTTTTCGAAGTAGACAGCACTATTCAAGAATAGTGTTCATGGGGTAAAGTGCGAGTGGAAAAAGTCCTCTGCTCTTTTCTTGTATGCTTGTGCTAGAAAAACACGAGTTTTTAACAGTGGTATTGCTAATGTGGCTGAACTTTCATTCGAACAATGAACACACAAATTTAAATTTTTTTATTCCTCAAAACAAATGAAAACTGAAGAAAAACTAATTCCGCGGCAAACTTTAGTCATTTGTAATTTTTAAGTAAATTTTACTTCGGTAAAAATTAAATTTCCAACCCGACAAGAAAGCCGAATTTGAAAAAAATTAAAAAATTGAATTATGTCAATGGTACAGCGCGAGTTATTCAATTTTTTTCAATTCCAATTCTTGTCAATTCTTTTGTATTCCTTGTTGTGACTTAGTTACATAAAAAAATTAATTATTATGAGTTGTCTTTTAATATTTTGATAACTTTCGAATTATTTTCAATTGTAACATGTACATGACGAATCAATTCTTATTACATAATGCGAAATAGCAATTGAATTCTTTCAAATTATGATAAATAAAAATTAATAAATTAATTCTTTTAAATCAAATTATATAACTACAGTTTTACAATAAAATTCAATTTTTATGAATTCCAATCAAGTTTTTACTTTTTTTAATTATTTTAAATTACGAAAAAATAACTTTATAAATGTTAAGAATATTAAATTTTATAACATTTTATTCATTAAGAATAAGGAATCGCAAGAAAATAGAAAATGTTTCTGAATTTAGAAAATAGTATCTCTGCGCTGTTATTTATATTGCTTTTTGTTTTATTTATAATCGTTAAAAAATTACTATTAAAAAAAATCATACATTTCTTTTAAATAAAATTCTGTTTTTATGAATTTTAAAAATTTATTAGTTAAAGATGAAAAATAATAACAGAAGCATTTTTATTTATTTAAAATTTTGTTTTTCTTTTTTCATGTAGGTACCATTTCACAAATAATTAATTAAAAATATATATATTATAGGGCATTTTATGTGAAATTTTCATTCCAAAATTTTTTTTGATTATAGCGGATAATTAACGTGCAGTAAGTTTTTTTGTAGTGGGCTGTTTCACCTACTTTATGAAATCAAAAGATCGTTCACTTTAAAGTTTTATTCTGTGCTGATCTTCTTTTAAAATGAAAGACTTTTGTAGTAGATAACTATTAAAAGTTTTTGAAAAAATAATACAATTTCATTAATACATACATTTATTTAAGATTTTATTACTTTTTTATAGAGTATTTTGTAAACGTAAAATCAGAATGTCCAGAAGATTGGTAAAAAAAATTTATAAAAATTGTTCAACTGAAAATTTTAACTATTTAACTCGAAAAATTTGTTATAAGAAGTAATTTAAAAATATTAAAACAAAATTAAAAAAAGAAAACAAGACATTCTTTTGTTTCAATTATTAGTTGGAAATATTTTTTTAAAATTAAAAAGAATTGTATTGGCTTCTGGCGCAACTTTCAGTTGCAACAATTTGATTATTCTCAATTCTACTGACCCCTTTCAATTATTCTCAATTACACAGCCCCACAAAAAAAAAAAGTGTCATGTACTTTTGACCGGAATACCTTAGCCCTATGTATTTTGACGCGCTGAACACGAATCCGAAGTCCATTTTGCTCCATCACGTCAGGATTTTTTTCTAACCTCAAAACCAATAAAATGACACTTTTTGTTTATTAGCATGTGAACCCGACTTAACATTAATACATGCCTTGGGCGAATAGAAAGCTTGGATTGTGACCTTTAAATCGCTTTTTTAAAAATTGTTCTACGATGATTTTTAACGAAGTTATGATGTTTTATTTAAAATATAAATTTTTTCCAAATGTAAATAACACTTCAATTATTGATGTGGTATGGTGTAATGGAAAAAAATGATTTTAAATAAAACATCATAACTTCGTTAAAAATCATCGTAGAACAATTTTTAAAAAAGCGTTTTAAAGGTCACAATCCAAGCTTTCTTTTCGCCCTAGGCATGTATTAATGTTAAGTCGGGTTCACATTCTAATGAACAAAAAGTGTCATTTTATTGATTTTGAGGTTAGGAAAAAATCCTGACGTGATGGAGCAAAACTGACTTCGGATTCGTGTTCAGCGCGTCAAAATACATAGGGCTAGGGTATTCCGGTCAAAAGTACATGACACTTTTTTTTTTTGTGGGGCTGTGTTATTTTATAATCTGTGAAAATTTTTATCTTTAATTTGAAAAGAATTGAATTGGCTGCTGGCGTCTCTTTCAGGTCGATCAATATTATTATTCTTAACTCTTTTATAATCTGTGGAAAATCTTTTTAAAATTTAAAAAAAATTAAAATGTTTTTTACTTTGGCTTCTTGGAAAAAATACATAAGAATAGGCAGCAATTGGAATTCATAAAAATTAAAAAAATTTAATTCTTTTAAATTTTGGCCTTCTTGCCGGAATTGCCTTTCGAGAATGAAATACATTCCCAGCTTTTTTCAGATACTCTGGTATATCCGCGGAAAATTTCTCAACAAATGGCAATGTTATTTATTTGTTTATTTATTTATTTACAAGTTCCAAGTGGTAATAGCCCTCCAAGAAACTTAGTAGGTATACAAATCAACAAACTGAGAACTCTAATAGAACGTAAAGTTCTTACATTATAAAGAATACAAAAACAATATACTTATATATTTGTATTAAAAGAGAAAACAGAAAGGAAAAAAGGAAGATAGTAATGAAAGTCTAATAATAACAGAAATAAATACAGATAAATACTTATGCATATGCGCAAGTTCTAACAATTTAAGAATAAAAAGGTTTAAACAATATATTAATTACAAAGGTTTTTACCAAAAAGTAATTTCGAAATTCGGCGCGTTTAATTGAAACAGAAAATTAAAGTACAAAATTTTGAATTGCGACTATGTAGCGACACTTCTAATACTGTCAGGAATCTTATTCCATAGACGAGCTCCTTAAATCGAAAACGATTTTTGAAGCATGCATGTGCGATGCGCAGGAATTTTAAGCAAGAAATTTCTCTCTCTGAGCAGACCGTGACCTGATTGCTTAGCCGCCCTAAATATGAACAGATCATACAGATATCGGGGAGTCTCATTTTTGAAAATTGAAAATATATTAATTGCCCATGAAAAATTGTCTTCTTGTTTCCACATTTAGCAACCTAGATTTAGTCCGAAATTGGGTAATATGCTCACTTTTAAGCAGATTATATACAAACCGAATGCAGGCGTTAAATCATCTCTCAAGTTTACCATTCAACTCACTAATAGATTATAATAAACTATACAACAATAGTTATAGAAAGGTAGAATAAGTGACTTAACTAAAAGTAGTCTCGTTGAAGTGTAAGATAGGTCTTACGTGAAATATTAGATACATGCTCTTTCCAAGACAGAGTGCGATTAAAAATTAAACCCAAATCCTTACCTGTCTGATGGTAAAGAATTGATTTACCCCCCATCTGAAGGGGGGAAGAGCCATGAGTGAATCCATTGAAGGGCTGTTAGTTGTACCAAAAACAATGGCCTTGGTTTTAGCTGAATTAAGCAGAAGTCGATTATGGGCAGAAGAAGTACTACATTATTAATATCCGATTGAATCTGCAGAAGCAGATCCTGAAGTCTTGATGCTGGACCAGTACGGTAAACCTTGAAGTCATCAGCAAACTTGTAGTAGTTACAAAATTGAAATTTATTTCCCAAGTCCGTTATGTACAAATTAAAAAGCAGAGGTGCAAGCGATGACCCCTGGCAGACACCACACTCAACTCTACCCCACCCCGAAGATGCTCCCCTACCATTGACAACTCTTTGAAACCGGAAACTAAGATAAGACTGGAACCAGGAGCAGACAGAAAAGGACATGTTAAATAGGTGTAATTTATGCAATAACAAATTATGGTCTACCAAGTCGAAAGCTTTGGAAAAATCAAAGAATACGGCGATTGTTATTTCTTTCTTGTTTATACCAGATTTAATGTCATTAGTAAATTTTAGAGAAGCCGTACAAGTACTGTGTTTAGAACAAAATCCCGATTGATATGGCTCCCATAGATTATTTCAACTCAAGTATTTCGTAATTTGCTTGCAAATAATGTTTTCCAGAGGTTTGGATAGAGCACAGAGTATAGAAATAGGACTGAAATCAGTAACCTGGGATGGATTAGATTTTTTCGGTATGGGACGAATTATATTTTTTTTCCTAAGATCAGGGAATGTTCCGGTTTCAAGAGAAAAGTTATAAATATGCAGAAGAATTGGAAAGATGATAGGCAAAGCAAGTACGATCATCCTCATGGAGATTCCGTCAGGTCCCAATGCATTAGTTTTTATTTCTGAAATTATTGTAATTAAAGTATCACAGGAAATATCAGAGAAAAAAAATTTAGAATCGTCATAGGAATGAGGGGTACTAGGAGAAACTGTACTGTTGGTAGAATTGAATAGGGGTTTTATTGTAAAATTACTTAGAAGTTTTTGAGTAGAGAAATTAGAATCAAAAGTTCCACCCTTTTTTGTTGAGATGAGATTAGGCCTCCTCAACAATTGCCAGACATTATCATTTCGATTCCTATCCTGAATCATTTTATAATTGTATTCATTAAGTGAGTCTCCGATCTTTATTTGTACCAAATTACGAACTCTTCTAAATTCAATTTTTACAGTAATATTGTTAGTTCTTTCGAATAGGCGATGCAGTTTAGTTCTTTCCTTGATAAGAAGCTTAATCTCATTAGTCATCTATGGTGAGAATCTCTTGCGAGGGCGTACCGAATGTAGAGAAGCAAAAATATCAAAAGCTGCCAATAAATTTGAAATAAGCCTTTCAACTTTCCCATTAATATCATCTTCTAAGTATATACTAGACCAGTCACAATTTGCTAAATATTGTAGAAGTTCTGATTGAGGAAGAGTTTTAAGATTGCGTTTTAATATAGAGGAGACAGGATCAGAAGAGATACCTCCAGGAAATTGAAACGTAAGATCAATTAAATCGTGGTGGGATAGGAAGGAAACTGAATGTTGTGAATATGATAAAACTTTATCCATATCATCAACCAGTGCAATATCAATTCTAGTACTAGTGGAATCAGTATGGTGGGTAGATTTATGGGGCACAATGGAAAGACCTGATGAGTGAATAAGTGATAAAAAATATTTAGTTTTGGAATTAGAAATATTCAAGTTAGTATTAAAATTACCTAAGATTATAATATTATTAAAATTAGGAAAAGTTGAAAAGATTTTAATTTCAAAATCTTCGCCAAATGAGGCATTTGGGGTTTGTAAACCACCCCCACCAATACACTCTCCTGGCAACCCGTGACCTTCAGAAACAAAAATTTAGCACTAGGATAGGCCCCTTCAAGGCTTTCCGATACTGCCGAACACCTAAAACTGTTCTGGTTGTAAATATACACACCTCCACCCCTACGTTGCTATCTGTCCTTGCGAAAGAGCATGTATTTATCAAGTTCCACCAAGTTAGAAGAGACAAAAAGTGTTAACTAAGTCTCGGAAACTACTATAATGTGATACGATGAGTTTTCGAAAAAAATTTAAATTCAGCTACGTGAGGTAAGAGAGATTGAGCATTGACATGACAAATCTTTATAGCCTCCATTTTAGATAAAAATAATTAACAAATCAGGAAACAGATAAATGAAAGTAAAAATTGGATTCAAGAATGAGTATTGAATAAGATTAAAATAATATTTTACAATTAGAGTCACAGGGAACTCAAGAAGAAAGCTAAAAAATACAAAAAATTCTAAGAGTAAGTCGCAGAGCATGACTACTAATTGAAGTTTACGGGAAAGGAAAAAAATTGAGAGATCAGATGTATCACTTTGGCCCCAATTGTACAGAGATGTCGCTCAACTGGGAGCGGTTGCATTTTACCCAAATAAAACTATTAGGGTTTTTTTAATGGCTTCAAATTGTTCTTTTGCAATGTTGACATTTACACAGTTCAAATGGAAGAGGCATGTACACTTTGTACAAGAAACCGAAGCTGTGTTTCCGCCATAATAACACTTTGATTGTCACTCAAACAAAAACGTGAAAAACACTCACTAGTCGCCTAAAAACTGTCATTATAATAAGTTTAACCGTGACTTACTATATTGTATTTATTTCTATAGCACACACAATCTTCGAGAAATAAATAATTGGTGGATTAAATTGAAAAAAGTACTAGAGTATTTACAAGACCTCAGTTAGGTTTAGCCGGTAAAACATTTTTTTGGTTGCTGAAACAAAGTATGTGTCCATGTTTGACAATTTTGGGCAAAAATAATTTCTTTGAACTGTAAACAAGGAGGATCGGGGAATCTAAATTTTTAACTGAGACTAAATTAACAAAACAAACTACTATATTTTGCTGCCCATGAAGCGCCATTCTGTGATCTAAATATTACATAACCTAAATTTCTCAAAATCTAATTAAACACGTATTCAAAAATAATTAATACAAGTAAATGGCCAAAAGACTTATCTCCCGTTACGTTTTGGGATTCTCTCTACTCTTTCAAATAATTCAAAATTTAACTGGGTAGATGCCATTCCTTTCTTGGGACATTTCTACATAATATTAAATTCGAAAAATTCCTAAGATTTAACATATAACTGATTCCATTAGAGCTTCTTAATAACGAAGCCTTCTAAAATAAAAGAATTAATGTTGAAACCAGAGAATATTGCATCATAATGATTTAACATATAACTAATTCTTAAAGAAAAATTAAACGATAACTAAAATCATAGGATTAATGTTCAAACCCAAGGACTTTATACCGAAAAAGGTTTACCATATAACTAATCCGGACCCAAAACACGAATTACCAAACTAAAATAAAGTGCAATCAATGTTCAAATCTAAGAAGACCTTCAATTTCAGAAGAAAACTATAAATTTTACTTGAATAAAATAACCATAAACTCTGAAGATAAAATACTAAAATCAATAACGTGAAGTTTAACTACTTGCAAAAATAAACTAGAGATATTAAATTTTCGAAAAGAAATTAACTAAATTCACTAGAACATAATCAACAAAAAAAGAAAGAGAGACCTAATGTTATTCCCAGGCTGACTCAGCATATCGTTATCGGCGAAGAGGAGGGGTAGTTCGTATTAAAAAAAAATAACATATTTAATATTCGAAATACACTGGACTGAGTTTATTAAAGAAAATTCAAAATAAATCTCTACATGACAACATGAAACAAAATCGGGATAAATAATATGAACAAAATTAATTTCGAAAATTAAGCTAGTAGGGCTTCCAAAACTAATACCTTGAATAAAAGAAAATGGAATACACAACAAATTACAAATAGATATTAAAGAAATAAGCCGGTAACCCAAAGAAACTTTTTTCACACTCTCATTCTTACATAAGTCCTAAGAGACTACAAAAAGGGGAATTAAAGGTTATAATTAACTTAATAATATTTTGGTCTAATCGCTAAATAATAGAACATTGTAAGACTTTAAATTGGGAATTTACAAATTTCAAAGTTAAAATAAAAGGAAAAAGAAAATGACATATTCAAGACCTAAGAATAAATTATTACTTGTTTGAACAAATATTATCCAATTACGCAGGATAAGAAGTAAGTCACAAATAAACAAAATAAAATGAATCAAGAAGAGGGGTTGATTATAAATCTGATATAATTTAAATTTGTAAAGATATCCTCAGAATTTAATAAGACGAAAAAATCTATTTGAATGCTAAAACACAGTCTATGTCAATTTTTGACAATTTTGGTACAAATTAATTTTTTTTAATCTGATCCAGGATGAATTTTATATGGAGCTTTTTTTTAACAGACTCTAATGTGTACACAAAAACTTATTACAAACAAGCAAGGTGGTGTAAAGATCCATTTGGATGCTGGAACAAAGTATATCACAATTTTTGACAACTTTGGAATAAATTAATTCTTTTAAAACTGATTTGCGATAAATTTTATCTTGAGTTTTTTTAACAGACTTTAGTGTATCCCTTAAGACTTATTACAAAAAACAAGGTGGTGTAAAGATCTATTTCGATGATGGAACAAAGTATATGTCTATTTTTGACAATTTTGGGACAAATTAATTTTTATAAATCTGATCCGGGATGACTTTTATATTGAGCTTTTTTCAACCGACTTTAGTGTATCCCCAAAGACTTGCTAAAAAATAACAAGATGATATAAGGATCGGTTTGGATGCTGGAACAAAGTATATGTCAATTTTTGACAATTCTGGGAGAAATTAATTTTTTTAAATCTGATCCGGGATGAACTTTATCTTGCGCTTTTTTTAGCAGACTTAAGTGTATTCCAAAAGACTTCTCAAAAAATAACAAGGTGGTGTAAAGATTCATTCAGATGCTGGAACAAAGTATATCTCCAGTTTTGACAATTTTGGAATAAATTAATTCTTCTAAAGCTGATATGCGATAAATTTTATCTTGCGTTTTTTTTAACAGACTTTACTGTGTCCCCAAAGAATTATTCCAAAAAACAAGGTGGTGTAAATATTTATTTGGATGATGGAACAAAGTATATGTCCATATTTGACAATTTTGGAAAAAATACCTTTTTTTAAAGCTGTTCTGAGATGAATTTTCTCTAAAGCTTTTTTTAATAGACTGTATGTGTCCACGACAACTTATTACAATAAAAATGGTGGTGTAAAGATCCATTTGGATGCTGGAACAAAGTATGTGTCCATTTTTCACAATTTTGGAATAAATTAATTTTTCTAAAGCTGATTTGCGATGAACTTTATCTTGAGTTTTTTTTAACAGACTTTAGTGTATCCCGAAAGACGTGTCAAAAAATAATAAGAATAAAATATTCTGGACATCTACTATGTAGACGAAGGAATCCTGACTGAAGTAAAGTCACTCCGTGACGAATTCTTGATCATCACCGTGGTTCATCACGAATGGTCAAGAAATTCGAGAAAATTGTATAAAAACACTTATGACGTAGGAAAGTGTTCGAAACAATTTTAAATCTCCCGCTCCGTATCATAGACGTAGATTATCAAATGGGCTTTCCCTGTGCTACGTCACAGGGGACTCTATGCTAGGTGAATACCCGCGTTCGTTTAAATGTTATCCAGAAAAATTTACCGGGCACCTGAAAAAACGCGCTCAGATTAAATTATTTTACCGGACTGAAACGCGTAATTAACGTAAAAATGAATGAATTAATTTCTTTTTCTTACCTGATAATTGATTTCAGTTTACGTATCCGCGAATCGACCATACGTGTCTAGATGACCGATTTTATTTTAACAACACGGTGAATGACGGCGGCAATACTTTTTAGCGGTTCGTCCGTAATTTATATTGTTATGAAGACGGAGTTAACCGATTTAATCCGCGACCGATTATTCCGGATAATTCAAGATGAATTATATTGTTTGATTTTATTGTGTAATCTACATTTTTTTTCATTGATTGGTTCATAGATTCCGAAAATACCGAGTGTATCTGAGTTCTGGCAGGACGAAGTCCTGGAGTAACGAAAAAGGATTTCATTTCTTTTATTGTTTATACATCGGCTCTTCTAGCACCATTTATTTGTCATTTTATTTATTTTATTGTCAAATTCTTTTATTTTTTTCTTTATATTATTTAACAATTAAATTCTGTTACATCCCAAAAACTGTAATACAATTTTACCAATTATAATTGATACATTTATCAATTTAATTTGCATAATAACTGTTAACTAAAAGTTCGTAACACCCTACTTAGGCATAACAATAAAACAGGCCTGCACAAGCGAGCAGCTCCGGAGCACGCGTAAGGGGAAGCGGTCTCCCACCATGCGTACGTTTCATCTTTCGCTCTGCCTCTCTTACCTCCGCACATGCCCATCCGTCCACATGGTAGGAGACCACTTCCCCTTACGCGTGCTCCGGAGCTGCTCGCTTGTGCAGGCCTGCAATAAAAGCTAATCACAGATTTAGAATGAAAATATAACTGATGAACAATAGCATGAACAACTTAAAAATACATAATGTTGTATTTTGTTTAAAAGATAGTTAATAAGTGATATTATTATTTAGCCACAAACTTCTTTCCACTACTTTATTTAAACTAAGGTTCTTATTGTTATCATTTAAAATCATTTAGTAAAATCTAACAAAGAAAACAATCAAGTAACAGAAAGTCAAATATTAGTTATCGATAAAAGAGTAATTTTGTAAAGGGCTTTCTAAAAATCAACTTAAAATCAATGATGAGTTTCCAAATCTAGGTAACCACATTGTAGGTAATTAGTAGTACTCGCACAATGATAAAGAAGTTGCATTCAAGTTAAGATAAGGAAGAGCAGTCTCGGTATGTTATTACAGCAAATAGTTACTATGAATGCTTTGTAGATAATCAACTACAAATCAGACTGCAATGTGTATATGAATTAAGAAATCAATAGATATTCAAGGTACATTTTAAAACTAAGCGTTATGTGAGAATGTCGATTCCGCCTTGAAGATTCAATGTTATATATCAGTATAATTATGTACTAATATATTTCATTGTATTATAATGTGGTATTAATTAACCTCATAACACTTTAAGTGATAAGAGTCAACGAGGATGTCTGACAAAGCTTTTACATTTCCTTCAACGCTGGCCTAACGCTAGTCTTAGAGTGAACTTTGACATTTTAAGATCTAACGGTTAAATCGAAGAGCGCAACGGGTATGATTCATCATACATGCCAATGTACAGATTATCACGGCGCGTGACAAAGTACACTTTGTCATGACCCTACCCCCATATTGTACCGATCTTGCCCTCACAATGGAAAGATTGTCTTTAAGTACTAGCGACACGCAAATTCTAGTCGTCAAAAATTTTGTGAGCTGATTATAGTGCACGTCGTGAGTAGGAGACGTATGACGGTTCCCTAAAATGTTTATCTAGAAAGTTAGATAGGCAGAATTTCAGAAGGCAGAATGTTTCTTTTACCGCATGTTTATTTCCTCGTACTAGAATTTGTAAGAAAGCGCACGTAGACAAAAATTTGGAAAATCTAATTGACATTTATAAAAATTTTCGTATACTTTAATTTGTAAATAAGGGAAATTGCAGTTAACTATATTTTTAAATGTACAAATTTTAGTTTAATATGCATTTTTTCCAACCGAAATTTTATTTGTACCAATTTTTGATAAATAGATTGATACTTTAATATAAATGTCAAATAACATAACTTTTGTGTGTCAGAATTTTTATAAAAGCTTATTTTCATTTCTCAAAATTTTTACTTCAATGAATTATAATTTAACAAATTTTATGTAACACAGAAATTGTATTTGATAAATAATCCATTTAGCAGAATTTATATATGCCAGAATTACAATTTAACAGAAATACCAAAAGTCAAAATTCTTATTTAATACCAAATTTATTTAAAAGATTGTTTTATTAGTCGAATTTTCCTTAGTCATCATTTTTATGAGTTACAATTGTAATTTAATAGAATTTACATTTGTTAGAATTTGTATATTGCAGAATTTATATTTAACTAAATTTCTATTTATCTAAATTTTTATACAAAAGAATCTCTATTTAGTAGAATTTGTATTTAACAGTATTAACATATACCACATAATTCATGCAACCGAATTTTCATGTAACAGACTGCTTAAGAACCCGAATTTTAATGCGAAAGAAGTTCTATGTATTCAAACCCATATTACATAGAATTTCAAAGTGGCAGAACTTTCAACTGACCGACAACTCATATCGTCGAACTTTAGTTTGGCAGAATCGCTATGTGACAGAAGTTCCGATTGGCCGAATATTTAGCCAATCAGATACAATTATGTACTTAAACTTAAATCTGATTGGCTAAAGATACGGCCAATCGGAACTTCTGTCACATAGCGATTCTGCCAAACTAAAGTTCGACGATATGAGTTGTCGGTCAGTTGAAAGTTCTGCCACTTTGAAATTCTATGTAATATGGGTTTGAATACATAGAACTTCTTTCGCATTAAAATTCGGGATCTTAAGCAGTCTGTTACATGAAAATTCGGTTGCATGAATTATGTGGTATATGTTAATACTGTTAAATACAAATTCTACTAAATAGAGATTCTTTTGTATAAAAATTTAGATAAATAGAAATTTAGTTAAATATAAATTCTGCAATATACAAATTCTAACAAATGTAAATTCTATTAAATTACAATTGTAACTCATAAAAATGATGACTAAGGAAAATTCGACTAATAAAACAATCTTTTAAATAAATTTGGTATTAAATAAGAATTTTGACTTTTGGTATTTCTGTTAAATTGTAATTCTGGCATATATAAATTCTGCTAAATGGATTATTTATCAAATACAATTTCTGTGTTATATAAAATTTGTTAAATTATAATTCATTGAAGTAAAAATTTTGAGAAATGAAAATAAGCTTTTATAAAAATTCTGACACACAAAAGTTATGTTATTTGACATTTATATTAAAGTATCAATCTATTTATCAAAAATTGGTACAAATAAAATTTCGGTTGGAAAAAATGCATATTAAACTAAAATTTGTACATTTAAAAATATAGTTAACTGCAATTTCCCTTTTTTACAAATTAATGTATACGAAAATTTTTATAAATGTCAATTAGATTTTCCAAATTTTTGTCTACGTGCGCTTTCTTAGAAATTCTAGTACGAGGAAATAAACATTCGGTAAAAGAAACATTCTGCCTTCTGAAATTCTGCCTATCTAACTTTCTAGATAAACATTTTAGGGAACCGTCATACGTCTCCGTGAGTAGACCCGTCGTTCGTTGTGTTGTTTGCCAGTGGTATTGCCGGTACAGACTAATGTTCTGAGCGTGTCTGTCGTTACTTATGCCTAGCGATAAATCGGTTTCTGAGCAAGTTTGGCAGTTTAAAAAACAGTATTTTAGGGCAAAGTACGAAAAAACAGGAAAATATTATAGCGTTAAATAACACGACAATGGCGTTAATTTTGAGTCGTGAAGTGTGCTTTCCTCTAGACGGCTTTTCAACTCTTGATAATAAAGTAATAGTCTTAACCGTCAAGGCACCATAAACTGTAACAATCCGACAGTGACGTAAAAGTTTCGAGTCGTAAAGTGCAAATTTCCGTTGTTAAACGAACTCAAAAACCATCATTTTCCTGTACCAGTGTTGGGCCAGCGTTCATACGTTATCACGCCAGTAACAGGGTAGCTTAGCGTGTTTCAACCGTAGTTATCAACCGTAACTTTCTAAAAGTAAATTTTTATTGTATTCTCATCTATTCTTTATATACAAAAAGGTAAATTGTCAAATAATCTTTGTTCAAACGGATAGTTCCATAAAATCTAATGAATTCTATATTATACTCGACCTTGCATACACACGGATAATGAATTTGTATAACCTTCTATAACTTTAAATTGTTATAAATAAACCATCATATTCTCTAAAGGAAGCATTTTATCATTTATTTAACACAAACCCTATAGGCTTGATATTATACACGATCCCCGTCTCTAAAGGAAGCATTTTATCATTTATTCAACACAAACCCTATAGGCTTGATATTATACACGGTCCCCGTTAATAAAAAATATAAAGATTAGATCTCAGGTCTAGTTGTTTAGCTGTTATTCACTTAATTGTGTTAAGTTTATACTTAACATTTTGATAAGAACAGCCTCGCTCTGCTCGGATAGAAGTGGGATTGTAATTTGTTAAATAAATAACTGAAAGTTTTTAAGAATAAAGTGTTCACAATAGCTTATGAAGTTTATTTTCATCTGTACTTGAATATTGTGCTTTATAACAATTTTATTGTTACCGAGTAACTTATTATATTACTGTTAGTCAGATAAATAAGAATTTTCTTTGAAATTTATCTAAATTTTAAAGTAATTTCTAGAAGGTTTGAGAAACGCCTTTCGGCAGATATCTTCAAACTTTCGAAACAGTCTGTTATTAGTAATTGTAATGGAATATAAGTATATAAGTTCTAATTATTAGTAATTAGAAACATAAGAAGTTATTTTGCCAAAATAACTTTCTAGAACTTTTAAGAAACGCCGTTCGGCAGATATCTACAAAAGTTCTAAACTCTCTATTATTATCAATAGTAAGAAAAAAAGTAAAGTAGAATCAAAGATTATTGTAATATTGTATTATTGTTAAACAGAAAAATAAGAAGTTGCTTTAGAATTTTATTTAAATTTTGAAGTAACTCCTAGAGATTTTGAGAAACGCCTTTCGGCAGATATCTTTAAAATTTCCAAGCAATCTGTTATCAGTGATTACAATTGATTACAGTTCTAATTATTCGTTAATAGAAAAGTAACAGGTTATTTTGCCAAAATAACTTTCTAGAACTTTTAATAAACGCCTTTCGGCAGATATCTTTAAAAATTCGACAAAGTCTATTATCAGTAATAAGAACAGTAACAGAGTAAAGTAGAATTTTAATAGAAAATTTACCGCTCATCGTTAAAAGTTAAAATTTCAATAGATATTCAACCAAAAATTTTAACAAACCAATTTGATTTAAAGTATCAAAAAGAAATTTTTGTTGAAAACTCTCTTATTGACTGTAGTAAAATCAAATAAAAACAGAATTAAAATATTGATACAAAAGGCAGGACCTAGCTAATGAGGCAGAATTCTCAAAACTCTTGGAAAAATTGATAACAGAAGCAGAAAACGCGATTGCTAGTAAAAGATTGAAATACTGAACTAAGTATTCTTAATTGTAAAATGTGTAAATGTTGAAAAGCTAAAGTAGCGAAAATTGAATAAATACAGTTATATCACTTAAATTAACGTGGTGTCATTATCCATGAGTTCACACTTTGTAATTAATCACGAAAACAAGACATTATTTTTTATCTATTCCGAGTGTTTAAGAAATAGTGTCGGGGATTTCATTTATGATCCTACTCTAAACATAACTTTAATAGAAAAATTCAGTTTAGCAACTTTTGTTCAGATAAACCATACAAAAATCTTTGTAATAAACCAGAAAAATCTATCAACATCGGGTGTAGTGAAAATTCCTATACTGGACAAGAATATTTCCTTTAATGTCATTTGTACTGGGGAAAACTCCGAGATAAGTGGAATAATCGGAGCCTCTTTTGTAAAAGAATTAGCCCTACCCCTTTGAAAATTTAATATTCTTTTCTTGAGGGGAACTCGAAAATTGACCATTGCAGAAATTGTAAGTGTCACCATTATATATATTTTCACCAGTATAGTACGATAAACTTTATTCTAGCTGTAATCAGCAACAGCTAGGCTTTTATTAGCTTTCCATTTCTTAATGGAATAAGATAACATTCGTTCCTCACTCTAAAGGTTAAAATATGATACTTGTAAGCTGTGCTTTCCATTCTATAACGCACATGGATTTATAGTTTGAGAAACGGATATATTGTAACTAAAGGTCAAGTTGAGTAATATTTTAATAACTCTAATATCAATTTCCAAGTTACTTCATTTAAAGGTTCCACTGACATCGTGGGAATCCTTGGAGGACCTTATCTAGAAACTACTGTATTTTCCTAAAAGTATAAGATAGGGAAACTTTAAACCAATACATCCATAAAATGAATGCAAAGAATGTTAGGATTTGCTAATAATTTCTTTAAAGAAAAATTTTACCCAAAGGTATTTTTGGTTTCAATAGATTTCGCTGAATCAAGTGGATGGTTTTTCGCCAATCCAGGATTGTTATCCAGGATGTTAATAAGATTATTAATCTTATTAATGAAAACAAATGGTCCAAATTGGTAAAAATCGATAGATATAACCCTTTTGTATTAGAGACAGCTCCGTTAGTGATAACTGGAAAAATCGAAGTACCAATAGCCGGTAAGCTTATCAAATTTTTCACTGTAAATGACGATAGTCAATCTGAAATAATTGGAATTTTAGGAATTCCATTTTTACAAATTTCACCTGACGAATTTGATTCATAAAACTATTACGTCTTATTGCCACGAGTAATTTTTCAGCTATTGTCAGAATATCTCACATAATAAGTAGTATTAATAATACCGTTGAACCGTTTTTTTTAAATTACAAGTCTGCATGGTAAAATTTCCTACATCAATAATCAATAATCGTAAACACACCTTTAACACGCGAACGTGATTGAATTAATTACTTAAAATATAGTGTTAGATAGCTCAATGTTTGTTTAACTATTCCATAGGCTGTGTAATTAATGTTGCAAGCTATAATTTGCTGGCCAATCATTATAATCAGTGTAGGATTGATAGTCCTAGGGATTAGGGTATTATACTTCAATTATCAACTCAATAAGGTCTTTTCAATTAAAAAACTTTATTAATTAATTATCATAATGACTAAGGATAATGAAAATGCTTCCTTTAGTGGGACAATTAATAAGACCCTAAGTGACGCTATGGTAACATCCATGGCCGAGTGCTTTGCAGTACAGCAAGGAGCCATGAATATCTCCTTTTATGACGGAAAAAACATTCCCATACGTGACTTTGTACAAGACATAATAAACGCAGAATCCAGCATTCATTCAAACTGTGAAACCCAATTTATAAACACTGTTTTGTTTAAATTAAAGGGTGCGGCAAGGGATAGTACTCACGGTAAAAATTTTAAAAAGATCAATGACCTGATAGAACACTTAAAACAATGATTTGCCCGTATAAATCATATTCGTGGTACTTGCACGAATTATCCACCGTTCGTATGGGTCGTGGTGACAGTGCCAGTGAATTTTACGATAAAATAACTTTGTTAGTGTCAGGAGCCCGAGCAGCCCTTGAAGATAAATACGGAGTAGATAAGGCGAAGGATATAATGGTTCCTTTAACCGATTGTGCGTTAGAAACATACATTAAAGCACTTCCGGATGGTGTGTCTAACGTAGTAGAAGCTAGAGGTGCAAAACTATAGAAGGAGCTTTAAAACATGCCTTGGAGTTCGTGTCTAGGCATCAATACCAGTCTACTAATAGTTATAATAACACCTATCATCTATCGCGTTACAATCAACCGAGTGAATACGGCTCTAGGGATAGGAGTCCTGGTCCGCACGTTCGATTCATACCCCCGGTTGCAGCATCTAGATATTTAAACAATCACCACTTCCACCAGGAATTCTCAGACAACCTTATCCACCCCAACCAACTTCATCTAGCCCACTACCACAACAATCCTATTACACGTATTTCCCTTATACACCATACCCTTATTATCCTATGCCTAATCAGTGAGGGCATGTCAACACCCCATATGAAAGCCGGACACCTCCTCGTTCACCATCACCAGCTCCACCACAAGAGAAAAATTTCGAACAGCGCTCGTCGAGAAGGTTCCCCGTCGAGCGTGGAAAAAACGGAACAACGACAAGCAAATGTGATGATGCTAAGGAAACAAGAACAGTCTTGCAAGCAGGAAAAAACAGAGAATCTCCTGTAGTGTAACTAACCTCAACCAGCTTTCCAAACTTAAAAGCTTTATTAATAATAGACACAGGCGCTGATGTTAATCTAATCAAGTTATGTGTCCTACAACCCAAACTTATGATCACAGAAAATAAAGCTATCCACATGGCTGGAATCACCCCTACAAGGATTGCAACTCTAGCAACAGTACAGATCTGTCTAGGAAATAGTCCAGTAGTCTTCCAAGTAGTACCGTCGGATTTTCCAATAAATTTCGATGGAATACTAGGTCGCGAATACTTGAGGCAAGAGAAAATGGAAATTTCTTTTTGGCATAATACGATAGTGACTCATTCTGATCCCATTAAGCTAATTTTCTTTATAGATCAAGAATCAATTCAAGCTAGAGAAGCTTTGGAAGAAAGCAAGAAGAATACAAAGAGAAAAATTGTGGTAAAAGCAAGAACAAAACAAGTAATACCACTCGAAGTTATAAACCATGAACTTAGGGAAGGTTTTCTACCAATAATAAAAGCAGTGGAAGGAGTTATCATAGGAGAAGGAGTAGTCACTAATGGTAATGGTAATTGTCAAATCCTCGCTATAAACACCACCACTGAAGACATAGAACTAGACATTCCACCCCAAGAGTTAATTCCATTCAAATACCACAATCTATCTGGAGAAGAATCGGACGATGATTCTGTAGATGAATGTTACGATTCACCACTAGATCGAACTTCTGCTATCCTAGAAAACTTGAGATTAGATCATCTGAATCCAGAAGAAAAAGAGCATGTTATAGAATTAGTAATAGATTTTCCAGAAAGCTTCCATTTGTCTTCTGAGAACCTCTTAATGCTACTCATCTAGTGCAACACAAGAATCCTACGATAAAAGAAGTTCCAATTCATACCAAACAATACCGATTTTCCCCCTCACAAAAAGAAGAAATAGATAAAGTGATAACTAGAATAAAATCAGAAGGAGCCATAGGTCCATCTTCCTCTCCTTACAACTCTCCATTATTAATCATTCCAAAAAAGGTGGATGCCACTGGGGAAAAGAAATGGAGAATAGTAATTGATTTTAGAGCCCTTAAGAAAAAAACAATAGGAGATGCTTACCCCCTGCCGTGTATTTCCAGCATCTTAGACTGTCTAGGAAAAGCTCAATACTTCTCAGTCTTCGATCACGCCAGTGGGTTTCATCAAATAGAATTGGATCCAACCGATAGAGCAAAGATAGCATTTTCTACCATAAACGGACACTACGAGTATATAAGAATGCCCATGGGGTTGAAAAACTCTCCAGCGACATTCCAAAGACTCATGGATCTAGTATTACTAGGTTTACAAGGTGTAGAACTCTTTGTCTACCTAGGTGATATAGTTGTCTACGCTAGAGATCTTGAAGAACATGGAAAAAGGTGAGACGATTGTTGCAAAGATTGAGTGAAGCTAATCTCACTTTGCAACCAGAAAAATGCGAGTTTTTGCATAGAGAAGTGATGTATTTAGCACATGTAATCAACCAAGAAGGTATCAAGGCTGATCCTAAAAAGTTAGAAGCAGTAGAACAATACCCAACTCCTAAAACTCCCAGAAACATCAAACAGTTTCTAGGTCTCGTAGGTTATTACCGACGGTTCATCAAGGACTTTTCAGCCAGAGACAAGCCTTTAACGAACCTTCTAAAGAAAGAAGTAAAATTTGCATGGGAAACTGAAGAAGAAAAGAGCTTTGTAGATTTACGAACAGCTCTCTGTGAAAGTCCAATTTTACAACGACCTGATTATGAAAAGTCGTTTACTTTAACCACTGACGCCTCTAACTATGCAGTAGGAGTCGTTTTGAGCCAAGAACACGATGGACTAGACTTGTCTGTCGCATACTATTTTCAAGTTATGAGTCCTCCAGAAATAAACTATACTACTACAGAGAAAGAGTGTTTAGCAGTGTTATATACAGTGCGACACTTTAGGCCATATATTTATGAAAAGAAGTTTACATTAGTTAGTGATCATGAACCATTAAAGTGGATTGACTCCATAAAATATCCAGGCCAAATGCTTATAAGATGGCTGCTAAAACTACGTGATTACGAGTATGAATTTAAATATAAACCAGGAAAATTGAATTCCAATGCAGACGCTTTGTCAAGGAATCCGGTGATCAACACAATGAGTCCTGATGAATCAAAAATCGAGCAAGAAGTAGCCAGAATATTGATGCAGACAAGATCATCACCAGATCTACAAGTTTAAAGTCGACTAACAGACCCAAACTATCAAAACCGAATTTGGAAGAAAGTTCCATAGGAAAGAGACTACTCCAAAAAAGGAAAACTGATAGTAAGGCTAGACCCTCACTAAGGGAAGAAGACGATGAATATGGTTCAAGCACTGATTCGGACGCAGACCATAATCCACCCATTCATCGAAGACGTAAAAGTGTTCTTTCTAGTTTGAAGCTTTCTCTGGCAGCTTTAACCCATGATGAAGCTCCCAAGAGTGCACCACCAGAAGTTCCAATAGCACCGGAAGAATTTTTTGAAAATAAAGAAGATATCGCGCATTCCATTATTCCAGGAACTGATAAAAAATTTTCAAAGAAAATCAGTAATATATTGGATTGGACAAGCAAGGAACTAAGAGAATTGGAAGAAGTGCTTTATCCTCAAGAAGATGATGAAGAAGAGGAGGATGCTCCCATCGCCAGAGAAGATGAGACAAAGGAGAATGGAGAACTACTCTCATCCATGTCTTTACCTCCTTTAACTCCTTTAAACAACAATAATAAAAAGCAAAAAAGTGTTACTTTTGATTTGCAACCAAGGTCTCCAACCACACCCTTCAGTTTTAATCGACCTACAGCCATGTCTACACCATATCCTCGTGAAAAAAACCCAATTCCAAAACCAAAAGAAAAAAGAAGAGTTTGAAATAGAAGGTTTGCTTCCAATTGAAGAACATAGCCTAAACGCTAGCGTAAACTTAAAAGAACATATTTCTATCACAAGCATACCTCCAGAGTTACCAAAAAATACTACAGAACCGTATGTGAAGGAACAAGGCATTATCTCAAGTCTGATAGAATGTCGAGAAAACCTAACATATCACAAGAACAATTATTGGCATTTTTTAGCCCAAGACTGTGCATTTACTACTCCAATAGGGAGATTGCTCATCGATATAGAAGCATTAGATCCGCAAGAATTCAAGGACAAAAAGGCGAAAATTGGGCATATATTAATTACACCCAGAGGTCAATATAACGTTTATACCTTGATAATAAAAGGCAACCATTTTGACGAATTGCGTAAAGAAGATTTAAGAATCGCCATACACAACTTGAAAATAGTTTTTTACCGCGAAAACATAAAAAATTTTCGTGTTTCTAGGTGGGGAGATTTTACCGACTCACTTCAGAAAGGAGAATTTTTAACATGCTTAATTCTTTTTTTTTTTGATGTGAGTAAAACCAAAGTAACTGTATGTTACAGACAAGTATCTGTACCTCCTGAAGACATTAAAACGGATATAATTCAAGAATTTCATAGCAGCAAATTTGGCGAATACAAAGGTGTAGTAAAAACATATCTTCGGATTAGAGAGAAGTTCATGTGGCCAGGAATCAAAGATCAGGTGACCGAATTTATAAGAAATTCTCCATCTTGTCAAGAGCAAAAATTGGTGAGAGTTAAAACTCGTGAACCGATGCTCATAACTGATACTCCGCTTGAAGTTTTTAACAAAGTGTAATTAGACACAGTGGGGAAACTCACAACGACCCCTGATGAGGAAGTTATCAAAAATTTTCGGAGTACAGCAAGTAACTACTTCCGGTTACAGGCCACAAACTAATGGAGCCTTAGAACGGAGTCATTTGGTATTAGTGGAATATATCAAACAATATGCAGACTCATACGATGATTGGGATAAATTGTTACCCTTCGCGATGTTCTCGTATAACACTTCGGTTCATGCGTCCACAAATTTCACCCCTTTCGAGTTAGTTTTAGATTTCAGAAGCACGTGGATATGTTAAAGTTAGCCTATGAATAAAACCATTAATATATTTTTCCTGTTTTAGGATGGCAGAATCAACAATCTATACTCCTTCGCTAAAAGGAGAGAAGTTCGAGATAGACAACTATCCTAAGAGACCATTAGAAGAACTAGAACATCCAAAGGGTCCGTTGGATGAACTTTTAGCAGAATATGATTTTACAAAGCCTATATATACTGAGCATAGTGCAATAGGACAACTTACAATAAAACTTTTATTATGAAGTGCGTAGTGAAAGATAAGGTTACAGGTAATGTCCTCTCTGATCTCGGAGAAGGTAAGCACACGAAAAGAGAGGCAGAGCACAGTGCGGCTAGAAAAATATTAGAGGCCCTTTATAGTACCTACTTCTTTAGAGAAGAAAAATATTCTGAGGATCGGGACGAAGAAATATATGTATTGAGCAGAGATGATCCAATAAACTGCGAAAAAACTCTTAAAATGTTAAAATTGCTGCGAATTATATTATCGCAGAGAACACACCAAGATAAAATGCCAAGGAGAAATAAAAAACAAAAAGTTCTTTCCAAAAGACAAGGCAGAGCCTACAGAAGATGACTTTTGGGGCCCTCCTACAAATTTTTCCTTCCTATAAAATCCCAAATTACCTTTAAACATAAAATACTTTATGATCTCCCATTATAGTTAACCCAGGATACAATGATGCACTATTCTTAAAATCATTTTTGTTTTTTGCGAATTATATTTCATAAACCATTATGTTTCCCAATTTTATACTTAAGACTAAAATATCAGTGCTCAATGGAGGTTTTCCGTAGTTTCCTCTATTCTGAAAAACAGGCAAATGCGGGTACTTTCACAGAAGTCGTCTGCGAACGCACTAAAAGATTTATTATTACATTCAATAAATATAATTAACAAAAATAAAATAAAATATTCAATCTATCTCTCTCAAACATAAGGAATACAATAATTATATACACATAAATATACAAATTAATATTTTAATAATCTAGTATGTTCATATTAATAAAATAAAATAAATATATAATTCAACTACTGGCGGGTTCCATTTCAAATTCAATATTAAAAAGTCGATTATCTCTGAAAACTCACACTTATATTTTTTGCTGATTTTTTTGTAACTAAGTCTTATTATAAGGAATATATATTCTGAAAATTACATTGGCTAAACAATTTTTATAATAACCAAAAATTATTAAAAAAAAAATTTTTTAAACGATTGTAAAATCTGTTTGAAAGAAAAGTAGAATTATATTTACTTAAAACATTTTATATTTCATTTACTTTTTCAACTGTGATGTAAAGAATTAGGTTTTTTTACAAGTCTTAAAAATTTCCAAAAATCAAAGAGTTTTTTTAAAAGCTAATTTTAAAGCAAAATTCAACCAAATTTGGGCCAGACAGACCATTCTAATGATATTTTAAGTAATTTTACAACGTTTGGCTTTAAAATATTTGTCATTTTATAAGACTGTTTACGGACAATTTTTGCTTATATCAGTGGCGTTATACTCCATGACATGCCTTTAAATAAAATTTTACATACTTTTGCTTCAATTCATATTTTACATTTATTAAAAAAAAAAATTATAATTTTTAGTTAAAGCAAAAATTATTATCCAATTGAATTTCCAAAGTGGAAGAGGTTCAGCCAATCGCTCGTTTTTAAAAATGTCAGGTAGAAAATAAAAAATGACAATGAAGGTACAAGATCCTCAACAAGAACTACTTGTTATATGGCCAGAACTGTTAAACACGACTGGATTTCTATAGACTTGTGAAATAAAACTTAATTCTTTACATCACAGTTGAAAAAGTAAGTGAAACATAAAATGTTTTAAGTAAATATAATTCTACTTTTCTTTCAAACAGATTTTACAATCGTTTAAGATTTTTTTTTTTTAATTTTTAGTTATTATAAAAATTGTTAAGCCAATGTAATTTTCACAGTATATATTCCTTATAATAAGACAAAGTTAAAAAAAATCAGCAAAAAATATAAGTGTGGGTTTTCCGAGATAATCGACTTTTTAATATTTTTAAAAAACCATTGTCAAATCGTCATTTTTTACTGTTTTTAAAATTTTTCCTATATATATATTGAAAGAGATTGAAAAAACCTATCATAATCTGAAAAGAAAACCAAAATATCTCAATTAGATTAAGAAATATGAACATTTAAAGAAAAAAATTAAGTTTTTTACTGAAAAGTCTTCAAAATTCAAATGCTCATAACTTCAAGAAAATTTTTTTTTCGCAATTCGCAAAAATACGTGTCACCTAATTTCCATTCAAAATCAACATATTTCATCCTCATCACATTCTGTGATCACAAGTGGACATCCTGCCTGATTTGAAATGGAATGCAAATAAAAATAATTTACACTAATTTTTGCTAAATACGGTAATTCAATAAGTACTAATAACACAAACCTACAAAAAATTAAAACCAATTATTACTTGTTATTAAAAGACAAATTATGCAAAACAACCATGTGTAAGTTGCTAAGAATTAGACTTAGAAGATACAAAAGGAAAACTAAAAAAAAAATATATGGTCGATTCTTGCCTAACTGCCCGATTTCAAGATAAGTTTCGGTAGAAAATTTTTTTTTTATTTAATGTTTCTCTGCATTTATTTTTCTTATTAGAGTATAATATAATTATATTTCAAACGATTTTACTACAACTATATTTATACAAAAATAATAGAAAATTTTTGAAAATTGGCTGCCATGTGGAGCTGAACCGCATCCTTTTATTGCAAACATATTGTACAAAATAAAAATTTCTTCTTGATATTTTGTTAAAACGAAAATAAATAATAAATTCATAAATTATTTAATACTCTAACAGTATTTTAGATATTAGTTAACATATATGGGCGATTCTTACGTAACTGCCCTACTTGGCGGCGTTGAAAAAATACACCTAAATTAAAAATATATTCTGAAGTGTATTAGTTAATTTTAAAGGTATATATAGGAGTAACTGGAAAACAAATATACATAAATATATATATTATAACTTCTATTATATTGTACTATAACTGCTAAAATTTTAGCTCCGTGGCGGGTCCCTTTTGCAAAATGTTAACTTTAATTTAATAATTTTTGGTGAAAATATCATTATTATAACTCAGCCTTTTTCATGCATAAAGTGTCTATATTTATAAACAATTTAGTTTTATATTGCACTTCATAATACCTTTTTCATACTTAAAAATCTGTAAAAATATTTTGTCCCTCAATTTTTCCAATTTTTGAACGCAATCTATAGACTTATAATTACGGTGTCATGTGTTTAGTTATTACGCCTTCTAATAAGTTAAATCTCAATTTTGATCCACTAGCACGAAATCAGATGTAAAAAAAGTTTTAAAAAAGAAAAATTTTTGCTTAAAAAAAATTATTTTTGTGAAAATCGCATTGCTACAAAAAAAGCGTTCAGTTCCATGTCATTACTATTATATTACTGTAACAACTATTTGATAGTATTGTTACCATTTTCTTTAAGTTTTTATGTGAAAAAAGCGATCTGCAGAAGGAATAGATTTTTTTGCAATATTGTAGAAGTGAGGTTAGAATAAATGTCAAATTTTAGCTCCATGGTATCACGTAAAATTTCAAATCCATGGGCTATATGAAGTGTTCAGTGTGCTTCATGCAGAGAAACTTTTTTATCTGTGGTGGTTATTTTAAAATATTATTCTATAAAGTAGTTAAGCAATGCCGGATTACACTGCTCGATCTCGATTTCAAATTATCCAAAAAATAAAACGAAATATTAATTATTAAATATTGTATTTGCTGTTCTTTTATAAAATTATGTATATGTTAACTAATATCTAAAATACTGTTAGAATATTAAATAATTTATGAATTTATTATTTATTTTCGTTTTAGCAAAATATCAAAAAAAAATTTTATTTTGAACAATGTATTTGCAATAAAAGAATGCGGTTCAGCTCCACATGGCAGCCAATTTTCAAAAATTTGCTATTATTTTCGTATAAATATAGTTGTACTAAAATCATTTAAAATATACTTATATTACACCCTAATAAGTAAAATAAGTGCAGAGAAACATTGAATAAAAAAAATTTTTATTTATCAAAACTTATCTTTAAATCGGGCAGTTACGCAAGAATCGACCATATAAAATTTTATAAAAGAACAGCAAATACAATATTTAATTACGAATATTTCGTTTTATTTTTTGGATAATTTGAAATCGAGATCGAGCAGTGTAATCCGGCATTACTAAACTACTTTATAGAATAATATTTTTAAATAACCACCACAGATAAAAAAGTTACTCTGCATGAAGCACACTGAACACTTTATATAGGCCATGGAGCTGAAATTTTACGTGATACCATGGAGCTGAAATTTGACATTTATTCTAACCTCACTTCTACAAAATTGCAAAATAAATCTATTCCTTCTGCAGATCGCTTTTTTCACATAAAAACTTAAAGAAAATGGTAACAATACTATCAAATAGTTGTTGCAGTAATATAATAGTAATGACATGGAACTGAACGCTTTTTTTGTACACATGTGATTTTCACAAAAATAATTTTTTTAAGCAAAAATTTTTCTTTTTTAAAACTTTTTTTACATGTGATTTCCTGCTAGTGGATCAAAATTGAGATTTAACTTATTAGAAGGCGTAATAACTAAACACATGACAGCTTAATTATAAGTCTACAGATTGCGTTCAAAAATTGGAAAAATTGAGGAACAAAATATTTTTACAGATTCTAAGTATGAAAAAGGTATTATGAAGTTCAATATAAACCTAAATTGTTCATAAATAAAGACACTTTATGCTTAAAAAAGGCAGAGTTATAATAATGATATTTTTACCGAAAATTAATCAATTAAATTTAACATTTTGCAAAAAGGACACGCCACGGAGCTGAAATTTCAGCAGTTATATAGTGCAATATAATAGAAGTTATAATATAGGGGAGAGTGGCCATCAATGTACCAGTTTTTTCAATGAACCATTCCAATTTTCTCAGAAACAATTAAATAAAAATTCTCCTAATTTTAAATATAAATGAAGTTTGCGTAATCACACTACGTCCATAAATTTCAGACGTGTGGATTTATTCTTTACAGAGAAAACTGAAGAAAACTGTTTTTGATGCACTGAAGAAAAAATTTACCTAAAATACAAACACGTTTTTTAATTGAAATAAGGCAATTTAAAAATAAATGTACTTACGATTTATTTTGTTTTGGGCCTTAACTACAATATTCTAATGAGATAAATATTTTGAAATATTGGATTAAGTTATGAAAAACCATTTTTGTTGCAAATGTCATGTTGATTCAATGTACCGGGGAACAATGAACCACCTGGAATTTTAGTGTATTTTCGATTTCTAGAGTGATATGCCTGATTTAAAACTAGGCATGCGTACAGCATGTTACAGCGATTGTTATCAGTACTTTTCTCAACATAGCAAAACTAAAATGCCATTTTAGCTAGTTAACTTAAAGTTGAGGTATATTTATGTTATACATTATCAATTAAAAAGTGTTAAGTAATATTTTTTTATAGTATTTGATAGAAAATAAGTTTTTTTACAAAGTGAAAATTGCAATATTATTATTGTTGAACATTTTTAGTGTTTTTATAGAGGTGGTTCATTGTGTACCCAGGTTGTTGAAAATGAAAATAGCTTGTTAGTTTAGAAAGATCCTAAATTTTATTATTTAATCAAAATAAATCGTGTATAATATGTGTGCATTACCTAGAGAAGTGTTGTAGTTTTATATTGATGCAAAGAAGTGCTTGAAATTGGTGAAATTGAATAAGTACTATGACCTTGAAAAAAAACCGGTACATTGATGGCCACTCTCCCCTATATTAAAGTAAGAATTTACGCAATGGACAAGAAAAAAATGAGTCATGTCATAAAAGTCAATGTCGTAATTATATTAATAACCGAAATAATTTAGCCTCATATAAAACTAAACTAAGTAAATATTAGATTTACCAAAAAAAAAAAAAAAATTTAAAACAAAATTTGTATAAATAAATAAATAAACAAATAAATTAATTAATAAATAACACTGTGTTACAAAATAAAAAAAGTAAAAGAACTTCTTATCGGACCTAGTGGAGGTTATAGGTCATAAAAAACTAAAAAGAATGGTATATATTAAATTTTTGATACACCCTGAAAATCTTGTTTTAGAGCCAAAAAACCATTTTTAGGTAAATTCATGTACATAATACTTTGAAACTTCGCCATTTTTTACCCAAATTAAAAATTTTTTTTTTAATTTAAAGCTTAAAATATACCATTTGAAGCTGCTTTAGACTTTTTTTATTGTCATTTAAATTCATAAAGATATAGACCAAAAATTTTCATTTTTTGATTGATTTTTCAACTTTGAAGCCAATTTAAATGTCTTATCTTATTAAAAATATATTTTTTCTTGATGCACATCAAAAACTTAACAATTGCAGTTTCAAATGACCCCAGATTGAATAAAATTCAAATAAAATTATCAAAGTTATTCCACTTTTAACTTTATAGTAACATCATTAAATTTTGACTCTATGAACAGTTTTTCATTATTTCCTTCCTGGGATTCATAATTTTCACTAATTTTCAATTTTTATGTATTTTTGCAATATAAGAAACACTCTTTAAAGCAGGCCTGCACAAGCGAGCAGCTCCGGAGCACGCGTAAGAGGAAGCGGTCTCCCACCATGCGTACGTTCCACCCTTCGCTCTGCCTCTCTTACCTCAGCACATGCCTATCCGTCCGCATGGTAGGAGACCACTTCCCCTTACGCGTGCTCCGGAGCTGCTCGCTTCTGCAGGCCTGCTTTAAAGATTAAGAATTACCTGATAGTACCCAATATTAATTTTATTAAACATTGTTACCAGTATTTATTAAATGATTCTTAAACTCTAAAAATTGTATCTAAGCATTGCAAAAATACTTTAAAATTGAAAATTAGTCAAAATTATGAATACGAGGAAGGAAATAATGAAAAACTGTTCATAGGGTCAAAATTTAATGATGTTACTATAAAGTTAAAAGTGGAATAACTTTGATAATTTTAATTGAATTTTATTTTATTTTTATTGAATCAAAAAATGAAATTTTTTTATGATTTTTGGTCTATATCTTCATGAATTTAAATGATAATAAAAAAAGTCTTATGCAGCTTCAAAGGGTATATTTTAAGCTTTAAATTAAAAAAAAACTTTTTGATTCGGGTATAAAATGGCGAATTTTTAAAGTTTTATGTACATGAATTTACCTCAAAATGGGGTTTTGGCTCTGAAACAAGATTTTCAGGGTGTATGAAAGATTTAATATATACCATTCTTTTTAGTTTTTTATGACCTACAACCTCCACTAGGTCCGATAAGAAGCTCTTTTTCACTGTCACACAGTGTAATCAAATAAATAACCAAAATAAAAATAAAGTAAAGGACGAAAGAAATGAAGCGAGAGGAATCGGCGGTTGCCTCCTTCTTTCCTCTTTCTTATAAAAATTATACTACATAATCCGAGATAAAATCCATATCCAAAACGATTTCCATTAGGCATTCTGGCATCCTAATACCAAGAAACACGTAACCGAGCTATCTCAAAAACTTCAACCCCATTAGATCTCAACAACTGCCGAATTAGTTGATATAGACTACAATATGTATAAACCAATATAGACTACACTGAAAAGGAAAAATCTTAGTGGTAGATCCTACTACAAACCTTTAGTAGTATAAAAGTATTTAAATTTACTGCAAGTTGTAATTGGTTCAACTACTGTTATGTTGTTAAAATTACCAATTTCTTTTAGTGAAAACAACTACAGTACATAGTTACTTTGAAATACAAAAATAATAATATAATTGAGCACATAGAAATAGCAAATGCTACTAAACAAGGTAATAAAATAAAAACATAATGACTAATAAAAACAAAGGTAATATTACCAAAACAAAATATCTTATGAAATTTAAATGATAGTGATACCAAGATTTACCACAGAATAAAATACCCTTAATCATTATACTACTTTGAATAGTAAAATTTACTACAAAAAATGTACTAGATCGTGAGATAACTTTAGTTAATTTAACTACAACTTGACCTTTTGCTTGATTGCAGAAATTTTTTTGTATTTTATCAATCTAATTACGCCAATCTCGAAAAATTGTTGCAACAATTATTTCATTATTTTTTTTAAATACTTAAGTAACAGTTAATACAAATGCAGAAAATTTTATTGAGAATTAAATAAACTGAAAACAGTAGTAGAATCTACTAGGAATTTTTTTTTCGGTGTAGTGGCACAAACCTGGCCCGGTATTGCCCGCCAGAACTGGAAACAATTGCTGAAGTTGACAAACAGAATTGTCCCAACATCTGGACAATGCTCGATTTTCAAATCAAAGAAAAAGCATATGAGTGCCATTGGAATAAATTAACCCTTGGTCCTGAATAAAAATGAACCAATCTTAGGTTTCAAAACACTAAGTATTAACCAATTAAAAAAAAAACTACCTCAAATTTGAAAATAACTCAAAAATACAATATTGCGTTTAAGACTTTAATTTTCTACAGCAATTTTTCCCAGAGTAATAATATTAAATTTGTTACTACTAGTCCAAATAGTAATCATGCACTTAACTATCAAATATTGTTATTAATAAACAATATTATTAATATTATTAATGAATTACGGTGGATAATTAATAGTATCACTGTAAAAACAGGTCAATTAGAGTCTTAAAAACCTAAAACTACCAAACCATCACAATTGATAGAACAACTGTTTATTGTTCTATCGCAATAAATAAAATTTACTAAAATTAAACAATGTTTACAGAAAAAATGAAAATCCCGTTCATTGGATGGATCATCACCGACAAAAAATATATTTGGACCTTTTTGGAAATTTTATTACTTCTTTTGGCAGCAATAGTAATAAAATACATCTATGGCTGTTACTCAATAATAAGCAAAAGACATCGAAGAAGAAACAACACACCAACGATTTAATGCAACCAATAACATGTCAACTTTCCTCGAGGACGATGAAAAAACCTAAGGAGGGAGGGGAGTCTACAAATTCAAAAACTTTTAAACCACCTCAAATAATGAAAAATAACAACGCATCAATTAAAACTTGCGCAAAACCAAGTAAGCTGTCTGACTTAACTTTCAAGCATCGCTGTCTGCCAGGGCACCGACATCTACTACTGCGACAAGATGGCGAATCCAAAACTCACCGGTAAAAAAGGTTTCGACACAGCAACGAAATAACCCCTGACTATACACAACTAAACTTGCATACGACGAAAGCAAACTTATAAAAGTAAGGAAGATATTATCGATTAAGCATTCATATCAAAACAACTCTGATACTGATCGAAATTAATTAACTTAATTAACGCAGATTATCAGATAAATATACACTGTAATAGGAGAATCATATTTTAGGAAAGAAAAAGCTGTCTTATTGTGAGCCGCAAATTGAAGGTATCAAGGGTTTTATCACATACAAAAAAAACTGTTAACAATGATAAGAAACAATAAATTGATAATTATATAATTAGTAATTGTGAATAAAAAGTAATAGAATTTAGAAGGAAACTCAAAGCTAAACTACGCAAATTTTAAAGCACAAAACAAAGTAAAATAAAATATCGTCGAGTTTTTTGTTGTTGTTGTGATTAATCTCTAATCCAGATGACGTCACTATCAGCAGAAGATGAGATTTCTACTATCTCAGGATCCTCGATTGAAGAAGCCGAAAGATCTATATTGGTCGGTGATCGAAGTCACCATTCTCCAGTCTGCAAAAGTAAGAAAACCATAAATAATCAATGAATACCTTAATATTGATTTAGTATACACAGAATAGATAAAAGCGAAAGAAAATTCAAATTCATAGAAGTAAGGCTAAGAAAAGGGGAGTGTCAATAATAAAACAATGAACCTTATGAATATCATACTCATAATTCGAGAAACACTAGTCAACAAACAAAAATATCCAAATTATCGGAATTAGAATGATATACATAAATAAGAAATGTATTCAAATGCATATAAATACTCATAGAAGAATTTTGCTGTGACAGCAAAGTATTCGCTGCCACGTCAAAATATGTTTGCAAAGAAAAAAAAGACAATGAACCAAACTAATAATTTGTTAGTTTCATCAAGAAACATCAGTTAGTCACTGCAGACAATTAATTTCCTGTGAATATCAAAAACTAAGTTTTTGGCACAAGAACCCTTGCGCATAAGAGTAAGTTATGGTTAAGGAAGAAAATAAAAGTAAAAACAAACAAAAAATAATAATAATTTTAATTATATAGAATAATTTACACTTACTCTGGAGAACGTTCGGCGGAAAAGGAAGGCCTTTGGATAATCTCCAAGGGGACGGCTATGAGATGGCTGACTATAAGGACCAGCTTCTCTCTGCACTCCACAATTCGGTCTCAAAAGTGACTCAGATCCCTTCGTAAAAGGACTTCGTCCAAGAACAGCGGTGATTTTTCATCAACAACATGCATCCTAGGACGCCTTGGAGGTCGGCCCCTTCCTCTTCTCGGAGCAGAGGTGACAATAGGGCATCCAAATATCGTTGAAGTCCTTTAGCGACTCGAGAATGGTGACACCATTGGTATATTAATAAGCAAATCCTCGCCATGACACCTGAATGTGTACAACCAAATTGGATAATATCTGAAAAAGAAAAATTATCAAATGTTGCTCTTTAGTAAAAAAAAAAACAGGAGCCGACACGCTTTTTAAAACACCTCAGGACAAAAATTTAATACAAATCCACATTGTAACCGCGAGCACGAAAGAACGCTGAGTTACTCAAAATGAAAATTTTTAATTCCAAATACGAAACTCTAACTAGCACTCCCCTACGATGGTGATCTAAAAGGTGCACGACTGAAAAATCTCTCTCAGAGATATTATCCTTTAATTCAGAGCACAAATTTGACAGAGTGCTAATTGCCGACTCGGGGCCAACATTCCAAAACGCAAGTTTAAAAATCCCGAGGCGATTCTCTAACTCAGATAAACGTAAATATAACGCTGTGGACTTCTTCGTCACTTCTGGACGTAAGTCTAAAACTGCTAGAGAGTTCGATGTCACACCATCCCGAATCTCCAACCCGGTATTGGTACTAGGACCCGCAAGGAAGGATAAATCGAAGTTTAGAACACTTTCCCGTATGGCATCACTATTACTATCGGACATTCTTTGATGCAAAACAGACACTATCGGATGCAAGTTTTCACCAAAGACTGAGATAAAAGCACAAAGAACATATAAAAAAAATTTGTATATTTCATCACTTACCTTCTGATCTAGCCATTGCAGGGGGTTGGTCGGAAGAGTTCATTATTCTAAGAAAAGCACTGGTCACTCAACGACTGCGTTTTGAATACTGACAATGAGATGTCTGTTAATAAGATCATAGACTTTTACTATGATTCTGCATAAGCCCGTGAAACAAACAGATGTTCTTTTCACACACCTAAAAATTTGCTACCGCAGCAAAAACCATCCCTTGCTGATAAGACCCATATGGAATGACGTTATCTATCCCATGCCATACTTAGACTACAATGTTGTCTCAGTCAAAAAACATGAACCCACCAAGGGCTTGAAACAAGCAAAAATAATTGTAAATTATAATGATTATCGAGGACGATAAACAAAATAAGGGGGGAGGACTGTTACATCTAAAAAACTGTGATACAATTTTACCAATTATAATTGGTAGATACATTAATCTAATTTGCATAAAAACTGTAAACTAAAAGTTCGTAACATCTTACTTAGGCATAACAATAAAGGCTAATCACAGATTTGGAATAAAAATATAACTGATGAACTATAGCATGAACAACTTAAAAATACATAATGTTGTATTTTGTTTAAAAGATAGTTAATAAGTGATATTATTATTTAGCCACAAACTGTTTTCCACTACTTTATTTAAACTAAGGTCCTTATTGTTATCATTTAATATAATTTCGTAAAATATAACAAGAAAAACAATCAAGTAACAGAAAGTCAAATATTGGTTATCGATAAAAGAGTAATTTTGTAAAGGGCGATCTAAAAATCAACTCCAAATCAATGCTGAGTTTCCGCCTCTAGGTAACCACATTGTAGGTAATAAGTAGTAGTCGCGCGCTGATAAAGAAGTTGCACTCAAGTTAAGATAAGGAAGAGCAGTCTCGGTATCTTATTACAGCGAAGCTTAGCGTGTTTCAACCGTAGTTACCAACCGTAACTATCTAAAAGTAAATTTTTTTTGTATTCTCTTCTATTCTTGCTATACAAGAAGGTAAATTGTCAAATAATCTTTGTTCAAACGGATAGTTCCATAGAATCTAATTAATTCTATATTATACTCGACCTTGCATACACACGGATAATGAATTTGTATAACCTTGTATAACTTTAAATTGTTACAAAAAAACCATCATATTCTCTAAAGGAAGCATTTTATCATTTATTTAACACAAGCCTCATCGGCTTGATATTATACACGATCCCCATTAATAAATAATATGAAGATTTGATTTCAGGTCTAGTTGTTTAGCTGTAATTCACTTGATTGTGTTAAGTTGATACTTAATATTTTGATTAGAATAGCCTCGCTCTGCTCGGACATAACAAATTCGTTTTATATTATATTATTTTTTACATTTACTAATTTTGATACAACATATTATTTTGTTATTTCTTACTAATAGAAATCTGGAGAGTTTTACTGACTATACTTATCCCAAAGCAACAGTAGAAATTAAGAAAAGCAAAATTTTCGTCAATAATCTAGTTTTCCAGTATAAGTGAATATAATTTGAAAACCTTGGCTCCGGCGAGCAAATTCGGAGCATAGCAAAATTTCGCTTCGGTACAACTTAAATGATAAATCAATTTTTAAAAAAAAGTTGCTAATTTTTTTTTAGAAAGCTAACAATTTAACAGTGAGTTGTACTATTAAATAATTAACAATTAATCTCATTTAAAGACATTTGGTATAATTAATTTTAAAAATTACAAAATCGTGTATTAAAAAATTATTTATTATTCAAATTAAAAAAACAATAACTGCAAAGTTTTAACGCAAGTTTCCAAGGGAATTATCAGAGGGAAGTTTCCGGGAAGGTTCCAGGAAGTTTCCAAGGGAATTTTTCAAGGGAATCTTCCCCGAAGTTTCTGAAAAGTTTCCAATTGAAGTTTTTAGAAAGTTCCTAAGGGAACTTACTATGAGAAACTTCCCGAAAATTAAGGTGCTATTACCAAAAAGAATATTTTTAGATATAAAAGAATATTTAACTTTTCTGTGACTCAAGATTATTCAATAAATAATAGGACATTGTGGAAAGAAAATGGTTTTTAAAATTACATGTTTATTCTTTTTTTAACTTAACCTTAATTTAAGCGGATAAAGAATGGGTTGGAGTGCCATAATAAGTTCAATTTTTAATAGAGGTACCGGGGGGCTGGGGTGTTATATTAAACTGAATTCTTTTTTAACTGATACAGGGTTATGGTGTGATAAAAAGTAGAAACTGATTTTAAGTCAAAATACAAAGATGTAACATTTCTTTCAATCATCAGATTATTGTTTATTCTTTAGGAACAATATAGCCAACTATAGAGAATTTTCATAATCGTTAACACGTTTTTGTTTTTTTGTTTAGAAAACTATTAACTATTTGTTAAACATATATACAACATAAAACGTTTATTTTTATTAGATGCCCGGTAAGAAGACGTAGATTAAAATTAATTGAAATGATTACAAATATGGCTGAATTCTCAATTACACTAGTTTACAAATTTAAATGCATGTTCTGACCATTGACATTTAACAGTCGTTTCTTATGCAAAATTTGCAGCTGAATCCAAATATGAAGTTAAATAGTAAGAAAGTAGAACAGTTTTCGAGATATAGCTGAATTTCAATTTTTTGAATTTTTAAAACACGTTCATTTACTAAATTGCAATTATCTGCGGACATATGCGGCCGATTTTAAATTTTTTTTTTTAAATTGAAGGTAATTTAATTTTCTACTAAAAATCTATACAACTTTTTTTCATCAGATGGTTGGTTTAGAGCGAATTTATGAATTTATCAACAATTTTGCTTCATTTTTAACAAAATTTCAGAAAAAAAGTTACTTTTCGTGCAAATTTTAACAAGAAAAGCTAGTTTTATTTCTGATTTCTCTTTTCGCCACTAAATTATGATCCTTTAAAAGGAAACTAAGATCTTGCTGATCAAAATTGCATTAAAACTGCAAAAGTTGTAAGTACTTAAGGAAAACAGAGGAATTCAATTTTTAACATTTTTTACAATTTTCTTCAGTGTTACATGGATTTTGTTTTGTTGAATGTAAGAAATTAAAAGAAATGTAATAAGTCAAATATTCCTTTTCTGTTTGTATTTCTGTATTTATATTTAAATACAATAATAAATTTATAAATATTGGTAACATGTTTTAAAACTAATTATATTGACACTAATTTTTATGTTGGTACCACTTTTACAAACTAGTTTCACCTTATTGCTTATAACCATATACTGTCATCTTGTTTATTTCGCATTGGATTTAATGTATTGTAAGATACTAGAAAATGAGTTCTGCGAAACGCAAATACAAATGCAAGAACGATCCAAACAAATTTTGTTATATCTGTGGTCAATATATTTTTGCACAACCACCAAATTTTTCTGCATTTTTGCAAAATGCATATCAGTTATATTTTAAAGTTACTCCGGAGAATCTTGACGAATCATGAGCATCTAATGTTTTGTGTAATACGTGTAAAACTGGCTTAACTATGTGGAAGTCAGGAGCAAAGTACGTATAATTGTTTGTAATTTTTTATAATTTACGTAATCGGTAACTAAAATTAGTTTATTTAATCGTAGTCGCTACTTGTCATTTGATGTTCCTGCAATTTGGCGGCAACCCACCTGTCATGAAGTAGACTGTTACTTTTGCTTGACCAATATAAAGCAATGTGGACGTCATCGAACTATTGAGTATGCTGATGTTTATTCGTTTACGAAGCCAATTTTACGATTACCTTCAGTTCCATATCCTGTTTGCCCGAAACGAAAAAATGAAGTTGATGATTTATCTGAATCAAGTGATTCAAATGACACTGATTTTTCTATTGATGTTGAACCAGAAAAAGGTCCAATGCCTCTTACGCATTCTGAACTAAATGATTGGATAAGAGATTTAGATTTAACCAAAGAGAAATCGGAAATGTTGGCATCACGAATGAAAGAACGCAACTTTGTTACTAAGGATGTAAAAATATCTTATTACAGATCCCGACACAAACGCTTTGCTAAATATTACTCGAAGAAAAATAACGTTTGCTTTTGCCCTGATATAAACGGTTTATTTAAAGAATTTGGAGAGACATATGACCCAACTGAATGGCGTTTATTCATCGACAGCAGTAAACTAAGTTTAAAAGTTGTTTTGCTGCATATAGGTAACAATAAGCCATCAATCCCAGTGGCACATGCTGTTAATATGAAAGAATCGTATGAATCAATGTCCACATTGCTAGATCTAATCAATTACAAACAACATAATTGGAAAATCTGTACAGACCTTAAAGTCGTTACGATGGTGACTGGTCTGCAGCAAGGATACACAAAATACTGTTGTTGTTTGTGTAAATGGGACAGCCGAGCACGTCAAGATCACTATGTTCGCCAAGATTGGCCGAACAGAATACATTTTACATTTGGCCAAGAAAATGTTAGATTTAATCCTTTAGTCGAAAAGGACACGATCATTCTTCCACCTTTACATATCAAGCTGGGGCTCTTTAAAAACTTTGTAAAGGCTTTGCAAAAGAATGGCAATATCAAGGCATTTAACTACTTAAAAACCATGTTTCCAAATTTATCCGATGCGAAGATTAAAGAAGGTGTATTTGTAGGGCCACAAATTAAAAAGCTGCTTAATGATTCCAAATTCCGCTCAATTATGTCAGTAAATGAAGCAAAAGCGTGGGATTCCTTTGGATTGACTGTTTCTTCATTTTTGGGAAACTACAAAAGCCCAAATTACAAAGAAGTGGTTGCAGACTTGCTTGCAAACTACGCAAAGATCGGTATGGATTTCAAAATCTTTATATTTCCTATTTTCTAACTTTATTTATATTCATTACATTTATTCAAAACAGGCGTAAACATGTCATTGAAAATCCACTTTCTGCATTCTCATTTGGATTTCTTTCCTGAAAATCTTGGCGATGAAAGTGACGAGCACGGTGAACGTTTTCACCAACAAATGAAGGACATGGAACGTCATTATCAAGGATTTTGGGACGAGGCGATGATGGGTGACTATTGTTGGTTTCTTCTCCGAGAGACAAGCAACAACCACAAAAGACGAAGCAAATCAAGTTTAAGCCACTTTTAATCTTACAAATTGTTGAAATTTTTAATGTGCAACATATAAAATTAATGAAATCAAAAAATTAGTTAGCCATTAAATAACTTTCTTTTCCTTAAGTACTTATAACTTTTGCAGTTTTAATGCAATTTGGATCAGCAAGATCTTATTTTCCTTCTAAAAGATCATAATTTAGAGGCGAAAAGAGAAATCAGAAATAAAAATTGCTTTTCTTGTAAAAAATTTACACGAAAAGTAATTTTTTTCTGAAATTTTGTTAAAAATGAAGCAAAATTGTTAATAAATTCATAAATACGCCCTAAACCAATCATCTGATGAAAAAAAGTTGTATAGATTTTTGGTAGAAAATTAAATTACCTTCAATTTAAAAAAAAAAATTTTAAATCGGCCGCATATGTCCGCAGATAATTGCAATTTAGTAAATGAACGTGTTTTAAAAATTCAAAAAATTGGAATTCAGCTATATCTCGAAAACTGTTCTACTTTCTTACTATTTAACTTCATATTTGGATTCAGCGGCAAATTTTGCATAAGAAACGACTGTTAAATGTCAATGGTCAGAACATGCATTTAAATTTGTAAACTAGTGTTATTCCCCCATTTTGGTTTTTAGATCGTCATCTGCTTTTTCTCTACTCCCCACCCTTTCTTCTACGCCTTCATTTAATGTTACTTTCTCCCTTTCTACGAATTATCTCTTTCTACTCTCCTCACTCTCTATTATATCTTTCTCTAACTTTTTCATTCTCTTTCACATATTTTCCGTCTCCTCATCTCAACTTGCCTCCCACTATTTAATCTTCTTTAACATTGCTTTCACTGCCTTTCGTAATCCCTCAATTTGTATAAACCTCTTTTTCTCCAGTTTCCTAATTTCCTTCATTTTATCCCAGGCTTCATCAAACTGCTCATCATTCTCCTTCACTGTTCTTTTGATTAGACTTAGTAAAACTTGACAATCCTTGCATTCAAAACTTTTCTTGTCCAATCTCTTTTCAAATTTTCGCGCCTTAGCATCATTTCAGCCTTTACCACTTCTGTCATTGCTTTCTTCTTTATTCGACGTTGTCAAGTTCTACCTTATCTACCCAGAAGCACTACCTTTTATCTTTGTCACTTTCTCCCTCTTTCACTTTCACTCAACCCGCTTTTATCCTAACCTCACAGTTTTGCCTCCTTTCTCACGTCTTTTTACCATTTATTTCACACTTACTCCTACATACGCTTTTTCCATTCACCTCACAGCTATTTACTCTATACTCTATACTCACTAATCACTCCACTACCCACCCTTCACTTAATATTAACAGATTTTCAAAAAACTATTTCCCCTTCACAAAACGCATCAACTACTCATCGGTACCGGAAACGGAAGCCAAATCTAAACAACTACTTAGTTTGCATCAATTTTGTTAATTTTATTTAAAAAAATAATTAAAACTAAAATGGATTACCATAATTCAATGATAAAATCGAATTAATTTCAAATAAATAATAGGAATTAATTTTCAATTAAGGAGGTTCCGTCAAATGGGGTAACTTCGGACAGCAGGCTAACTTCGGACACTTGTAAATTTTTGTAAATATTTTGTATTTCCATTCTATATGTAAGTTAAGTGCTATTTCTTTTTTTAAATTGAATACACTATTATTTAACATAAAAGTCACACTGATTTCAATAACCTAAATTCATAAATTATTTAGAAAATGAGTTTTAATTGAGGAAGTCTAATTTTGTAGGGTAACTTCGGACATGAGACAAATATATAAATTAGGTGAAAAAAGTTGAAAAAACTGCTATTATTCTGACAACACAATTTAAATAGCTATTTTAGAGATTAGAAGAAAGAAATTAAGCATTCAAAAAGTATCTGAAAAATAAAATAAACACGAAAGAACTTTGAGCGATGACTTGAAAATTCAAACTGTTAACAAATATGGTAGACCAACAATCCAATTAATTTATTTTATTTGTTTTTGTCAAAAAATTATATTAACTAGTCGGAAAGTTTTGGAGTATCTCCTTATTAAAACAAAAATACTTTAATAATATAATTATGTCAAAAT
The DNA here is from genome assembly GCA_037103525.1 of Ganaspis brasiliensis. Lineage (NCBI taxonomy): Eukaryota > Metazoa > Arthropoda > Insecta > Hymenoptera > Figitidae > Ganaspis > Ganaspis brasiliensis. The sequence continues at coordinate 1,398,703 of JAZKLR010000331.1, read as the reverse complement.
ATGTTTAAATTGAGCAAAAAATGATATAGTGTCCGAAGTTACCCCACTTTGGAGGCTAACACCGGACACTTGTTTTTCACCTTAGAATAAATAACAGAAATAGATAAAAAAAAATTTATTACAAATATCACCACACAAGACTCTAAAGATTATATATTCCAAACGTCAAGTCACTAAATATTACATTGTAAAAAATATTAATAAAAAACATCAAAAACCGTCCGAAGTTACCCCATTTGACGGTTCTATTGTAAAAAGAATTAGCATTACCATTTGAATCAAATTTGGTCCACTAATAAATTTTTCTTCAACATTTTACACTGAGTTTTATAGGTTTTGAGTAGTTTGTTATATATATATATATCCTATGTAAGAAACGAGTACTGAAGGTAAACTTTAAAAGTTATCGGAAAAGGTTAAGTGTTAAAAAAAGCTGAAAATAAAATTCATCACGGATTAATGCGCTCGCGTTTAGGTTAGATAGGTTCGAAACTCGTTAACGTCAAGATTTTTAATAGTATAATTAACGACTTCGTCAATATGTTTTGTGAACATATCCTCAAGGGCGTCCCGCAAAAAGCCGTTAATTAATTTGATTTTATTTAAAAATGATAACTTTACATCATTAGCTTGATGTAAGCTTACAATAAACTTACACTGTAAGTTACATACCACAACTTTACATTGTAAGCTTACTGCAACCTTACGGCGGAAGCTTGTGGTAAGCTTACGCCGTAAGGCTGCATAAGTTTACCACGAGCTTACTTTGTAAGTTTACTGTGAGGCGGAAATTTTAAGTCCACTTCATGCTCACCACTGGCTTACTTTGTAACCTTACAACCTTTACGGATAACCCTTATAGTGGCTTTACAGCAAACTATCGTGCTATTTATGACGGGTCTCGGTCTCATATCAGGGTCTCGAAGTTGTAATGGAAGCCACCGATACACTGGCTAGTTTGGCACCCAGCCACACTCTCATGCCATGTCGCGATCAAAATTTTTTGTGTGTGTAGTGACAACAGCGCCGCGACCAGCTGGGCACCGAACTTGTCAGTGTATCGGTTGATTTGATTGCAGTTTGGTGACCCTGTCTCGTATAGTCTTTGGATGCGAGACGATATACGATACAAGGCCGATACTAGTCTCGATCTCATAAGCAGCACTATTTATGTCTTACGAGTTCGACTGCGTACCACGGCGCGCTTGTTCATTTTTTCTTAATAAAAGTTAGCAACGATTAACACATAAAAAATAATAGAAACAAACATTCTAACCTTAAATTACTCATATAATAATAATTTAAAAGAATTAATAAAATATTATTTTTAATACAATAATAAATAATTCAATATATTAATTAAAAGTAATGAATTGTTATTAGTTTTAATTTAATAAATAAAAAATGTAAATAATAAACAACACAATTGTTTCAAATGTAAATAAATTAGAAATTTTGAAACAAAAGAAATTTAAAAAAGTTATTATTATTTACTATACTTACAATTATTTTATGATTATCATTATTATAACTATACTCATTTTATAAATTTAAAATAATTATTTAATAAACTAATGTTTCAAATAAACTTAATAAAATGAATTACTTGTCAAAAAACTTTAATGATAATTATCACATAATGTAATTATTGAATTACAATAGTAACAAACATCCTGACCGCAAATGACATTTATCAATATGATACTTTAATGAAGAAAATACAACTATTGAATTAATGTTATAAGAAAAAAGATGAATAAATTAGAACCTTACAATAAAATAAAATTATTGAAAATTATTGTTATTACTTACCTGTCACTAACAGAAACTTAAGGGGGTCTTCTACTCTCGGGGTTTCAAAAAAAATTTTTTTTCTTTTTCATTTCAATCTATATGTATCTGACAATACGCCACAGAAAGGATTTCGTGAGAATCACGTTCTTTTGCATGTTTCTGGGAACCGAAAAAACCCACGAATTTTTGTTCAATTGTAACATTTGTTTATTTAAAATCATTCCATTATCAACAAATTACCAATTTATAATTGTTTTATCTTTGCTGATGTATAATGACCCCTATAAAAACAAAAAACCTTGGACGGTTGCTGAGTCACGCTTTTTATAGTAAAAATGTTCCGTTTAAATTTTTTTAAAATTACTCAGAAATGATGCAGCTATTTTTCTCCTTATCCGATTTTTGAAATTTTGTTTCTTTTTTTATAGCCCCTTAAATTAAAAAAAAAAATAAAAAATGAACATTTTTGCGAATTTTCGCATAATTTTAACAAATCAAAAAATAAAAAAAATCTGCCACGGGAAAAAATAGTCAACGCAACTATACACATCATCCCAAAAAAAACACTAAATTTCGTGCTTGGAGAGTAGAAGACCCCCTTAAAAAGTTAATGAATTATATACATACAATAAAACAAAATAAAGAACTAAAAATTATTATAACTTACCAGTTTAACAATTTCCACGTGACCGAAAAGAAATCCGATGACAATCACCACGTGCATTAGAATAAAAAAAAATATCAAAATCTTAAATGACATAAATAATTATGATACTTTTAGGAAAAAAAAACATTCAATAATAGAACTAAAAAACAGATAAATAAGTTACAAAGAAAAAAAAAAGAAGTAAAAAATTATTAATATTATTATCATTACTCACCTGTCAGAAACGAATGCCAATGTAAACAAAATATTATTTCACTGAAAACACTATAACCTTAACAACTTCACTAAAATCACTGTCACTTCTTAAACTATCACTCCTTAATTTTAAAATTTATTTTATTTATTATTATTTAATACAATGGAATTATTTATTAAACGAAGATTTTAAATAAATTGAAAAAAAGTACAAATAAACATCTAAACTGTGATGTTATTCTTGACAAAAAATATCGAAAATCTGCTAGCCAATCAGAAGCCCGATAAAACGTGTTACACCTCTAAAGTTGGTCGAAAGGGTTCTCGTATAAAGAAGTCAAGGTCAAAGCTAATTTCTATGTATTAACTATTTTAATAAGATTTTTTGTTATTTTAGATTGCTAACATTAGCAATAAGCATAAGAAATTTTATAATATAAACTTGAAGTCACAATATTTAATTAAAAGATTTTAATTCGTCTGCAAAACAAAAAATGAAAACTGAAAACTATCGATAGTGAGGTTTGATATGTACTGACCAATGGGAGACTCGGAAATGGAGTTACACGTCTGAAGTTAACCACAACGTCTGTTCTTTTTAGAATAGGATATGACAAAGATATTGCAGCCCAGGTGCGAATTGCGGTCGGCTGCCAGAGTTGAATGGTCGGCCCCTGGTTGGCCCAACTCTGGCTGCCAGAGTGTCGGCACCCAAGGTTGGCCCGACTGAAAAAACCTAAGTTGGGCCAACTTTGGGTGCCGACCAAACTTGCCAACCAATAACGGTCGGCCTAACTGTGGCCAGAGTTGGGCCGACCGTCGGCACTTGAATGGCAAGTTTGGTCGGCACCCAAAGTTGGTCCGACCAGAAATACCTAAGTTGGGCCAACCAAGCATGCCGACTAAACTTTGTCAACCAAATGCCGACAGTCGGCCCAACAGTGGCCAGAGTTGGGCCGATTGTTAGCTAGACTCTGTCTCTTAAATGATATAATAAAAAAATAATATAAATAAAAACTAAATCAAAACCAACATTAGAAGGTCAGCCTAATCTGGGGCTAATAGTTGGGCCAACGGTCTGTGATACTCTACTGTCTGGCTATAAGGTTCATTTGGTATTGATCACTCATACCTCTTATGGGCTGGTGGTTAGCCTACTAGACTGGCAGCTGGAAGACCGGGGTTCGAATCTTCATGACTGATGGAATTTTTCTGTTTCAGGTGTTCATCATTATTATATATCTGTGTTCTTATTTGATTATATTTGTGTAATTATATTTATAACTTGTGAATTATGTAATTATATGTGTCTTCATTAATAGAATAATTTGGTACAAGTAGTCTCAAGTTGGCCCAACCTTGGGCCAACCGTGAGGTTGCACTTGAGATAGAAGGTTGGCCCAACTTTGGTAGCCAGAGTTGGTCCAACCATTTTAGCGCATTTTAGCCGACGGTCGGCAGCCAGAGTTGGGCCAACCTTGGTAGCCGACGGTCGGTAGCCAACGTCGGCCATGGTGATCATCTAACAGGTTGGCCCGACCTATGAGCCAAAGGTGGGCCAACTTACTGCACGGTTGGCCCAACCATGGGCCGACCAAAAATTCGCACCTGGGAGCGTAATTCATGTCAGTAAACTGAAAAAAATTCTTAGTAGAATTTACTACTTTTCTACTACTTTTTAGTTCAATAAATCCCCAATGACATTTTTTCTTTTATGTCAACTACTACTTAAGTAGTTAATCGAAATAATAATACAATTGTTATAATAATTTTTCTTAATTGATTTTTGTAAGGTAATCAAGTAGAAACAACAATATTTTTCTTAGAAAAATTTACTAATTTTCTTAGTTTAATAAGGAACAATGACATTTTTGCAATTAAGTTAACGGTAACGTTGCAGTTAAAGTAACTAAGATTATCCATAAATTTAACCAATTTTCTTGGTAAATTTTACTACTTCAAGTAGTAAAATAGATTTGTTTATTATTATTTATTATTATTAAGATACATTTTTCCACCCTCTCTCGTACTACTCCTGTTTATTGACACCTTATATTATTTAATTATCATATTCCTAACAAAGAAAAATCCCTAAACGCTGGGGATTGAACGCACAACCCTAACATTCGCAAGCCGATACCTTAACCATCTAACTACACACGCACGCTACGATGGCTTGCATAAAACTTAAGGACATTCTACTCAACCGCAGTTACATTTATTATCCAAAGTAGTAAATTTTACTACATTTCTTAGTTCAATAAGGAACAATGACATTTTTGCAATTTAGTTAACGATAAAGTTACAGTTGAAAGTAACTTAGATTATCTGTAGATTTAACCAACTTTCTCAGTAAATTTTACTTCTTTTCTTAGTTCAATAAAAAACAATGACCTTTTTGCAATGAAGTTAATAATAAGTTACAGGTAAAAGTAATTAAGATTATCTCTAGATTTAACCAATTTTCTTAATAAATTTTACTATTTAAACTAGTGAAATTAATTTACTGTATTTTACAACTTAGTAAATTTTGTTGCAACTACAATTCTTAGTAGTTTTTAGTACTACATTGTTTAATTTACAAGAAGTCTGATAATTTTACTAGTTGCGATATAGTTATTTTACTATACATTATACAATAGCAGTTATTATTTTTCTGTACTCAATTTTACTACTAATTTTGTAATCCAAAGTAACTACGAACGATAGTTAAATTTACTAAGAATTTTTAACTACATAAAAATGGTAATTTTAACTAGGTAACAACAGTTGAATTAATTACAAATGTAATAGGTTTAACTAATTTTCACTCTACTAAGGGACTGTAGTAGGATTTATCACAAAAAAATTTTTTCAATGTAAGAATCACTTCATGCATTGCGGAATAAATGTTCTAATAAACACATAAATTTACAAACTTTGTCCTATTTTTTAAAACAGAGCAATATCTGCAACAGATTACGTATAAGGCGTAGTGCTCTTGAAATTCTAACAATAGAATAATTTTTTTTAATTAGGACAGCATTTGCCAATTAAGTCAGTTTGAATAATGAAGTGAATTCTATAAATGGTTTCCCTATAAATAGTGTCTTTTTCCGCTCGGTTAAGCTGAAAAGTTACTTCCTTTTCCATTAGCCATACACGAGGGGCACTACTAACGTAACGCGGTAAGAAATTTCTAGGCTACTGGAGTAGAAAGAAAAACCAAACAGAGGGACATAGATTTTTTAAAAAAGCCTTATCTGTTGTGTACTTTCTGACACTATTTATATAATTTATAGTTGACTCTGTTATTGTGTGATAAGTGTTATTCTATTTGTAATTTTATCTTTTTCTGTCTTTAGTGTCGATGACAATTTAAGGGTACAAATTGCAGACAACGCTTTATCAAGAGATCTCTTTCCTCAAGATTATCATTGCCTTGGCGATAATGAAAATCGACCCATCAAATGGCTCGCGATTGAAAGTCTACTTAATAATTCTTTTACTACAGCTTCTGATGTCGTAAGTTATAAAATACATCACATAAGAATTATCATTTTAAACTTAAATTTCACTGCACTGGCTTCACCAGTCATCTCTGATCAAAAAACAAGCTTCTAAACCTTAAGGCAACTATAAGTGTCATTCGAATTTAAAAATTTTAAATCTCTGTTAACACAATATTTTTTATATCTTTTTATATAAAGTTGAACCTGGATAAGTGGAACCTGAGGGGACAAAAATTCTTGTTCCACTAATAGAAATATTCCACTTATCCCGATCGTTAAAGGCCAAGTTACTTGTGCAGGGACCGCAAATACAGTTTCACTTAATTATCCACGGACCACTTATCCAGGTTCGACTGCATTATATATTATGCAACTTCTGCTAAAGTTTGCACTACACTATATGAACATCACACACGTGTTTCTCGCGGTCAGCTGTCGATCACAATATTGAATTATCTGGTAGATCGAAATCCAGAGTGTCAAGAGTGTCAAGTGTCAAGACTTATTGGTTTAACTTTTAGTCGTTATATTGACTATAGCAGGTTCCTTACTAAGAAATAAGATATATGCAAATGAGTTACCAAGGACCGTTAGATGAGTTAGGAAGGGCCGTTAGAAAGTAACGCTTCTCTTTGAAGAGAGTGAGAAGCAAATATTTTTGCAGGTAATGAGAAAAAAAAGGCAAATTTTCTCTCTTTTCCATTAAAGTTCGAAATTTTCGCCTCTTTTCCTAAAGCTATTAACCCTCATTATGCAAGGGTTCGTACGGACGATAATTGGCCTAGCAGGAGGTCTATTGTTTGTATTTAAAAATAAGATTTAAATTTGAAGAATATTAGTATAATGAGATAAAATTTTAGGTAAAATTTCAAATTTAAATGTGTGTGTGTGTGTGAGAGAGAGAGAGAGAGAGAGAGAGAGTAATAGAGAAACGGTAAAACTCAGTTTCTTTTTAACCGAGGGTCTTTACCAGGACATATGTAAAAGAAAAGAGCGCGCATAGCGCACTATTGTTAGTGTTAGTGCAAACTTAAAAACACTAGTTTCAAGCTCAACATGAAAACAAGACCATTACACAGTTGGGTTTAACCTCAAATACGTTCTTTGAAAATGTGGAAACATTCGGCTAACGCAGATTTGTAGGAAATTGTCCCAGAGGATTCTAAATTTCCATGCCCGGAAATCGTAGGAGATCCTTTTTCGAAATGCACGAATATATATATGTCTTTTTCTTACAAAACCTGAAATTTATGCATATTTCTCTACTAACACACAACATATGGATTATAATATAATGTACGTATAATACAAAATTTAATAATTAACCACTTTTAGCGTTATCCAGGACCAACGACATGGACGTTGTGGTTATCTGGTCCCATTTTTTTGTATTTTTGAATTTTCAGTTTTTTTTATATTTGTTTTAACCTGTAGTGTTTTTTTTATTTCAAATCCAATTAGTTATACATTAAGAGAAGAACATTCCACTCTTGCTTTGAAGAGTCTCGCTGAATAAGATTTGTCTTCAATAAAATTACTTTTATATCGTTCTCAAGTGCCTAAAAGCCTTTAAAACTATGAACACAATTGTCAACTGTTGCTTCACATCAGGAAAGGTTAATGGTCCAATAGAAGTTTTTTTTGAAAAAGTTGGAAAAGGCAATAAGCAGTGTTGAAAATATTTGAATAACTTTAAATACTCACGTTCTGCTGAGACACGTAATAGAGTGTATTAAACTTACTGGTTCTGATAATGGACTAGGATTCTGATCAGAGCAATCCGGAGTATCGATCCATCAACAGTTTTTAGGCACTTTGGAACGATATAAAATTAATTTTATTGAAGACGAATCTTATTCTGAGAGACTCCTCAAAGCAGCAGTTGAATTTTTTTCTCTTAATGTGTAACTAAATCGATTTGAGATAAAAAAAAAACACCAAAGGTTAAAACATATGCAGTAAAAACTTAAAATTTAAAAAAATTAAAAAAATTAAAATACAAAAGTAAGAAAAAAATTTAAATAAATAAAATACAAAAAAATGGTACCAGATAACCACTACGTCCCTGTCGTTGGTCCTGAATAACGCTGAGAGTGTAAGCGAGAAAAGTTATCTTCAAAATACGGACTTAAAAGAATGGAGACTAGACGATCCCGACTCGCAAACCTTACGCTTTCAACTTGCGAGACTCCTGCAAAGCCCGTTTCAATTTATATTTGCACCTTGTGGAAACTTCCACCCGGGCTCTTCCGAGATTGAGATCCTCTAGCCTAAGTTCCGGCCGGCTAGTTCCTACCTCACAAAGTGTACCTTCTCGCATACGAGAGAGAGAAAGAGAGAAAGAAATAGAGGAACTCAATTTTAAATCGAGAAACACTAACGCGTTACTACGGGTAAAACACAATAAAACAAACTTGAGTTAACTAAGCTTGACTTTAATTGAATTATTGAATTTAGAATAAAACACGATTACAAAATAATAAACTTTCATACTGAGAACATGGGCTCAGCAGAGCCTCCACCGAGCACAACGATGCTCTCCGAGCAACTAATTCAAAGTTTCAGAGAAAAAGACTAACCTTTCTACCGTCGCAGAACTTCCCGGGGAGCGTCCATCGAGATGTGCCAGGAACAGGCTCGAGACTTAGTCCTTTTCTTTTCGAGTTGCCGTTGCACAAACGAAACACGTTTTCTGGTTGACATCTTAGTACACACTGAGCTCTCCAGGGCCCGGCACACGCAACGCTTGTTTATGTGCTTGCCGGTTGCTGGCCCTAGTTTGCTATTCCTGCCCGTCCGCTGTTGTTGCTTATTCGCGTTATTCTAATCCCGGTCTCCTCTCTCATTTAAATCGAAGGCTCATTTTTGCACTCAGCTCCCTCTGACGAGCAGATAAGCTGTACCACATCATTGTCCTGTCGCTTATGTCGCAAGGCTTTGGACATTTTTGCCAGGCTCTGGCTTGACCTTATTTTTACCCTTAATCCAGACCGTCCTGCCCACTTACCTCTTTTGTCTGATCTTTGTAAACTTTCTTAAATTTTAACATTTTACTTGAGTTTTACCCCCACCTAGGAAGGTACTCGGAACTACAACTTGACATTTGACTACCCTAGGTGACCTCTGAAGCTAATAAACCCCGCTGTTGCCTATTAGCTAATCGGTGGGTTAAGTGACTCTAACTCGAACTAAAAATTAATGTTAGTATTAGTTAAGGTAATTGTCCAGTGAGTGGGATTCAAAAAATCGATTCTTTTTTTATTTCATTTTCTTAAAGAAAAACATTATTAAAATATGTCCTCAAAATCCCAAACCAAAATTCGGAATACTTTTAATTTTGTCGTGAAAAGAAGAGAGCGCGCCGTAGCGTGTATAGGCGAGTTTTGACGAGCTGACAGCTTATTAACAAATTAACGTACATTATTTTAAAAAAAATTTTTATATTATGGACTACTGCCTTAAACGCGATTTTCTCGAAACTACGTTTTCGAAATTTCGAAAAACTCCCCAGCAAAAACTATTTAATCGATTGAGATAAAAAATTAATCCGCCAATCTTGACACATTTATATACGTCTGATAACAATAAAACATTTAATTTTTAGGGTTCCGGACACAAGAGACATAGAGAGTTAAAATTTGGTACACATATGTATTTTCGCGAGTAGAGTACAGGAAAAATATAGAGAACATGATTGAAGTAGATAATCATAGCGTTGTCAAGGAAAAACTTTTCTTCAAAGAAAACGTGTCCCCCCCGCCTTATCTGCCAAACCATTTGACCTAGAGGTTTGAAATTTGGTATACCTAGGTATTTTTACGTGTATATTACAGGAAATATATAGCGAACAATGTTGGACTTAGTTTTCAAAAGTTATTAATGAAAAGTTGAAAAATGACAAAATACCCCTATGCTAGAGCTTAGCGTATTTATCCTAAAAGGTGGGGAATTGGCAAAAATGTGTAATTTTTTATAAAACCATAAAATTTGTGGTTTAAAATTATTATCATAGCATTTTCTTCGAAAAAATGAAATTTTACCGAAAACAAAATTTTTCTTTCTAAACAACTACAATATTCCACAGTTTCAGATTATTTTTTTGTACAAGATGTTTATTTTTATGTTCAATTTACTTTAAGAGTTTGAAAATAAAAAAAAATTTAAATAAAAAAAAATAAAAAAAAAAATTTTTGTCTTTAAAATTCAAAATTATATAAAAAAGCTGTGTTTATTTAATTGGAAGTTTTTAATTTTCTAAAAATGGTTAAGTTTATACTTAAATTTTAATCAAAGTAAAAAAATTATTATTTTAATTTATTATTCTTAAAATAATCCAAATAATAAATACCTAATAAATAATTGAAATGAATCGTCAAAAATAAATAATTAAAAAAAAATTTTCAATCCATTTTAAGTTCGTGTACGGAACCCTCTGTGCGCGAGTCCGACTCGCACTTGCCTAGTATTTAATAACAAATTAATTTATTTAAACATTTTACGATGAAAAAAAGACGGTTTTCGAAACTTTTTTTCATAAGTTCGCTATTTAGTTGTTGTTTAAAACAGTGAATTTTATTGGTATCAGACTTAGATTTATGTCTATAAAATAATAATATCTCTGATTTTTTAATTTCCAGTGACTGCAAAAGGCCCTGGAATGTACCAAAAAATTAATGTTTTTTTCGAGAAGTCCATTTGGACAATAAAAATTATTTACAAATTAAAGTAAATTATTTTTAAACAAATTTTTTTATATAGTTTAAGACCTCAATTATTGGATTTTATTACGTTTTTATTATCAATTTTTGTATCTACTTCTAAATTAGTTATTTAATTTTTTGTTATTGACGCGAACGATTTATTCGGATTTACTAGTTTTTTATAATATCTTCATTTCTTTTCATTTACTAATTTCACATTTTTTTGCCTCTCTAAATTTATATTTGTGTTCTCCAATAACTTGGGACAGCCTCTATATAAAGCTGGATGCCCTTTTTGCTTGCAGTTTACGCAGTAAACTTCAGCAATTTCAGTTTCATTATTTATTTTTACTTTGCATTCGCAAGGCTGGTGGTTTTCCGCGCACTTTACGCATCTATATTTTATGTTACAATACGTTGCTGTGTGGCCCACCCTTTGACAATTAAAACACTGTGCGTCATTTCTGTGCGATATTTTATCCAACCAGATTGCCTGATACGCTAGTTTTGTTATTGCCGTTAACTCTGCATTATCGCTATAGCTTGTGACTTTAACGAGGAAGGCACCCCCCACTTTTAGCTTTAAAAAAATCTTTTAAATTTATTTTTTTTATACTAATTAAACTGATCGACTAAAAAAGGATTCTTTTTTGCCACAAGAATAAACCATAATGATTCTTATAGGATTTTTTCTGTAGATTACGAATCTGTAAGTGAAATTTGTCCATCACGTCTCAAGTTGAAAAAAAACAAGGTTAAGGCCGTTGGAGACACAGAGTCCGCAGAGAATCTGTAGGGGGGATCAGTGGTTCTCAAAGACTGTCCCCATGCGTTTTGAAGACTTAGGAATTTTACGCGACAAAGTCTAACACTTTTCCCACAAAAGAACATCGTACTGCAAATTCTATTGAAATAAAGATACAGAAAAATACTAACTTCTGATAAATCAAGTGTTCCCTGAGCTTTAGTGTCTCGAGGAAATTCGTGTGATGAAAACAACCTCCAATGATGTTCCAAGTTTGGCAATTTTTTCCAATAAAACCCGACACTTTTTCCGAAAATGAAAATCGTACTGCACATTTAAATTTAATTAGCACTTTTTCACTTATTTTGTTTTTGGCATATGAGTTTTAAATTGCGTCAGTCTCTCGAGGAAATACAAAATCACTTGACACTTCACTCATTGATTCGGACTTTGACAATTTTTTCCGTCAAAACCCGACACTTTTTCCGCAAATGGTCATCGTAGTGTAAATTTACATTTAACTAGCACTTTTTCACATATTTTGTTTTTGGCATTTGAGTTTTTAAATCGAGTCAGTCTCTCGAGGAAAGTAAATTTTTTTTCAATTTCATCAAAGAAAATGTCAAACAATATAGCATGATATAGTTTGTCGTGCGCTGTTCTGATACGGCATTTTCGGGTACTAATTCACACGGCGCCGTCTTTGAAATTATAGACAGGCGTACATTATATTCATTATATTAATCAACCTATTTATAAAATTCAATGTTTAGATATTAATTGTAAAAATTTAATATAAAGAATTAATGTCAAGTTCCAAACATAATTTTGCTAACTTTTTACCAAAAATAAAAGTTGTTTGTTATTTCAAGTGAAATTAGCTCTATTGCAAAGACACATTTAAAATACTTTAAACCATTCAAATACAACAAGTACATAATTTATTGTAAATCATGCATTAATAATTTCTAAACAATTTAAATATTTTTTAAAATCTAAGAGTTGAAGGAAAAACAGTAGGGCTTATTTAGTTTATCAGAAGAATGCAACCCGACTTACAGAGGAGATCGGAAATAGATATTGTATAGGGACTGAAATAAGTGTTTCTTTTAATTTTTTAAAATTAAATAAACAGAGCATTTGATAAATATTTTATACATAACGTAAAAATTAAAGAAATAATTAAAACGCAAGGAAGGACTAAAAAAATAGTGTAATATCAAAAAAATTAAATGAACAGGAAGAAAATGGAGAAATGTTTTTTTCTTAATCTAACAAACTGTAAAAAATGTAAAAAGTAAAAAAGAATAAGTAAGTAAGTTTGTAAAAAAACTCTCAAGAAATAGACAAGATGTGAAAAGAAATTAAATAAATTTACAAAAAAATAAGTGTATTTACTTTTAAAAGTATAGAAATAATTATTAAAATTAACGTAATAAAAAGTTTAATGAATGTATAAATAAGAAAACTGTGTAATATAATATTAAATAATTTTTAAATCATAAAAAAAACAGAAATTTGTGGATAAATCTTGAAAATTTCAATATTTTATTTGTTATAAAATTTAAAAAATTTTACTAATACAGATGATCAAAATACCTACAATTTACAAATTTTTGGTATGAAGTTAGCAAAAAATAATATTAGATTTGTATATCTTCAATTCATTAAAAGTTATATAAATTCCAAACATCAATGAACTCATATTCCAATTTGTTCCAACTTTTAAATTTAAATTAATTTAAATTTCAATGCATCTTAATTCAATAATATTAATTATTTTCCATATTCACAGTAATCCTTCCTTTGGTAATATTCAATTTCTTTTCACATTTTGTCTATTTCTTGAGAGATTTTTTACAAACTTACTTGCTTATTCTTTTTTACTTTTTACATTTTTTACAGTTTGTTAGATTAAGAAAAAAACATTTCTCCATTTTCTTCCTGTTTATTTAATTTTCTTGATATTACACTATTTTTTAGTCCTTCCTTGCATTTTAATTATTTCTTTAATTTTTACGTTAGGTATAAAATATTTATCAAATGCTCTGTTTATTTAATTTAAAAAAATTAAAAGAAACACTTATTTCAGTCCCTATACAATATCTATTTCCGATCTCCTCTGTAAGTCGGGTTGCATTCTTCTGATAAACTAAATAAGCCCTACTGTTTTTCCTTCAACTCTTAGATTTTAAAAAATATTTAAATTGTTTAGAAATTATTAATGCATGATTTACAATAAATTATGTACTTGTTGTATTTGAATGGTTTAAAGTATTTTAAATGTGTCTTTGCAATAGAGCTAATTTCACTTGAAATAACAAACAACTTTTATTTTTGGTAAAAAGTTAGCAAAATTATGTTTGGAACTTGACATTAATTCTTTATATTAAATTTTTACAATTAATATCTAAACATTGAATTTTATAAATAGGTTGATTAATATAATGAATATAATGTACGCCTGTCTATAATTTCAAAGACAGCGCCGTGTGAATTAGTACCCGAAAATGCCGTATCAGAACAGCGCACGACAAACTATATCATGCTATATTGTTTGACATTTTCTTTGATGAAATTGAAAAAAAATTTACTTTCCTCGAGAGACTGACTCGATTTAAAAACTCAAATGCCAAAAACAAAATATGTGAAAAAGTGCTAGTTAAATTTAAATTTACACTACGATGACCATTTGCAAAAAAAGTGTCAGGTTTTGACGGAAAAAATTGTCAAAGTCCGAATCAATGAGTGAAGTGTCAAGTGATTTTTTATTTCCTCGAGAGACTGACGCAATTTAAAAACTCAAATGCCAAAAACAAAATAAGTGAAAAAGTGCTAGTTAAAATTAAATGTGCAGTACGATTTTCATTTTCAGAAAAAGTGTCGGATTTTGACGGAAAAAATTCTCAAATTCCGAATCATAATATGTATAATTTCAAAGGCGGCGCCATGTGAATTAGTACCCGAAAATGCCGTATCAGAACAGCGCACGACAAACTATATTCTGCTATATTGTTTGACATTTTCTTTGATGAAATTGAAAAATTTACTGTCCTCGAGAAACTGACGCAATTTAAAAACTCAAATGCCAAAAACAAAATAAGTGAAAAAGTGCTAGTTAAAATTAAATGTGCAGTACGATTTTCATTTTCGGAAAAAGTGTCGGGTTTTATTGGAAAAAATTGTCAAAGTCCGAATCATAATATGTATAATTTCAAAGGCGGCGCCATGTGAATTAGTACCCGAAAATGCCGTATCAGAACAGCGCACGACAAACTATATTCTGCTATATTGTTTGACATTTTCTTTGATGAAATTGAAAAAAAATTTACTTTCCTCGAGAGACTGACTCGATTTAAAAACTCAAATGCCAAAAACAAAATATGTGAAAAAGTGCTAGTTAAATGTAAATTTACACTACGATGACCATTTGCGGAAAAAGTGTCGGGTTTTGACGGAAAAAATTGTCAAAGTCCGAATCAATGAGTGAAGTATCAAGTGATTTTTTATTTCCTCGAGAGACTGACGCAATTTAAAAACTCAAATGCCAAAAACAAAATAAGTGAAAAAGTGCTAATTAAATTTAAATGTGCAGTACGATTTTCATTTTCGGAAAAAGTGTCAGGTTTTATTGGAAAAAATTGCCAAACTTGGAACATCATTGGAGGTTGTTTTCATCACACGAATTTCCTCGAGACACTAAAGCTCAGGAAACACTTGATTTATCAAAAGTAAGTATTTTTCTGTATCTTTATTTCAATAGAATTTGCAGTACGATGTTCTTTTGTGGGAAAAGTGTTAGACTTTGTCGCGAAAAATTCCTAAGTCTTCAAAACGCATGGGGACAGTCTTTGAGAACCACTGATCCCCCCTACAGATTCTCTGCGGACTCTGTGTCTCCAACGGCCTTAAAGTGCAAAAAATAACATTTTCGGCAGTTTTCAAACAGCTGTAAAAAATTAACGCGACCTGATAAACATCTCAAATAGAGCTCAAATCAGAACTAAAACCTTCCACATTATAACAAAATTTTTACTAGTCTGGTAAGTTTTTGGGGTCGCTGATCACTTATCTGAAGTCCGTTTGTGAAAATCCTAAATGACGGATCCAATATGGCTAACCAATTTTTGAAAAGTTAATGGTTTTCGTAAAATTTTGTATTTGGGGTTTTTCAGGCCTCAGATTATCAATCTGAAGTCAGTTTGTGAAAACTCAAAATTGCGGATCCAATATGGCTAACCAATTTTGGAAAAGTTAAAAGTTTCTCCTAGAATTTTGTTTCTGGGGGATTTTGAGGTCGCAGATTACGAATCTGAAGTCAGTTTATAAAAATTCAAAATAGCAATTCCAATATGGCGCAGGAATTTTTAAAAAATCAAAGGCGGATCCAGACGGGGGTTTTGGAGGGGGCGATATACGGGATACGAAGAGATAACAATATAGTGCTATCTCTCACTCTCATATGATAATCTAAGGTCTTTGAGGGGGGCGATCGCCTGCATCGCCCCCCGCTGGATCCGCGCCTGTATAAAATTAATAATTTTTCGAAAAATTTTGTATCTGTGGGTTTTTGAGGCCGCAGATTACGAATCTGAAGTCAGTTTGTGAAAATTGAGAATGTCGGATCCAATATAGCGAACCAATTTTTGAATATTTAATGGTCTTTCGTAAAATTTTGTATTTTGGGGGTTTCTGAGGCCACAGATTACAAATCAGAAATCAGTTGGTGAAAATTCAAAATGGCGGACCGAATATGGCGAAACAATTTTTGAAAAATTAATAGTTTCTCGTAGAATTTTGTTTCGGGGGGTTTTTGAGGTCGCAGATTACGAATCTGAAGTCAGTTTATGAAAATTTAAAATGACGGATCCTATATGGATATTAGAAATATTCAATTTATATAATTTTTTTAATGACTAAGAATTTGGAATAATTCTTGTAAAATTTCAACTAAATAGCCTATAAACACGTAAGAATTATTTTTTAAATAATATTAACTATAAATTAGATTTAAATGTAAGTAAGCAGAGAAAACTTTTGCACAATATGTTTTTGCACAACATGTTTTTGCACAATAGTTTTTTGCACAGTTAATCAAATCATTTTTTAATAACATTATTAAAGCTATAAAAAAAAATGAATTTTTTTCCTTAAGTATCTGTTACTAAAATAAATTATATTCATGACAGTACCAAAAAAGTATTACAGGTTATTGAGTATTATAAAGAACCAGTTAGGATATACCATATACTTTTAATTTCGTTGTGTTTGATACAACCGAAATAACAAAATTAATATTACAATAAGGGTTGGCTAAAACGTAAATTTTTACCCCTCCTTCAAAGTCTCATTCATCATGTATGATAAACATTAAATTAGATAACAATCAAACATTTGATAAAAAACATTAGTTCTGGCATTTTTAATTTAGTAAAACTGGCTAAACCCCTAAAAACAAAATATTGTGAAAAAAAATTATTTTCAATAAATTGGTTCGCCATATTGGATGCGCCATTTTGAATTTTCACAAACTGAATTCAGATTCGTAATCTGCAGCCACAAAAACCCAAAGATACAAAATTTTACGAAATACCATTAATTTTTTAAAAATTCCTCCGCCATATTGGATCCGCTATTTTGAATTTTAATAAATTGACTTCAGATTCGTAATCTGCGGCCTCAAAAACTTACCAGACTAGTGAAAATTTTGTTATAACTGTAAGGATTTTAAAAAATTAAACCGAATATAAAACATTGATTCAAATTACGGGTGCATATGGAAACTGCTGCGCGCACGGAGGAAAAAGCTGTTTTCCGCAATTTTCTGTTATTGACACATAGGTTTTCGCTTCTGAAGTTTAATGCAGAAGGTTTTAGCTCTGATTTAAGCCCTATTTGAGATGTTTATCACGTCGCGTTAATTTTTTACAGCTGCTTGAAAACTGCCGAAAATGTTATTTTTTGACACTTTAACCTTGTTTTTCTCAAAATTGAGACGTGATGGACAAATTTCACTTACAGATTCGTAATCTACGGAAAAAATCCTATAAGAATCACTATTGTTTTATTCTTGTGGCAAAATTTTGTCGACCAGTGTTATTGTTACCTTTTTGAATTTTAACGTTTTAATTTCTGCAAGGATTTCCTCCTCGGTAAAGTCCATCGACAAACCTCTCAATAGCCATGAAAAGACTCTGTCTTGCTTTGGTTTTTTAGTGTGGAATTCAATTTCGTTATCTATAAGTAATTTAGACACAATTTTAACTTTCTCGTACGCGTGCATAAACAAGGCTATTTTATTACCCGTTAAATTTTTTAAAACAAAGTCTCCCTGGCTTATCACACTGAGTAACAGTTTAATCAATATTGCTATTTTTACGTTTTGCAGGATAAATGGAGGTAACTCCGTTTTAAACTTACTTTTATAGTCGATATTTTTTCCTTCTTTGGCTTTGTTGTTGGTCTGTGAGCTTTTGTTGTCGTCGTGTGGTGGCTCCATCTCCATGTCCTCTGTTTTTTTCTTTTTCTCTCTTATTTCCAGGTTATGTTGAGTTGCGTCTGCTTGTCTTTTAATCCCTCTCTACTGTTCACTCTGGTTTGCTGCTGTGCTCTGCTTTTCCCCACTGATTTGGGGTTCTCGTTCCGTTGCTTTAATTATTGTTTGTAAGTCTTCCACCTCTTTCTCTCGTGCTCTCTTATGTATTTCAGTGCTTTCAGCCAAACCGGCTTCTGTCACTCTCGAGGTTATGTTCTCTCCATTTGTCGCTTTATTTACATATTTTGTTGTCATGTCATTATTTTCGCTTGCTTTTTTTAATACAAGCTGACTGTTCCAAAATATTACTTTACCATGTCCTCAAGATTTTCTTAATAAATAATTATAATAGTTTATGAAAATGCCCCTTCATATTTCGTCAAGATATCGTTTTCTCTCAAGATTCTTCAAAAACTTTTATTTTTAAATATGAGACGTAAGACGGTTCCCTAAAATGATTATCTAGAAAGTTAGTGAGGCAGAATTTTAGAAGGCAGAATGTTTCTTTTCTCAAACTATAATTTGTAAGAAAGCGCATGTAGACAAAAATTTGTAAAATCAAATTGACAATTATAAAAATTTTCGTATACATTAATTTGTAAATAAGGGAAATTGCAGTTAACTATATTTTTAAGGTACAAATTTTAGTTTAAAATGCATTTTCTCCAACCGACATTTTATTTGTACCAATTTTTGATAAATAGATTGATACTTTAATATAAATGTCAAATAACCTAACTTTTGTGTGTCAGAATTTTTATAAAAGCTTATTTTTATTTCTCAAAATTTTGACTTCAATGAATTATAATTTGACAGATTTTATATAACACAGAAATTTTATTTGATAAATAATCTATTTAGCAGAATTTATATATGCCAGAATTACAATTTAACAGAAATACCAAAAGTCAAAATTCTTATTTAATACCAAATTTATTTTAAAGATTGTTTTATTAGTCGAATTTTCCTTAGTCATCATTTTTATGAGTTAGAATTGTAATTTAATAGAATTTACATTTGTTAGAATTTGTATATTGCAGAATTTATATTTAACTAAATTTCTATTTATCTAAATTTTTATACAAAAGAATCTCTATTTAGTAGACTTTGTATTTAACAGTATTAAAATATACCACATAATTCATGCAACCGAATTTTCATGTAACACTTAGCGATTCTGCCAAACTAAAGTTCGACGATATGAGTTGTCGGTCAGTTGAAAGTTCTGACACTTTGAAATTCTATGTAATATGGGTTTGAATACATAGAACTTCTTTCGCATTAAAATTCGGGTTCTTAAGCAGTCTGTTACATGAAAATTCGGTTGCATGAATTATGTGGTATATTTTAATACTGTTAAATACAAAGTCTACTAAATAGAGATTCTTTTGTATAAAAATTTAGATAAATAGAAATTTAGTTAAATATAAATTCTGCAATATACAAATTCTAACAAATGTAAATTCTATTAAATTACAATTCTAACTCATAAAAATGATGACTAAGGAAAATTCGACTAATAAAACAATCTTTAAAATAAATTTGGTATTAAATAAGAATTTTGACTTTTGGTATTTCTGTTAAATTGTAATTCTGGCATATATAAATTCTGCTAAATGGATTATTTATCAAATACAATTTCTGTGTTATATAAAATTTGTTAAATTATAATTCATTAAAGTAAAAATTTTGAGAAATGAAAATAAGCTTTTATAAAAATTTTGACACACAAAAGTTAGGTTATTTGACATTTATATTAAAGTATCAATCTATTTATCAAAAATTGGTACAAATAAAATTTCGGTTGGAGAAAATGCATTTTAAACTAAAATTTGTACCTTAAAAATATAGTTAACTGCAATTTCCCTTATTTACAAATTAATGTATACGAAAATTTTTATAAATGTCAATTAGATTTTCCAAATTTTTGTCAACGTGCGCTTTCTTACAAATTCTAGTACGAGGAAATAAACATTCGGTAAAAGAAACATTCTGCCTTCTGAAATTCTGCCTATCTAACTTTCTAGATAAACATTTTAGGGAACCGTCATACGTCTCTTTAAATATACATGACCGCGTCTTTCAAGTAAAATGAGTTTAAAGTTTTTCATTAAAATATATTCGATTACTGGGAAAGTTGCATATTAATAATTACCCAGATAGATGTTTCTTATGTAATTTTTTCCGCTGAACACGATTTTCGTAATAAAACAATTGTTTAAACATCGCTGTTATTGTTATAATCAAATTAGGTTGCAAAAGTCAAATGCTTAAAATTTCAAATCGAAATTTAAACAATTTCTAATTGATCTAGAGATCTGATAATTTATATGCACATTCAGGACTAACAACAATACCATAATTCACAATCTACTATTGATCTATTGAACCTGGTCGTTAATGACGGGTATACATGAGGGTCATCTCCGAGATTATTTTTTTTTTAAAGATAGTTTTGACCTTCATATTTAAGGTTAAATGCAATAATTATTTGTTTAAAACAGAAATAATTGTATCAAAAACTTTCGAAAAAGAATTACAATTTTACAATTTTAAAAAATTCATAACCTTTTAATTATTAATTTTAATCGAAATTACGAAGAATCATTTTTCTTTTAAAAAGACCTATATTTTCATAAAAAAAATTTTGTCACAGTAAATGTTAAAAATTTTGTCGGAGTAAACATTTTTTTTAAATTTGCTTAAAAAAGTAAAAAAAAATTGTTTTCGATCAGGACTGATCGCATTACATTTTTAAGACCTTAAAGTGCGCGAAACCGTCAAAAACCAAAAATCGATTTTTTTGTCATAAGCACCATTTTCTCAGACAAGGTCACATATAATGTACTTTGTTTTAAATTCAAAAATGCAAAAAAGCATTTTATTATTTCCATATTTTATATATTACAATATTCAATAAATAGTTTTACCGCTCTATTAAATATACTTTCAATTTTATAGCATCTGCATTTGAACGTATGTGAATATGCCGTTTATAATAACAAAAGCAGGTGCAATTGATTCAAAAGCATATTGCATCATCTGAAATATATATTTGTACAAACTCTTAGTACTATTGATTGATATATAGTATATTATGCATCAAGGGAGAGAAGTCTGTGTTTTTTGTCAAGCACAAATGTTTGAAGAACGAGTGTAGCACGAGCGTAGCGAGTGCGAAACGAGTTCGGAGAACATTGTGTGAGACAAAAAATCGGCCTCCCGAGGTGCATATGCTATTTTCTATCACATATGTACGAAAATCTCGTGTTTCGTTCGCGTTAGCGGGTCAGCACTCGCAGTTTTCAGGTTAGTGACGTTAGAGATAAAAAAACTTCCGAACAGTGAAAAAAACTCTCATCGCGCAGGCGCATTGCGGCGCGCCGCAATGCCAATGCCGCAATGCGCCTGCGCGATGAGAGTTTTTTTCACTGTTCGGAAGTTTTTTTACCTCTAACGTTCACTGACCTAAAAACTGTGAGTTCTGCCCCGCTTAAGGCGAACGAAAACACGAGGTTTTCGTGCATGTGTGGTAGAAACAAGTTTTATTTACAAAATTACTATATATTTATTTGAAACCATATAAAATAACTTTAAATTAACTATTTCTCTCTGTCTTATAACTACTTTAAATAATTCTATTAAAAACATTATGCTTTTAATTTAAAAGTATGAATTGTTATATTTTAATATATATTAGTATGATTGACTACAGATATTATTGATTAAAAAGAATTGAATTCAATAGCATCGGCACTATTGATTCAACATTTTCTGTTTCTCAGTGTAGTTCTCTATGAGAGTGAAGGCTGCGCAGTAGATTTTAATGACTATAAAAGATAGAGGACCACTAAAAAAGAAGTAACATTTGTTAATAATATTTAAAGTATAGAAAATTATGTCCATAAACATTTGCACGTTCATGCACATGTTATTGTATCAGATTTTATTGTGCGTGCATGAAAATGTATACGTTCGTTGTTCCAAATTCACGTGCTGCCTATTCATAAGTTCATGCACAAGACCATTTAATGCACCTGTGCATGATTTGCACATTTAACCTTATCACGTCATACTTTTGACACAACCTAAAAAAAACACCAAAATTTAACCTAAAAATTTTGAAATCAAGAAAAATTTATATTTATAAGTCTGACTATGACTGCCTAATGTATTTGGGGTCGCTGAAACCGAATGTGAAGTCCATTTAACCCCATCACGTCAGGATTTTGACACAACCTCAAAAAAAAAAAAACGCAAAAAATTGACCCTAAAAACACACAGCAGTTATAGTAGGACTTATAATAGTATATTGAGCAAAAAGGGGTTAAAGGCAGCCATTTGTTTACGCTGATGTTTGTGTACGAGTGACAGTCGAGGGCGAGGCCCGAGACAAAACGAGTACACAAACATCATTGTAAACAAATTGGGCTGACTTTAAACCCATGTTGCTTACGATACTTTTTATTCCAAAGGCACAAAAGAGGTGCTTTTAAATGCTTGTAGGTTAGGGTCGAAATGCGTTCGTTTGTTTGACCGTATGAAAATGGCGTCCATTTTTTCCCTAAGGTAAAAGAAATGCATGGATCAGCTGTTTATTTTTTCCCTAAGGAAAAAAAAGACGCCATTTCCACACGGCCGAACAAATGAATGCGTTTAGACCCTGCCTACAGGCATCTAAAAGCGCTATATTTGTGCCTGTGGGATAAAAATTTAATTTTTTCTGGTTTTTAAAATTTTGGAGTCAAATTTTTTAATTTTTTTTTACATAACTATTTAGAACTGTCGGATACTGGCATTTACTGGACTTGGTTCTGTACGTGGAAAAAATGAATTCAGTGGATTTTACAGAACTGTTGTAGAATAGCGTATGCACAACCTTTTACGGATCTGAGTTTTGTAAAACTTAGCAAATATTTAGGACAAACTCTAGAAAAGTCGTAGAATTTATCCTGTAATATTCTCCAAATTTCACAAAACTCAGATCTGTAAAAGGTTGTACATACCCTATTCTACAACAGTTCAATAGAATTCACTGAATTCATTTTTTCCATGTACAGAACCAAGTCCAGTAAACGGCTGTATCCGCCAGTCCTAAATAGTTATGTAAAAATTACTGACTTAATTTTTTCGGTGCAGATTCGGTTTCAGCGACCCCAAAAACAAAATGTAGTCAAAGTCAGACTTATAAATCTAAATTTTTTCTTGATTTCAAATTTTTGAGGTTAAATTTTGGTGTTTTTTTGTTGGTTATGTCAAAAGTATGACGTAACAGGGTTAAGTGGACCTAAGATTCGGCTTCAGCGACCCCAAAAACATAATGCAGTCATAGTCAGACTTATAAATCTGAATTTTTCTTGATTTCAAAATGTTGAAGTCAAATTTTGGGTTTTTTTTTAGGTTATGTTAAAAGTATGATGTGGTGGGATTAAATAGACTTCAGATTCGGCTTCAGCGACCTCAAAAACATAAAGTAGTCATAGTCAGACTTATAAATATATTTTTTTCTGTTTTTCAAAATTCTTGAGTCAAATTTTGAGGTTTTTTGAGGTTATGTTAAAATCCTGACGTGATAGGGTTAAATGGACTTTAGATTCGGTTTCAGCGACCCCAAAAACATAAAGGAGTCATGGTCTGATCTCGAGCTCAGAGCATCAATTTTTTTTGTGTGCCGGTGTTATTAAATGTAAAGGAACATTTGTAAACAATGAAACTACGTCTAATAAATCCATAATATTGTTTTGTGAAATCGTTCCATTTTCGATTATTTTTTTGAATATTTTCGAATTTATTACATTAGATCAGGCCTGCACAGGAGAGCAGCAGAGTGAGCCCGCGTCAGGGGAAGTGATCTCCCATCACACGGAAGAATAGGCTTTTGCAGCGGGCAGGGAGGCAGAGAGGCAGAGAGAAAGGTGGAACGTCTGCAAGGTGGGATACCGCTTCCTCTGAAGGTGATTCCAGAATACGAGTGTTTTGAACATCGACGCGTTGATAGCTACGCGTCGATCTATTGTTTTTCATTGTTCTATCGACGCGTCGACGTTCCTAAATCTCTATTGTAGAATCACCTTGACGCGGGCTCTCTTGTGCATGCCTGCCTTAGACTTAAGAACTTGAGCAGGTTTATTTAAAATTATACTGAGACATTTTTACATTTGATATGTTAAAGTGTTTGTAAGAGATACTACTGGTCTTAACGGACAATTTCGTTTATCTTGCCACAATCTTGCTATATTATTACTTTCAACTAAATTATCTTTTCTCTCCACTACCTTAACCAAATAGCCTTTTTCTCTTAATTTGTTCATTATATTAAAAGTAGGGGAGTGTGCCCAAGATATGGACAGGGCCCCAAGATGGACATTTCGTATAAAATGTTTGTTTAAGGTGACAGCGCCTTATGCTTTCTGTCATTTTTGTTGTTTGTATAGACGAAGATTTTAATGCACATTTAAAGAAAAAAAGCCAACTAATTTTGTGTAAAAAAAAGTTTTGTAAACCCTTTTTTCTCAAGTTGGTAAAGTTATTTAAATTTATGATGTATAATGAGTACTTAAGGGGGCATAGGCAGTCACAAAATTTACAAAATCGATTTTTTTTAAATTTTTTGTATTAAAGTACAGCATCTTAGAAACGTTGTCTAAAAAATTTAAGTTGATGCGAGCAAAATTAGAAAAGAGAGAGCGCGTTTTGTGCGCCGCTTATAAAGCCCGTGACTGTTGTGTCGTTTCTTGCGGCGCCCACTGATTTGAAATCAAAATTTGATGTTCAAATCAATCTCACAAATTTCTTAAGAATTTATTACTGAATGCTTTAAGAAAAGAAAATTAAAAATCCATGCAGCCGTTCTCTCTAAAAGTTGATTTGAACATCAAATTCTGATTTCAAACCTCTGCGATAGCGAAAAGGTTAAACGCGTTTTGGAGTCGTCCATAAATCACGTGATAGGTTTTATGCCAATTTTAGACCCCCCACCCCCCATGTGAGCAACCGTGATGTTTTCTGTGACCCCTCACCCCCCCTTGATTCTCACGTGACTTTGGATAATTATAAAAGTTACTTAAAATACTGATGGAATATAAACAAAAAGTTCACAGACTGTTTATTGCAAATTCCTCGTATATTTAAATTAAAAGGCCGTTTTATATTCTTTATTTTTTTTATATATATGTGGGGTATTCTTTTTCGATTCGACCACTTCTGTGCGCATTTTAATTTTTAAGATAAAAGGCTTTATTATATGTAGTTCAAAATTTTCATCAAAACATCAGTTTTTTGATGTTGTATGGTGTTTTTTATTTACACTTAACAGTTGAAAAATATTACGCATAAGTAGTTAGTGTCCGTTTGGGCCCGCCGGAAAGTGGGCGTGGCTATGACGTCACTGGCGCCTGAGTGAGAGAGAAGGGTGGGAGGAAGTAGTGGGGAAGAGAGAGAAAGGAGACGTGAAGAGAAGTGGGGGTAGTTGGGAAGGAGTAAAAAGGGGCGTGTCAGAACTACGGCCCTCCAATAGCAGAAGAGTGGGGTGTGTTAGATTTTGGGGACGGTAAGAGTGGGGGTGTTGGAAGGAGTAGAGGGCGTGTCAGTCTTTTCGGCCCTCCAATAGGAGAAGAGTGGGATGTGTTAGGTTTTGGGGATGGCAAGAGTGGGGGTGTTGGAAGGAGTAGAGGGTGTGTCAGTCTTTTCGGCCCTCCAATAGGAGAAGAGTGGGGATTGTAAGGATTTTGGGGTCAAAGATGGTAGGGGTGAGTGTAAAGAATAAAGGGTGTGTTTGTTTTTAGGGACTAACAAAAGGAAGAGAGAGAGAGAGAGAGAGATGATGTTGGTATAGAACAAGGTGAATGAGAGCGAGTACTAAGTTATGACGCCTAGTCTAGACAAGTCTGCGTGAAGGAAAATGGTTTGCTGGAACTCAAGACAAGAAAACAGGTTTTCAAAGGAAAGAATGAGGGTGGTAAAGGGAAAAGAGGAAGAAGGAGCCTTAAAATTAGAGAAAGACAAGATTTTAAACTGCTTTTAAAAGCTCGTTTTCTGCGTATTCTGCTATTCTAAATTCAAGCTTTAATTATTGGGGGCGGCATTTTTTTTGTCATTTTTTCTGATTCTACTTGTCACAAGGTTCATTTTTGTCCCTAGACGCTTTTACGCGCCAAATTCAAATCTACGGCCTGTATCTCGATTTTTAACTATTCCCTAATCCATCTCATCGACCACTTATTAAAAATTTTTTATTTGATTTTTCGTTAACATTATGATTTTTATTTTAAAAAATAAATTAAAATATTGTTAAAGTTAGTTTTAAATAACTTGATTTAAAAGGAAGGTATTGAAATGAAAAATTCCGAGTTTTAAGATACACAAATATATTTTAAGTTTTTTAAAATTATACACGAGTAAATAAGATCATAATTAAAATTATTAACTAATACATAAACATTGTACGACGTTTGTAATTATTAAACATACATTACAAAGGCTAAACCATACACGATAAGTACATAATGTAGCAAGGCAACGCAGGGACTCCTTAAATCTATATTTCAGAAAACTTACACAAATCGATTATAATAATAAAATAAGAAATATTTAAACACATTCTGACCAATAATGTGAGGGAGACGCAATGTATTCGGAAAAGGTATAGAACGCACAAGCAATGACCTAACCTATGTTTTATAATTAATATTAAATTTTATTAGACAGCATTTCTAGAAGCACACGATTGAACGCAGAGATGAAGATGATTATTACGAAAATCGTGAAAGTAATAACCACCTTGAAAACTGTGTAATTTTTTAATCATACTGTTATTATCATTCTTCTTACACTTATTTAAAAGTTGATTATACGTATTATGTACAATGCGATCATTGTTTATTAAATTTTTAGAAAAAAGTTTTGTAAAATCATGCAAAGAAGCACCACTATGCATATGAAGCAGAAACACAACACAAAACTGACCACACACTTGAGAAAAGTAACTCTGTAACTGTTTCGTGTTCCATCGGTATAAGGTGCAGTTTCTGCGCAAAAAATCAAGATGTTCAGGAACATAAGGCGGAATGCCGTAGCTGTCGAAATATGTTCCTCTCCCATGACGATCGATGTAGATTGCGATCCAGTGACTACCTGGTTTTCTGTAGCCATCTGTATTACTAACAATTGTTGCCGGCAACGTCACGACCTTCGGTATCCGATCCGCCGGAAATACGCCAACCGTAGTCCGAGGAACCGATTGTAGCAGTTGTAGAATCTGTAGACTGTTTATTATAAGATTTAGCGAACGGACAACCAAGTTGAGGAAATTATTTTAAAATGTTTTTTACCTTCGATGAGATTGAAGTTTTCTTCACCACATCTTCCAAACTTAAAACGTTGTCGGTTGTATTGAGATCAAAGTTGACTTTCTTCTTTATTTTACTTTTTGAATAGTCGAATGGTTCAGAATATACATCTTCATCAAGAAAAGTTGGTAGTGGTGGCTGTTCTCTTTCACGTCTTTGCTGGGTAAGCCACTTTTTCAATTTAAAAGAGTTGTTCAGTGCACAGACAAAAAATTTGTGCTCTTTCATGCCGTGATGTAAACAATACTCTTCAGTTGGATTCAGTTTCTTGAAAGAGGGGCAGGTAAATTGTTCAAGATTAATAATCTGTCGGCTCATAATTTCTTGAAGTAACTCTGCTTTCTCAACTCCTCGTGTGTAAATTGTTCTTGCTGTTTTCGCTATAGAGCGAAGATGTGCATGTAAATATTTGACCGGTACATCTCCTTCAAACCACTCCAAACCATGAAAATAACAGCTCAACTAATTGTTCTTATGTCTTGCAGTTGATGTAAGTTCAGGGAAAGGATACGGCGGTGCCACAATCCAGTGTCCAATAAAATCATGATCAACTGCCAAAACTGCCACTTCCTTTTCAATAAATTGATCATCTGTGCCACGAAAGCCTTGAATGTCAATTATGTAATCCATCACTGTAGTATGTTATAAAAAAAACTGTACGACGACCAGTAGCGTCCATTCTGGCCAACCTCCGCTCACAGAATGACATAAATTTTTTCGGTTTCAGAACATATATATACTGTATTTGTAAACATGTATGTGTACCGTTACATGTGATGGTGTAGGACTCAATAATGTTCTCTCAGATTGTGTGAGAAAATTTTAACTTCGTGAAAAGTAGAAAAACAGGTCCTTCCACCTTATCCCCCAAAATCAACCAAAACTTGTCTCGACGAGTCTATTTCCAACACGTTATCATACTCAGTGTAAACAATACAATTTACAGTACTTGTGAGAGGTTCTTCAAAACGTACTTCAATTCTAAGACTACCACTTTTTACAAGATTCCAATGAGAATAACAATTTGCAGAAAGATCGGGTGTAAGATCAAATGCAAATAGACAAAAACCTTCGCTATATTCGAGGCGATTAATATCATTACCTTCATTAAGAAAATGTATGCCAGTTCCTGAAAAGAGTGTGTCATAAGCATCGATATATAGATTTTTTTTACTAAAATCCGGTTGTAAAGGTTTAGATGGTACTTGCACACCATCGACATAGAGAGATAAAAAGTTAATTTTATAATTTTTGAAATTGAACGGATTGAGAGTTGTACTACCATTAAATGCTTTGTTATCGACAAACCCTATAATTATTCTTGTAGGGAGTTGTCCAAGAATAACATTATCGAGAGTATCACCATGAACACCACTATGCATGGTAAAAGATTTAACTTCTACACGTGTGATTGGATATTTTGCACTTCCGTGAGAAAGCGCTTTAGCATGAGCAAGAAGAATACCAGGGCTGATTTTAGCACGACGAACAAGAAGTGTTGCTTCGGCAATATGTATACTACAATCGTTAGTCGAGTCCATAAGAACAAAAGCATTTTTTGTACGAACTAATCGAAGTCTAATTTCAACACCATTCAAAAGAAACTTATTCTGATTAAATACATCACAATGCAAATGTCCGATTAAATCTATCGAATCACCGTAAGATAAATATTTTCTTCGTTCATCCAAACCAGTATCTTTTGTAGTTAAATCTTCCATTTTTCCAGCATTGTCTGCAATCCATAATGATGACGTCAGATGGGAATTTTTCGCTTGTGGTCCATAATTGAGTAGAGTTTCAATGTAAGCTCTGTATGCGTAAGCATTATTTTGAGGTGAAACCAGTTTTTGATTAAAGTAGACATTTACTTGATTAAAAAGAGAGTGTAATAAATTATTTACAACAGCAACATTTTTTAAATCTGCTGCATTGTCGTCAGTTTTTTCAGGAGCTCGTAAATCAATACGTATACTAAGCATAGTATGTGCAAGGTCTATGTACTCCTCACCGTGTCCTGGAATAACAAATTCTATTGGCGAATCATCGGTTAATAAAGATACAGGCTTGTAATGAATCCATTGCGAACTTTCGATAGAGGTTTGTGTCGGGGGTAATGAAAAGAGATCTAGTTCTGTTTTCAAACACTCGCAAGAGTGTGAATGTAAAAAAGACATTGTAAAACTTATTTATTTCCAAAAATATCAAATATTTTCCTATTTCTTCTCTTTAAAGTCTTAGGCTTTTTTCGTGTTACACGTTTTTTACTTTTTGTAGATTTCTTAATATTTTTCCTTCTAGTCCGTTTTGATTTTGTACACTTTTTCTTTTTATTCTTCTTTTTCTTTTTACTGTTCTTTGCCTTTTTCTTAACACTAGATGGTTGCCTTTTCTTTTTTTTTCTTACAATTTTTCTACGTTTGATGTTTCTCGGTGCAAGAACGTCATACAACTGAGCTTTAAAATTTTTTGTAGCAATTTTATACCCAGAACCATTCATTAAACTATCAATTTTGTCAACAGCCTTTCTTTTCAAATTATCCCGACTTTCATTGAACCGTGTTTTGATAGCCTGTTTAAATGGTATGTTATTCTCAACATCGTCCAAAGTATTAATACCAGCACGTAAAGCCTCTCTACCAACAACGCGGGCACCCCGAGCCAGTACTGGTAGTACTCGCCGAAAAAGTCCGCCTAGAAAACTGCCAATACCATGTCCTCTTTGATAAGGTGATCCAACATAAATTTTTGAAATCCCACCACTACCAACTTGTGAGGTATAATAATCGATATAATGACTCATTTTTTATTAATTTAATAAATTTTCTTGAAATGTAGTGTCACGGTCAGAGTACCAAACTCGAATGGTACAGGAAGCCCTAAATGATCTCTTATATCAATTTCTATTGTGCGAAATTCTGTGCGAATAAGTGGTACATAATTTGGAGAAGTTAATTGAGTAGTCTGAGTAGAGGCAAAAACATAATTTTGTGTATCAACAGGTATAATGCGTAAAAGCGGAGTTTGTACGTCTCCAGTTATACGAGGCTCGCAAATATCACAATAGACAAAGAGCTTTTCAGGTAGCCCACGAGCCAGGCTAGCTGGGTGACGGGCATAGTGTGAATTTACAGGAATGATTTGATGAGGAAAGAAGCCGAGAATACGTGATATTTTTTGACTCATTGCTAGAAAATGATTACCACTATTTTGGCAACTGGGTTTACAGACTTTTTCTACTTTAACGTATCCATCCTCACCATCTTTAAAAACTAATCTTGCATGCTCTTGTGCAATTCTCGTTTGGTTTATCACTGTGACAAGATCTTTTATCTGTTTGTAAACTCCAGGTCAAAAATGTTAACAACAGGTTTACGCCACGTTCCAGTTATTAAATCTTTTGAGATGATGTTATTCTCTGTACCATTATCGTACAATGCATTCATTTCATCCTGAGTTTTTAATAGAAAAGGTAGTTTATATTTTTTAAGTAAATACTCACCATCAATAATTAATTCTTTACCATCTTTATTATAGCTTTCAATTGATGAACCATTTTCTGACGAGTTTGTCAACAGAGAAATAATATTTTCAATTTCTTTCGCATTTTCATCTGCTTTTGATTTTTGATTTCTAATGTGTAGAAATGTGCGTGGAAACTGAATCTCAGTTAGTGCAACTGTCCAATGTGCATTTAATCGTATCTCATGTGGTAGCTGAGTGACAAAATGAGTTGTTGTATTTTGAGGAAAATATTTCATACTACTGTTACTTGGTAAAATTAAATAAAATTGTTCACTCTCCATTCTTATTATTACTTGTTTTTTAAATCAGAAGCAGGAATCCAGGAATTAAATTTGTTAGGATAACCTTTCCATTTAACAAGTAATTGTTTTTTCGCTCCTTTACCTTTACTTTTATTATTCGTTCAATAATAAATTCAGTTTCAGTAAGAAGATTATTCTTCTTAACATGTGAAAGTTCGCGTTCATAAAAATGTCCTTCTATAATTTCACCTGCCAAGTCACTTAATTCATAAACAACCGGTGAAAATTCACGTACGTCAAACACACGTTTTATTACAAAAATTTCTTCAGTCCATCCAGCTTTATAACCTTTCGCAAAGACACCTCTTTCTCTACTGATTCTTACATGATCGCCGGTCTTGTATTTAGCCTTTTTTTTACCATGAATTGCATCTTTATCATATTTTTGTACAATATTTAAATATGCATTTCTTGCATTTTTAAGAGTCACAGATGAAGGTATCATTTTAGTAGCACTGTGACGAGAATTATTATATGCATGCACAATTTGTTGTAAAACATTCACGTAACGATGCGTATTTAGATGCGTAAAATACCTCCACAAACGTTCCTTAAGTGTGCGATTAAATCTTTCTACAATTGCTGCTTTCGTGTTTGGATCACGTACTGGACGGAATTTTATATCATTTTTTAATAAACATTGCTGAAATTCTTTGGCAAGAAATTCTTTTCCTCTATCACTTTGAATACAGACAGGTGTTCTTTTCACGCCATTTTGTTTTTTATTCAAAATGCGTTCAAAAGCATTCTTTACTTCATTTCCGGATTTATTTTTAAGTCGTTCTACCCAGACGTATTTACTCAATACGTCAATAACAACCAGAATGTATGAATAACCATCATTATATTCTTTTAAATTTTTTAAATCAACTAAATCAATTTCCCAGAGATCGTCAATATTTGTGACATTATAAAATCCACGTTGAAATTTCCGTCGTGTAGGAATGTGTAGGTTGTATGCATCTTGACTTTCAGCCAATCAACAACCTTTGCTCTTGATATTTTCCCTCGCACAGCATTAACAAGTTTTTCAATTCCAGAGTAAGAAGCCTCGTGCGAAGGATTATAATATATATCTTCAAGTATTTTCATTTTTTCAGAAGAAGAGAATACCACTTTTCGTTTTCACGCTCTTTATTCACATTAGATCTTATTCTATTTCTACTTCCACTTCTATGCCTAGTTGACTCACCGAATCTCAGCTGTGAATCATTGGTGTTATCTGCATTGTCTGAGGAATCCTCGTCCTCTGTCAATAAGGGTGTGTGTTGAATAGTATTGTCCTGTGCAAGTCTCGACACGTCTGGACGTTGGCTAGCATTTGAGTTTAAATGTCCGTTACCAACATTCTTTTTCCAATATTCTTTATTTGTTACGATTTCACGTGAAATCCCAATATCTCGAAGGAAAGAGGCAAACTGAACTCTACCCACGGGATTAACACTTTTTCTATATCTCATTGCATCATTTACCAAATCAATTATATTCGAGTTTTGTATGCATTTACCATCAATAAAAACGCAACCACGTAAATCCCAATTAATGCGATTACGTAAATCAAATTTCTTAATGCGCTGTAATAATGCTAACCCTTTGTTTCGAAAAGATTTTGGTACTGTAGCAAGTATATCGTTAATACTCATTGATTCAATATCATCATCAGTATCAATATCGTTATCATAATTTTTTTCATTCGATTTTTTAAATTTTTTTAAAGTTTCTGGTTTTCTTTTTACACTAGTAAAAAACAGATACTTTTGTAATATTTGCTGATACATTTTCCATTTCTCATGTTCATCTTTTAAAAAAGGTAAATACAATATTTGACTCATTTCGTTATCAAGTCTACTCATAATATTACCAGGTGTTTGAATAGTGGACGTTGTGGGGTAATGACCGTCATTTATACTTGTTTGAGTTTTAAGCAAACCCCCATTAATAATTTTATCTGATTGATTAATACTGACCCCACTACTAGAGTTATTGTTTAAAGTATTATCGTTGGATAACGCGTTTGAATGTTGTCGAATTTTTTCAATTTGTTCACTAGGAACTAAAACCATTTTCTTTGTATGCTCCATATTAGAAAAATTTTTCTATAATTTTTAATACGTCTTATGTGAACAGGCCTGAAAGAATATTACCGATGATTGGTGCAAGTAAAAGCGGTAAAAATCCAGATCCTTTTTGTACAATGAAACGTTTTTTCTGTTTCCAATTTCCACTAGCTTCAGCTAATTTACGTAACTTCTGTCTATGTATACTTAATTTACGCTCTTCATGAGATTTCAGTGGTACATTTCCAGCCAAAATATTGAGAGCACACTCACAAATACACTTTATAAGTTTTGTATCAGCTTTCGATAAAATAGCTTGTCGTTGATTAGAATCAAGACGATATAAAGCGTTTAGTGCTGCTGCGTTTTTTGCATCAATACGCCTGTATGCTTTCGACGCCATTACAATCGTACAACTGGTATCTCTTCGTGTTTATCAACTCTTTTTATGCTTTTCAGTGGTAAATAAACGTAAGAATAGCCATCTACAGGAAAAATATTTGTTCTAAAACGACAATTGTCAGGTGTTGATTGTTTTAGATCTAGAAGAAG
Organism: Ganaspis brasiliensis; assembly: GCA_037103525.1. Lineage (NCBI taxonomy): Eukaryota > Metazoa > Arthropoda > Insecta > Hymenoptera > Figitidae > Ganaspis > Ganaspis brasiliensis. Next base: position 1,364,793 of record JAZKLR010000331.1, on the reverse strand, counting down.
ATAACCATGTGGTTTTGAGGTTGCGTCATGGTAAGCTTCTTGTAAAAATCGAGGGTTTTCAGGAAATATTTGTCGGGCAAGGTGTTGAAATTGTGCCCGATCTCTTGGGTTTTTAAAAACAACAATATAATTTGCATTAAGTAAAATATCTCTTTGTCCATGCCCTTGGTGAAACAAGTTTTGCGTTATAAAGACAACACTAAGATTTTTATGATGACTACCTTTTGTAAAGAGATCTACAATTGTATTATTTGAGGATTCTTTCATTAAATCATCGATAATTATCAGTTTAGCTACATTATTATCGTTTGAGTAATCTGCAGGTTGAGGTAATCCTTCTTTAAACTCGATAGTTTTAGCATACTCAGTGTAACCATTTTGCCATTCTGAATAATAGAAAAGAATACGCTTGAAACGGGTATCACACATATTCTCAACATATTTTAAAAAATTTTTAACGAAATATGTTTTCCCACAACCAGTAGGTCCGCAAATCATAGATGTAAATGGATGTTTCCATCGTGCATCCATTTTTTGTACTGAGCGTTTATAAAATTATTACTCTTTTATACTATTATAATTTACGTAAATACAGATAAATTTAAAGGTCGTGCGCATGTTCAGAACGCGTAACCTATAAGCTTATTTTGGTTTCGTTTAAGTTTGTGCGGACGCGTGCGCGAACCAGGCTTCATGAGCTTATTAGGCCTGGTTCAAACGCCGATTACACGCTAGTTTATCGGCGTTGCGTATGTCTTGCGTCATAAACGAGCTAATTAGACGCAAGACCCGCCGCGCTCGCCGCCGCCGCCGCTACCGTCACTACAAGCGTGTTGATTTTGCGTAAAAATTTAAGAGCTTTAGTAACTTTCTTTTGAATTTTTAATGATTTTTTTTTTTCTAGCTTAAACGAGACAAATAAAAAAGGTTAAAAGAAGGTAAAAATTATACACCTATTTTTTTTTTATTTTAAATAATTTTAATATCTCTCTCTCTTTCTTTCTCTCCCTCTACGTTTCTTATAATTTTCAGTCTCATTTTCTTTTTGGAAATTCGAGGTATTTTTTTTCTTTAAATCACAAAGCTAAAATAAAGTTACTTTTAAGTTAAGGAAAACATTCTCTACCACTTTTTCCAAGGATTTGTTTTCGATCTTTAAATGAATTTCATAGCAATGTTATGAAAGATTTTTGAAAATTTTGGTATGAATTTTAATGTAGATTTTATCTTTTTCTCAAATACTATAAATTTAGTATACTTTTAGGAGGAAAAGGAAAAGGGAAGTAATGAAACGTACACACAAAATTTTACGAAATTTTTTTTTTTATTTTTCACAATTTAATTATTTTACATTCAAATATTGTAAAAATGAAGAAATACAAGAATTTTTGTTTTTTTGTTTTCTATTAATCAAAAAGAAAAGATAAAATGAGGGACTAACAATGATAGTCTCCAGAACAAAAAGTAGAAAAATATTTTTTAAGAGTCCATTGTTTCGTTTCTCTTTTCACGCATTTTTTTAACAATATTTTCTTTAACTTGTAATGACAGAAATGAAGATAAAACACAAGAAATTTCACCAAATACAATTTCAAATTGTAAAGCTACAAATTCTTCTGGTAATTTAGATTTTATCAGTTCTTTAAAATACTCAAATTTAACATTCAACAATTGATTCACAAATTCACTACCTGGTTTCACTATCTTTTGCGCCTCTAAATAACTGCACAATTCTTCGATGAAAAGGTCTTTACACATTCTCACATTGACTGCAATCCCTTTTAATTGATTTATACGTTCATCTATACAAATTACTAGCTGCTTAAGTCCCTCGAATGTAGTCGACTGCATTACGATGTTACTGGAAAAATAAGACTCCTTCTTTCCATTGTATGAATTATTAATCTCTCTTAAACTGTTTTCAGTACACTCTTCTTCCGTAGTTTTGCCAATCAAAATGGCCCTTGTATTGTACGTAGTAGTAAAAAACAGTACAAATTCACCAATTTTAAGAGGCATCGGACGTGTACCACAACCAGTTAGAGTATAATTGTAAAGACCGTAAAAATAATCAAAAACAACATCAAATTTTTGTTGTAGTTCTAACCAGTCTTCGTGATGTAAGGAAACGCCACGAGATTTGTTATCGAGTAAACGTATAACAGGTACAAAACTTCCATCTTCTTGAATTTGTAGTCCAACAATTACTTTCTTTGAGCATGAATTGTTTAAATCATAACTCGTTGTTAAAATCAATGGATAACTGTGTTCAATTTTTACCTTCTTAATTCAATTTCCACTAGTTTGACCAAGGTATGATGATGATGATGATGATTGTCCAATTTCCTTTGAAAGATCCCGTTTTCTTTTTGATGAACAGACACTAATATTTTCCAGTTCGAAAACTTGCGAATCTTGAAAATGATCAAATTGATCAACACAGTCTGTTTGTATCATTTTGGATAAAACGTTTGGAGACATAGTACCACTAGAGTTCTTTACAGACTACTTACTTTCGACACTCGACTTCTCTTTTATAGAGCGAGTTATAAACGCGTTAGAACTTGTACTATGCTCTAGCGTATATGTTAAAGGAAAGCTTTTAAGAAAACATGCGTACTAAAAATGTGTAGTTTAAACTAATGACTTTTTTCTGAAAACTATTTAATTGTCTAAACAATAAAATACACAAGTTATATCTTACATATTTTAAAAGATAGATAGAAATATCCAATATTTATCTTCTTCCTAAAAATCTTTCGAAAAACGATATCCATCTTAGAGGTTACATTTTTAATGTACATGTTCTACATTCCCGTAATATCAACGTCTAGACAGTTGAAATATGTTTGTCTATCTTTTATTTGCTTTTTATTGCCTAGTCTAGACAGCAATGAAAACAATTTTAAGTGGAAAATTTGATCTTTTGTCACAAAAGAAGCCTTACCTGGCATTTTCAACGCTGAAATGGAGCTACAAGAATTTATGACTCACTAACAGCTAACCCCATTATCGCTACAATGGCCTCTAACTGCATTTCACTTAGCGTATCTTTTTCCGGAATCTGTTGTTCCTCCCGACAAGAAAAAAATCTTTGACTTCTCAAAAACAATAAAAACTATTCCTGTGAAGCTTATTGGTCAAAGGTGTTTCACAAACACACTACTTTATGCCTATCTCCTTTTATTTTGCAGTTTCCTTAAATTCATAGGTTCTAAACTTAACCACCCATTTTCCAGTTCTACTTTTCTTACGAAAAGGATAAAACTATAAGATGAGTGTACCCTTAGTAAAAACTTCAGTTTATCCTTTGACTTGACACAAGTCTTTTCTCTATTATAATACAGTTCGTAAACTATTGAAAGAAAAACAAAATGGTGCCTGATTTTTTAGTGCGTGCAATTTTTGAACTCGGAGTTGCTTCTGGCGAGTTTTCCTCAGAAGGTTTAGAGAGGATTATTAAGTGCATAATTGGCGAGTTTAAAGAAGAAACACTGCAGGCAGCAAAAGGGTTTTGCGAAATAACACGCAGCTAATGACTCACATAGACGAGGCAATGCAGCGATTAATTACTCTCAGAAATACAACTAATAAATGTAAGTAACATGTATTATTATCATTAAAGTTGTATTTTATTACTATTAATATGTTTAATTTTTCTATTTAAATATTCCTTTTCCTGTTTTAGATCTCAACCAAACAGCTCTACCTCCCCCAATACCTGGAACTCTTCCACCTGCAATCGAACAAACTGAACAATGTAAATAAACTACATACAAATAATTAAAAACATTATAAAGAATGGTGTAATTGTAAAATAGTCAAATTTTTGTATGTGTCATAATGAAATTTTAATTCATTTGTCTAATTTCAGCTATTCCTATGGATACCACTATCGAGCTGCTGACTATTCCAGACAGGCAACCTTCACCGTGGGAGAGGACGATTATATTGTCACTGGAGGAAACGGAGCACGCGAGAGAAAATACAAAAAATACAGAAAATACAGAAGAGGATGAAGACGAAGAAGAAGAAGAAGAAGAAGAAGATGATAATGATGAAGATGAAGATGAAGAAGATGAAGAAGATGAAGAAGATGAAGAAGATGAAGAAGAAGATGAAGAAGAAGAAGAAGTAGAAAGTAGACAAAGTGCAGTGAGTGAAGTATCGCGAAACATTTTAACTCACGAGGGAGAAAATACTATCGACCTCGTGAGTGATAGCATTGTCAATAGTACGGATAGTGCAACGGCTGACATTCAAGCCGTTTTGGACGATAGCAATAATTCATTTCGCAATCAGATATTACACCATCAACAGGATAGCCCCACTTACACACAGATACAGGAGGATCTATTGTCAAACTATGGTGAGTCGACAAATCAATTTTATATCACAATTAATATACCTATTTTCAATTAAAAATTTTCTTCTAATTAAAGAACAATTTCCAGTTAACATAACCTCAAACTAGAAACCAGTTTTTCACATGAAAACAAAAAAAAAGTCTATTGGAACATATGATTTTTATTCATATAAATCAAACTAAAATTAGATAAATAAAGAAACAAAAATGTTTCTGTATACACACAGGTCTAGCGAATCAGGCTAACCTAATTATGCAGCATGGTGGAGGATTACACACTCCCTCTGAACCCACGGCAGGTCCATCTAACGCTAGTAATAATTTGAATGGAGTCGGTAATTTTGAAAAAAATGATGATAACTTTAAAATTACGAAATCTTCGCAAGTTTATTTCCCCCATTTTAAATAAAACGCTCACCAGTATTTACTTAAATTTTTAAAATTACCAGAAAAAAGTATTAATCCTATTGCGTGGATCCAAACTGCACTTTCTGAAATCTTCAAATTTCTCATCAAAGAATATTCACTTTCGGATTTTATCGGTATAAAATTTAATTCAAATACATTTACGAAGGGTGAGGGAGGGTTATCAATCCGATATTTAAGGGATGTGAGTTTTGATGATTTTTGGAATTTGTTTTTCTCCGTCGTACAAAGTAACGAAAACTTCACCCTTGATGATAGTTTTGTAATTACATTGCATTGTGCACGCAATCCGACAGGGGGAATGGACAACAATCCCGACCCAATTGCTCTTAAGAAAACTTCAATTTTAACAATAAAAAATGATAAAGAAAATACATGTCTGGCTAGAGCAATTGTTGTTGGGATTGCGAACGTTACGAGAGATCGCGTATCGCGTGTTCAAAGAGACGAGACATGGGAAAAAAATCGAAAACAAAATTCTTCTGTTCAAACCAAAAAAGCAAAAGACCTAAAAACAAAAGCAGGAGTAATTATACCAAATGACGGAAGTGGTATCGAAGAGCTACAAAAGTTTCAAAATCACCTTTTTTCAGAGAATAATATCGCTCTTGTGGCCTTTCACGATGAGAGTTTTGGTCTCGGACAAGTTGGACCATTTTTCGATGGTCGTAAAATGTTCATCGAAAATGGTCAACTCCCCTCCTATGTAATTTATCTTTTAAGATATGAAAAAAAACGTCATTTTAATTTAATTTTAAATTTACATGCTGCTGCAGCAGTCACGAAGGCTACAGGTTTTTGTGTACCGTGTAATGCAGCATTCAGGTTCAAGTCTGACCATAGGTGTTCAGCAAAATGCGATGCCTGTTTATCCGTACCAGCATGCTCTGAATCATGTTATAATGTAGGTCAAAAACAAGATCGTAAATGTAAGACATGTTTACGCTACTTTTTCGGTGACGAATGTTTTGAAAAGCATTTAAACGTAAATTCTTATTCATCTGGAAAAACCATCTGTGATGTATTAAAAATTTGCAATACATGTTCACGTTTAATAAATTTAAGCAAAAAGAAAGACCATGTATGTGGTGTTTCTTATTGTAGTATTTGTAAATGTGAACGTGAGTTTAACCACGACTGTTTTATGGCATGCTCACGAAATCGAAAAATTAAAAAAGATGGTCAGCCGCAAGACCCAGTTGTTTTTGTTTTTTTCGATTTCGAGACTAAACAAAACACAACATGCAAAACTAATAATCGAGTGAATATACATAAACCCAATCTCTGTGTTGCCCAGCAAACATGTACGTGGCGTATAAATGAAAATGATATATCAAAACGTTGTAATCAGTGCGGGATTCGTGAATATGTTTTCGCAGGTGAGGATCCAGTTGGTGATTTTATAAAATTTGCATTGACTCCTCTTGAAAATTTTAAGAAAAGAATTTGCATTGCCCATAATGCACGAGAGTATGATGCACAATTTATTTTATCACACTTGGTTAATCACAAAAACAGTGCACGTAAAGACCCAATACTCATTTTAACAGGAACGAAAATTGTATCAATGCAAGTAGAGCGGACTACTTTTATTGATAGTTTGAACTATTTTCAACTTCCTTTGGGTGCATTACCGGCTGCCTTTGGTTTAAAAGGGATTAGTGAAAAAAAGGGTACATTTCCTCATTTTTTTAATACACCTGAAAATAAAAATTATGTTGGTAAGTTACCAGCTTTGGAATTTTATTCACCGGATTCTATGACTGAAAAGGGTCGAATGGAATTTCTTAAATGGTATATTGAAAAAAGTTCAGATCCGACATATAAATTTTATTTTTGGGAAGAATTAGTCGCGTATTGTAAGAATGATGTAGATATTTTAAGGAATGCATGTTTAGCATTTCGTAAAATATTTCTAGAATGTGGAAATGTTTGCCCTTTTACAGACACACCAACTATAGCCTCAGCTTGTAATAAATTCTTTAGAATCCATTGTTTACATAAGGATACTATTGGAATTATTCCAAGACGGGGATAAAGGTGTAAAGATAACCAATTTCGTACAGCTATTGAATGGCTTTTTGTATTGGAAAACGAGGTTGGCGTCAAAATCGAGCATGCTGGACGAGGTAGAGAGTATCGTTTACCTGAAGGCTCTCTTGTCGATGGTTATTACGAAAATAGCGAGAAAACCATTCGTAATGTTTACCAATTTCAAGGTTGTTTTTGGCATGGTTGTCCTGAATGTTATAATGTAAATAGGGATAAGAAATTACACGGTACACAAGAGTCAATGAACTCTCGGTATATTCGTACACTTGCTATGTCAGATAAAATTCGCCGTTGTGGGTATAATGTCATTGAAATGTAAGAGTGTAAATTTAATGCAATTAAAAAAAATGATGAAAGATTGAAAAACTTTTTAAAAAATCACCCTATTTTAAATACTCCTAAGGTATTAAACCCTCGTGATGCGTTTTACGGCGGTAGAACAGGGAATACGAAATCATTTTATGAAGTCAAGCCCGGTGAAATGATTGAATATAAGGACGTATGTTCTTTATATCCCTTCATTTGCAAAACGGGAAAATTCCCTGCTGGACATCCGAAACTTTACATAGGACGAAAAGAGTGTCAACAATTTACAGGTTGTCACAATGATCTGAAAAATGGTGAAGGGTTAGTACTATAACCGTTTTGCCGCCTCGAAATTTATATCACCCAGTCCTACCTGTCAGACAACGCGGGAAACTCATGTTTCCTCTGTGTCGAACCTGCTGTGAAACTCTTGAGCAGGGAGAATGCCCTCACGAAGATGAAGCACAGCGGGTGATTGAGGGTACATGGGTTTCCGATGAGTTAAAAGATGCTGTGAAGCGCGGATATAATATTGTCGAAATTTTTGAAATTTGGCAATATGAAACAACTTAGTACAATCCAGCCACTCATGAGGGAGGTCTTTTTGTAAAATACATTAATCAGTTTTTAAAAATTAAACAAGAAGCGGATGGTTGGCCAAGTCATTGTGTTGACGAAGCTTCAAAGCTTGCCTAGTTAACACATTATGAGCAGGTAGAGGGGATTAAATTAGACCGTAAAAATATTTTTAAAAACCCAGGTCTTCGTTCTGTTGCGAAACTATGTTTAAATTCTTTTTGGGGAAAATTTGGACAGAGAGACAACTTACCACGAACAACGGTAGTGCGAAGCCAGGAACATTTACTAAAGTTAATAACGGATCCGGAAATCGAGGTAAATGACATTATACCTGTAAACGAAGAAACTCTTTATCTTGGCTGGCAGTATAGAAAAGAAGCTTCTACTCCCCAGCCAAACACTAATGTTGTTATTGCTGCTTATACAACTGCACAAGCTCGATTAAAACTCTATCATTACCTTTCAAATCTAGGTAAAAGAGTATTATATTATGACACGGATTCGTGTATTTATATAAGCAGTAACAGGCCTGGTGAGTACAAACCTTCTGTAGGCTCATTGTTGGGGGATTTAACGGATGAACTTGAAAAAGACTATGACCGTAGTAGTTACATTCAAACTTTCGTTACCGGTGGGCCTAAATTTTACGCATACAAAGTAAAAGCGTACGATAATACTAAACCAACGATATGTAAAGCAAAGGGGATCACTTTGAATTTTAAAAATTCAAAACTGGTCAACTTTGACTCTTTACGTAACCTCGTGACATTACATGCAGAACCCATAAAATTGTCATCAAGGGTTATTCGTACAACTCGGTTGCACGATGTGATAACACGCGATGAAGAAAAACTCTGCAGGGTAGTAAGCATGAAACGTCGTAGTATTGAAAACTATGACTCATCACCTTATGGTTACAAAAGACCACGTAAAGATTTTTAGTTTATTCTCATTATTTCATACGTATTTATTATTTATTTCTTTATTTCTCTATGATTATTTATTTAAATGATTTATCATTATTTATTTACTGTTAAATAATTTATTCATTGTAAATTCTTTATTATAGTTTATTGCAAACTCTAAAAATTTACTAGTCACAAATATATTTATTATTTCTTTATTGTGATAACTTTATTTATTTATTATAATTTAAAACGTATTTATTTATTGTTATTATTTATTTATTTCAAACGTTACTGATACTCTAGTCACAATTTTTACTACGCAAGAAAATTAAACGCTATGAAATTTATGTACGTATACAATATTAAAGTTCAAATACAATATTAAAGCAGTAATTTATTAAAAATTTATATAATATAATTTATTATTCTTATCATTAATATTTTTATTGTTTTTTTTTCACAGATTGGCAATCTACACCAATGGAGGTAATCGAGGAGGAGGGTGGTAATGAGGGTGAGATTAACAGAAATATTGACATCGACTTATCCTCTAATACTCGGAATGACAGCATTCAAGTTTTTGACGAAGACTTTGAAGAAGAATTTTATTATGTGAGACACCCCATAGACTCTGGAAGAAGTGACGAGTGTCAATGAGCTGAGGGAGCAAGATCTCAGTAGAGATATATTCGACCCTGTAGATACACAAGATCTAGTCATTGACACTACGTCGAGAGAAAGTAGTTTCCACTATTCGCCAAACCACGTTTCAAGTCTACCTACACCAGCACCACCACCACGAGGACCGACAATACGCTCAACAACAATTTTACCGTTTGGGTTCTATAGGCTATTGGATAGGGACCAGAAATAAATTTTAATAAAATAACCTCTTCCTCATTTAAGTTTACCTTTCTTTTTCTGTGAGTGCTTGTATGTGTAAAAATTTGTGAATTATTAAAAACTTAAAATATATGTGTCGTTCTTAAAACTTTGCATTTTTAATTTCACTACCTTCCTTTTAGATCTAGTAATTTCGAAACTAAATTTTAAAACAACAAATTTAGAATATACTCACCAATTAATGAAAAATCATAAATATTTTAAATATAATAATTTATCGTGTATCGTGCAAGCTCAAGTACCCCCTACATAAACCCGGATGATGGTACGGCGATTTTAATAAAACCTATTAGAAAATGTTGAGGGATTATTATTATTATGGTGGTCGATGAGATGGATTAGGGAATAGTTAAAAATCGAGATACAGGCCGTAGATTTGAGTTTGGCGCGTAAAAGCGTCTAGGGACGAAAATGAACATTGTGACAAGTAGAATCAGAAAAAATGACAAAAAAAATGCCGCCCCCAATAATTAAAGCTTGAATTTAGAATAGCAGAATACGCAGAAAACGAGCTTTTAAAAGCAGTTTAAAATCCAGTCTTTCTCTAATTTTAAGGCTCCTTCTTCCTCTTTTCCCTTTACCACCCTCATTCTTTCTTTTGAAAACCTGTTTTCTTGTCTTGAGTTCCAGCAAACCATTTTCCTTCACGCAGACTTGTCTAGACTAGGCGTCATAACTTAGTACTCGCTCTCATTCACCTTGTTCTATACCAACATCATCTCTCTCTCTCTCTCTCTCTCTCTTCCTTTTGTTAGTCCCTAAAAACAAACACACCCTTTATTCTTTACACTCACCCCCACCATCTTGGGCCCCAAAATCCTTACAATCCCCACTCTTCTCCTATTGGAGGGCCGAAAAGACTGACACACGCTCTACTCCTTCCAACACCCCCACTCTTGCCGTCCCCAAAACCTAACACATCCCACTCTTCTCCTATTGGAGGGCCGAAAAGACTGACACGCCCTCTACTCCTTCCAACACCCCCACTCTTACCATCCCCAAAATCTAACACACCCCACTCTTCTGCTATTGGAGGGCCGTAATTCTGACACGCCCCTTTTTACTCCTTCCCAACTACCCCCACTTCTCTTCACGTCTCCTTTCTCTCTCTTCCCCACTACTTCCTCCCACCCTTCTCTCTCACTCTGGCGCCAGTGACGTCATAGCCACGCCCACTTTCCGGCGGGCCCAAACGGACACTAACTACTCGCATAAACTCCAAAAAAACCTACAAAAAATTTAAATATTGTGCGAATCAAATCCTTTTTATACTTTAAAATTATTTTACTCGTTAATCCAAAAATGAACAATTATGATTAAACAAATAAAATAAAAAAATTTTCTACCTTAAATGGGAATACATTCTGAGCGATTTCTATAGCCGGGGGATTCTCTCAAAATTGTTTTAGTTTATATGTTTAATAAAAATTGTCAACTTCTTGATTTCAGATTACGGGATGATTTTTAAGGGTGTTTTTCGATGCTAAAGGGGTAAATTAAATTGAACTACATTCTGATCAAATTTTAAACCCGGGGAAATCTCTCAAGAATTTTTTATTTTTTTTGTTTAATCAAAATTATTCATTTTCAGGGTTCCATACACCACAAGTGTACGCACGGAACCCTATTGGAAAGACTTTGTCAAAAATTGTATCCCCCCCCCCTAGCCGCCAAACTATTTGACTTAGAAAGTTCGAATTTGATGTATTTTCACGTGTAGATGAAAGGAAAATTATAAAGAACATGATTCTAAGGGTTTACCATAGAGTTGTCAAGAAAATAACAAGATTTTTGAGAAATTTTGATATTTTTTGTCTGAAAACTCTTGCCATTTCTTTTACAGCGCTATCATCATCACGATTTCTATATTTTTTTTGTAATCTACATATGACAATACATTTGTGTACCAAATTTGAACTTTCTAAGTCTAATATTTTGGCAGATAAAAGGGGAATACGTTCATTTTTTAGAAAAAATGCGTTTAATTAGTACCATTCCTGCCCTCTATCTGCCAAACTATTGTACTTAGAGTGCTGAAATTTGGTACAAATATTTAGTTTGACGTGTAGATTACAGAAAAACTATATAGAACCTTGTTACAGGATGTTATTATAGCGTTTTCGAGCAAACAAAAACGATTTTTTTTAAAAAATGCTAAAAAATGACCGTATTTCCCCCCCCCACCCCTTAACTTCCAAACTTTTGGACTTAGAGAGTTCAAATTTGGTACACAAATGTATTTTCACGTATAGATTACAGGAAAATTATAGAAAACATGATTGTATGTGTTGAACATAGCGTTGGAAATAAAAATATTTTTGAGCATTTTTTAACATATTGGCTTAAATTTAGTGTTATAACTTTGACAGCGCTATGATCATCACTTTCTCTATAATTTTCCTGTAATCTACACCAAAAATTATATTTGTGTCCAAAATTTCAGCTCTCTAAGTCAAATAGTTTGGCTGCTAAGGGTGGGGGGGATACGGTCATTTTTTTTAGCAAAAATGCATTAAGAGTGTACTATGCCACCTCCATATCTGCCAAACTATTGTACTTAGAGTGCTGAAATTTGGTATACATATGTAGTTTGCCATATAGATTACAGAAAAACTGTAGAGAACTTTGTTGCAGATCGTTATCATAGTGTTTTTAAGCAAAAACCCACGATAAAAAAAAAATGTTGAAAAGTGGCAGTGTCCCCCCTCCCATAACTTTCAAACAGTTTGACTTAGAGTGTTCAAATTTGGTACACAAATGTATTTTTACGTGTAGATTACAGAAAAATTGTAGAGAACATGATTGTAGAAGTTGATCATCTGCTGTTCATCCCTGTTCTGCTCCCTGTGTGTCAATAAATCACGTCTTTTCGAAAATGTTATTTATTCTTAATATACGTATTTTTATTATCTAATTTTGTGTATTTATGCTTAATTTAACGTTTCTTAGTGTTTTATCAATACTAAGTCGCTTTTTCTCCAGTTTTAAGCTCGAAATACCTTGTGGATTATTGGACTCAACGCATTGGGTGAATGAGCAACCAGCCCAATTGTCCATATTTCGTTAGGACAATTGAGCAGAGGGCTTGCTCAACTAGCCAAAACGCTTGCTCAATAACCCTCTTATTACAGGGATAGCATTGTTAAGGAAATAAAATGATTTATGAGTATGTTTTATGGATATTGACTAAAATCTTTGGATTTTTTTCGACAGCGCTACCACCATCACGTTCTCTATAATTTTTATGTAATTTTCATCTGACAATACATTCCTGTACAAAATTACAACTTTCTCAGTAAAATATTTTCGAAGAGAGGGGGGAGGTCCATTTTTTATAAAAAAATGCATTATATATTATATTTTATATATTATATATTATATTATATATAATATGTATAATATCTTTATATACCTATTATATATTTAATAGTCTTAAATATATTAAAAATTATTTTGTTTTGTGTTCGGAACCCTCGGTTTTAGTGCGAGTGTAACTCGAACTTGCCCAATTTTTGGATTAACGAGTAAAAATAATTTTATAGGGTGGGTTTTGATGCTATTAGACGTAAGTGTAATAAAATTCTTATTCTTTGTTACTTTTAAAGTTTGTGAATTCTCTAAAGATTTTTTTGTCTACTTGTTCAAGAATATTTCTCAATTTTTTTAAATTCGTGTTTAGTGGATGATTTTGAAGGGTTGTTCCATATTATAATGCTTGTTAAGGTTTGATTATTTTTTTAAATGCGATTAAATATTTTATATAAATCTCGTAGTTATTTAGACTAATAATTTTTATTTTTTTGTTTATTTTTCACACAATTTTTATATTTTTTGAAGGTTTTTGAGCGTTTATGCGTGATATTTTTCAACTCTTGGTTGGAACTAAAAAATACCATACGACATCAAAAAATTGATGTTTTGTCAAAAATCTTAAGCTTTAATAAAGCCTTTTATCTTAAAAATTAAAATGCGCAGAGGCACATTTTTAAAGTTCGAGAAATTTCCAATAAATTTCATTTAGCATTCATTTTTTTGTTATTAACGGAGAAAAACGAGTTTAAAAAGTACCCTGCTTTTGAAAATATCGAATTTATAACTATTTCAATAATTTATAACTTCCTTAATTATTGTCAAACCACAAACTACAAAAAACACGTATGTTTCTGCTGCAATAAAAATTTTAAAAAAATGATTCCAAGCAAATCTAATTTTTGAATGAAAATAATCGGAGCAATGTCCCATTATGTAGAGCTAAGAAAATCTCTAATTTAATTTTTAATAATTTGCAGTTAAAATGTCACGTGATCAGAAAGAAAACCCCCTACCCCCCTATTGGCTCACGTGATTTATGGACGACCCCTTTTCTTAAAACCACATTTTCAGAGTCGGTGGACACTTTATGTTAAAAAATTAAGCACCGATTATTTTTCAATTTTTTGCACATTTTTTATACATATTTAGCTTGTACTTAAGAGCGGAAGACTTTTTTTTTATAACGTTTACAATTGGTTTAAAAAAATAAAAATGATCCAATTTTTAAGCAAAAATCACGATTTTCACTTCAAAGAGCTATAAAAAATTAAAAAAATTTTTTTAAATGTGCTTCGCTCAAGTACTAAAGAAGCTAATCTACTAACAAAGAATTTTTGGTTTTTTGATTTTAGATAATCCTGTCGGGACTTATGATGTCCACCACAAAAAAGCTTTTTTTTTAAGAGCCCGTAAAAATTTATTATACCTTTTATAATAATTTTTATTATTTTTTAATGAATAAATTCAGGAATGTTCTTTAAATATAGGTTAATTTAATGCAAAAATTTAAAATAAAAAACCGTCATTCGTTTTCCTTTAAAAAAATCCAAAAAAGACGTATATTTAAGCGTCCCTGACTGCCTATGCCCCCTTAACGTTATAATATTCTTTATTCATTGTTTAATAATATCCTAAAATGATTTTACTAATTCAGTGTTCGTATATATATTTTTACTGGGAATTAAAAAATGATGTCATGTACCTTAAGATGCACAGGCCTCAAATCTCAATGTATTTATTTGCATATTGTCGATTTTACAATTTTTTAAATAATTTTTTGAGACAATTAATTAATAGTTATTTGTGACACAAGGACCCTAAATGGCACTTTATAGTACGAGTATGTACCGTAATACGAGCCTAAGTCCAATCGCAGCCGAGGCGAAGTAGAGGTGGTGACGAGGCTTCACCGAACGTATCCGAGGCGAAGCCGAGGTGAAATGAAGATATGAAGCCGATGCTCTACCGAAAAGTAGCCGAGGCTCTGATCTGACCTTGGCGAGTTGTACGATACACGAGAACTTAAGTGCCGAAAGGGTGCAAGTGTCATATAACATTTTTTATTACACCAAAAACTAAGAATTCGAACCTAGGGAGAGGTGGTTATCGTAAAAAAAGGCCTCTGGGGTCATTTCTAGGTGGGAGTAGGTCGACAGACTTAGAAATGCCCCCGGAGGACGACGAAACCGTGAACAGCCGTGAATTTTGTGCATCTCAAGGGCAGCTGTACCATAAAGTAAAGGTCAGCTGACTAGCATCAGCCAATCAGATTGCGACTTCATTTACTTGACGGCCTAGGCCGAGAAATGAGCTCTTAAAGGTTCTCAAACAAGCCGTAAAATCTAACTTTTGATGTAAGTGTGATAAAAAATTTTTTATTTTCCACCATAAAATGTTTTGTTATCGTTAGAGAAAAAGATATATTTATATTTTTTGATATTTTATTACTTTTTACTGTCAAGCTATTAAATTGAAGTTTTTAGAAATGATATTTCTTGGTAAATTTCGTAAAATGATTAAAAATTAGTTTAAGAATTGTTACACGATGTTCATTTTTTATTTACTACAATTTTCACAGACTGTTAAAAAAGTGTCCATCTTAGGGCCACTTTTTTTAGACCGAAAATTTTAACAATTATAAAAAATGCTTTAAAAAATGTTTATGTTCAAAATAAAATTTTATCCCTGTGGCCATATGTTACCTTATAAATTGTACTTTCATCTGGTATAAAACACTTTAATATATTTTATTCGGTTTGGATTCTACAGCAATAAATCGAAAGGGTGTCCAACTTGCGGCCTACTCCCCTACTAAATTTTAATTCCAAAATTGGGTTATAACTTAATTTTTGGTATGTCAATGTATCATTTCAGTGATTTTACATTTTTTTATTATAATCATTGACATTAAGTACAACTGTAACATTTTCTTTGTCAGCATGAGTAATAAGTAAATTTTTATTATTGTTAAAAAAGTTTCTGTTTTATTTATTTTCTTTGAAATTTCACGGTCAAATTTTGAAATAGAACATTTGTTCTTAATAAAATTTGATGTCATACTGATCACCTGAAGAGAGAGAATTTGTTTCCTTCCAGTCTGCAGCAATCTTCACCCTAGGAAAATCGACTAAAAAGTTTTTTTTATATATATTTTATTTATGTCTGACTTGCTTTTCGTAATTTTAACGATTTTTATCTGTTTTGTCTACAATTTATTTGGCTTAGCGATTTGATCAAGAATTTTTTAATATGACGATTGACTGAGGTTTGCGTGTATGTGTATTATCATTTTATATGCTACTTATTTTTTAAAGAGGCGCCTCTTTGAATGTTGATTACCGGCTAAAAATAGAGTTCATACTATTGAATATATTTAAACTCAACGGATTATTGTCTAGTTCTCTATAACCTGTGTAATTTGTTTTCTTTAATTATTTTTGACTTTTCAAGTTGTATATTTATTAAATTTTTTCTTAATTTAACTTTTGAGATAAATTATTTTAATAAACCGTTAGTGTTGAAATAGTTTGTTACATGAAATGGCGCCCGGACCAGGGACGTGAGTGAGTGCCCGACGATTATTTATAAAATTAAAAGTATAAACGATTTTAAATTGTGTTTTTGATCGTGATGACTGTTGAAAATATTTGACGGTTTTTTAATTCTCTTCTATGACTAATCGCGAGGGACCTCGAGGCACAAGAACGGAACCAAATAAATTTTGACCTGGATAAGAAAAAAGAAAAAAAGAAAAAGGTTGAATTATTTGTTACAAAATTCAACAAGATCAGAAGTAACGATGAGGAAACAAAGTAAAGTTCCACCAACAAATGAACAACTCATGGCCGAGGTCGTACGACTTCGACAATTAAATAATACGCAAAACGCACAACTTGCCCAGTTGTGGAATCAGATTTTTGCGGAGAACGGCAATCAATTAGTTAGAACTCCTGCCTGGTATGAAACACAAAAAAATTCTGTCATTATATAATCTCGATTTTAGAAATACATTTTTATCTGAGTTTTATTCCATTGCAGTAAGAGTGAAAATTAAATCCTGTTGGTTAGCAAAACGATGTGAGGATAGTCAGTGTAACTTGCGAACTTATTTTTTAAATCAGGTTAGGGAAACTCAATATTTTACGCCGGCAATTGAACCATATGAATTATGCTACACCAGGGAAGTCCAAGCGTCACTATTTCTACGCTTTTAGTGACAGTGTCACTACTTTCTCTAGGTCAAATTCTGTCTACAATAGAGACTTTATAGTTCTCGTCCTAACGAGAAGCCTAAACGTTTTAAACCGTATCGAGTTCACTACTGCTACCGTAATGTCACTACGCACTTGCCGTTTCTGGACACCCCTGTGCTACACCATTGTTTAGCAAATGCCGATTCTTATTCGTGACTCATTAGCGACTGTAGATTATAATAGCTTTGAAAAAATCTCTCAAGCGCTCTCACAATTAGATTTAACATTTCAAGAGAAAGTAAATAATCGGAAACAAAATAAACCGAATTTAAATAATTCTGCTGATCAAAGTAAATTCCGAAATCGGGGGTCACAGAATTTTTAAAAAGGGGATTGACAAGCAAACGTAGTCAACTCACATATAGAAACATGTCAATCGGACGACTATCCTAAATCGATAGGACCCAGCTCCACCTCCACCTCAACTACAAAAATCTCCTTTAATGTTGATCCTTCGTTAAACATTTTGTGAGATTGGCTCTCCCCAGCATTTATGGAGCCCGCGTTGGTCACCGAGGCTTGCTCCCGATCGGAACCAACGGTAGGATCACCCTCAGAAAAGGGGCCTACCTGGGGTCGTATATGTTTACCTGCACGTTCGGTCATGATTACTGTTTGTTTTTTCTGGTTTTGTTTCGCGCCGGGTATTTGATTTCCCCGGTACCACCTATATCTAGGAGGCATTCCCCTATCCACCACCCGGGGACGCGCCCGATGGAGGTCCAGAAACCCGCACTGGTTTTGTCCGATTATTAGAAATGTTGTTATAATGTCATAGACTGCATTTATATGGATGATGTAATGCTTTTTGACACTCTTAACCACCGTCCCTCTTTAGTTCGCATTATTGAAATGGTAAAAGTTAAAATTTTAAAAAGGCTGTCACAGATTCAAAGACACCATCACCTCTAAGAGTGTAACATTATTAATGGGTGACATCATAGGAAAAACAATGAAATGCACTACATCTTACGATAATTTCACAGCAATTATATGAAAGGTGACTGTAAGCTTACAGTAAGCTTAAAATATCAATAATAAAATAATTGATCGATTATTCTTGCGAATTACTTTCATAGGCACCTACGAATGCGTGGTAGACGGGTCACGGTGGCCTTGAATCAATTTTGAATGCAAGGTCTTATCTCATTATTTTTTTTGCTGATTTGGTTTATTTGTATCATAAATAGTGCATAAAAAATTTATAGCCCATAAATGGCCTAGCAGTTTTTGAGAAAATTTATTTAAAAAAATTGACTCTTATTTATTAATTTTTTTCAAATCAAATAAATACTAAATAGCAAATTGTAACCTAACCGTTTATATTTAAACTATAACTTGTATAACTTACGTAAATTGGCAACAATATGTGTCTTAACGTTTCACAGTGGTTCCAAATACACAAAAAGCTGGCCAAAAATAGAAAAAATGATTTTTTAATTTCGAATTTTTTTCTATATAATCTCGTTTAGAATACTTCCGCACGTATTGCTGCGGAAAAAAAGTACCGAATATCATTTTTATACTCCTGAATATTAGCGGAAAGACAAGGATCAAGGAACAGTTGTATATTAGAATTTTGCAAAGCAATGTTGTACCCTTTATAAAATTTATAAGAAAATGACCTAAGTAAAACTTTTTTTGTATATTAAAGTAGGGTGCTTTAGTAAGTAAATTAACGATATTTAGGCATATTTTAAAGAAAAATTTATGTTTTTTGCGAGTATAATGTAATGCTGTACGCAAAAGATAGAGATTTGTAAATCTATAGTTCTACAAAAAAAGTTCCACTCGATACCGCTTTAAATGTCATGCAAAAATATTCCTTGTTTAGTTTTGAAATAAATTTATTAAATTTTAGCTACCAATATCTGCCAATTTGAGTTTTTTAACTGTTTTTATAACGCTGCACATTTTTACATAAAAATGAGAAAAATCGTTCTGCAATAGTATGAAATTAGCTACATCTTTTAACATTAATTTTTATGCTTCATTTTATTTACTTCACACCAGTATATAATGGCTACTCATTGACATAACTGTCTAATTTCCCCTTGCATTATGTACAATAATAATAATAATCTTCCAAGTCAACAAAAAAATATAAGTCTAACTCGGTTAGAAATTTTTGACATCACTAAAAATGTCCAAAACGATTGTTGGAAAAATCATATTTATGTTTTCAAGGAGACATGTTCACAAAACACTGATTGTTATTATTCATTTCAAAATCATTGTCTCATCCTATTATTAAAAAATTATTTCATTTTTTAACTTCAATTAAAATTTTTATAAATCTAACGTTACATTTGTAATAAACGACCCTGAAAACCCCCGAGTAACAATTTTCAAACGAATTCGATAAATTTGATAACAATTTTCAGCCACATTGGATCAAACATTTTGAATTTTCATAATCTGACGTCAGATTTGTAATCAGCGACCCCGAAAACCCCCAAGTACGGATTTTCAGATGATTTCGATAAATTTTATTAAAACTTTCCGCCATATTGAATCAGCCATTTTAAATTTTAAAAAAGTGATGTCATATTCGTAAGCAGCGACCTTAAAAACCCCCGAGTAACAATTTTTAAGCGGATGCTATCATTTTTTAATTTTGTCGTCTGCCATATTGGATCCGCCATTTAGAATTTCCAAAATCTGAAGTCAGAATTGTAATCAGCAACCACGAAAACCCCCGAGTAAACAAATTCAACTAGATTAATTTAGAATTGGAATTTTGGCCAGCTTTTTCTCTATTTGGAACCACTGTGCGTTTGTACGTTTGTATTATAAATGTCATGGCAACACACGCACAAAAGAAGTGTTAAACTTGTTAAACTCTTGTAAAGATAAAATTTATTTTGGCTTAAAGGGTTGAATGATAAACTGAAATATCAATATTCATTAGACGTTTCGACCTGGGTATTGCCCCTAATAAAAGATCTGTTTTTTTACTGATGAAGGCAAAATAACGGACAATTATTGATATTCAAATCTATCATGCAACACTTTTAGCCAAAATAAATAAAGAAACCTCAAATTTAATATTTTTTATTATTTAAAACAGAGTCAATAAGTTTATCACCAAAACAATATGTTCACTCTCTCAAAAGATCATGCTGAAACCTACGACGAAAATTTGTGATGGTTGTCGAATTTGAATTTTTTGTGAAGTTAAAAAAGAACCAAAATTTTGTGCCATAAAATTACCAGAATATTCGAAATTTAAATTAAGAAATTTTAACACGGGATCTACAATTGACAAAAAATGTGAATGCACATTATGTGACTTAAGTAGTAAATAATTGTAAATAATAAATTAAATAAATGCCGTAAATGTCAATCAGACTTAATAGTTGGCAAACCCCAATTTTGTAAGAAATTAAATTACGTAAATTATTTAGTAACTCATATTGATGAAGATCTTTCAGTAAAACAAAAAAAAAACAACTAGTAAGCATTTTAATAAAACAATGGTAAATTTTAAATCTGAATCCAAAGAAAATTCTTACGAATTGTCTGTGTGTCAAGAACATGAATTACCAATAAGAGTGACATTGAATGCACCGAAGAGTAAAGAACAAATACTTATTACTGCCGATGACGTTTCTAAAATAGTATTAGGTCTTGGAATATCAAAAAAGAAAACACTATTAATGACATCAGTCTTAAGAGTTGCTACAAATAATAGAAAATTATTTAAATCAAATTTGAATGAAAAACTAAAGAATATAAATCATTCTGTGGATTCTTATTTTGAAGTAAAAAAATGTGATATTTTGCAAAGTGGTAAAAATAAAATGATATCTAAAACTTCCGAGAACATAGTTTTTTGCAATGACGTTAGAAAACTTATAGAGCATGTTGCACAAAAAAGAGATTTGACAGAATATCATTTAAAACTTGGCATTGATGGCGGGGGAGGGTTTGTGAAAATTTGCTTATCCATACAATCTTTAGATTCATTGTTAGAAAATGATTCGAATGAATCAGAAGATGCTTTAATACCATCAGTAAAGCGACAAAAATATTGTAATAATATACTAGCGACAAAATTTAAAGACAGTGGGGTAAAAAAAGGGTTGTTGCTTGCAATTGCTGCTAATACATTTGAAAATTACGAAAATGTGACTATGTTATGATCATCATTGCGCCTTGATAATTTGGAAAGAAGAATAGCAACTGATTTAAAGCTTGCAAACATAATGACAGGAATTATGTCACACGCAAGTACCTATCCTTGCACTTGGTATATCATCTTCTAACAAATTAAAAGAATGTGGAGAACTAAGAACGGTCAGCAGTTGCAAAGAATATTACCGTATGTCGCAAGGAAAGAGAGATAATAAAGCTTCTGCAAAAGATTTCAAAAATTGCACGAATAATCCGATATATTTTGCAAAAGATGATGACACTGCAATATTAGAGATTATACCGCCACCCGAACTTCATCTATTAATCGGTGTTGTAAACACTATATACAACAAAATGATGTTAGAATTTGAAGATATCAGTTCCCAGTGGGCTGAAAAATGCAACGTAGCTCGCGAACTCACTTCTGGATCTCAAGGATTTGCGGGAAATTCATGTAAAATTTTATTAAATAAAACGGATCTGTTATAAGGCAGTTATGCAGTATCAAGTTCTTAAAGTATGTCAAGTGCTTTGATGACTTTGGAGCCGTTGTACAATCAAGTTTTTCTGTAACTTTTGACCCAAATTACAGAGAATGTATTGACAAATTTAGAAAAAGCTATTGTGATTTAGAAATTTCCTTAACGCCGAAAATCCATGCTGTATTTTTTCAAATTTCTCAATTTTATGATAAAGTTGTCGAGGAACTGAGATTCTATAGCGAGCAAGCCGTAGAATCTCTACATTCAGATTTTAAAATAACTTGGAGTAAATACAAAGTATTTAAAGATATAGTCAATAAAAATGTAATCTGTACTTATTCTTTTCTTATTGAACCCTTAAAACATAAATTGTTTACAAAATATCGCAAATTATTAAAACAAGTATTGTAATATTTAAACAAAACTGACTTATAGTGTCAGAAATATTGTTTTTTTTATATTACAATTATAGAAAAGAATTATTTTAATGAATTGAATGCTTAAATTTATACTTTGATGCAAATGTGTGACATTTTAAATAAAAAACTAAGAAAACAGGTGATTATTTTTTCAAAGTGAGTTTTCTCAAAAACGGCTCGGCAAGTTATGGGCTATAAATTTTTTACACACTATTTAGGATGCAAGTAACCCAAATCAGCAAAAAAATGATGTGCTAAGACTCTTCATTCAAAGTAACTTTAAGACCACCGTGGGGTACTTATGCATAAATCAAGTTCGTTTATAGTCTTTTTTCGCTACCGACTGGTGACTTGAAGTTGCTTCTTTAATACAGCATTTTTTTGTATACAAATCGGCCTTGCCGTAAGCTTATTGGCATACCTTATTCTTGCCGTAATTACTATATTGATTAGGGTAAAATAAATCAAAAGTTTTTTTGTTACAAAAATTGCACCCTAATACAGAGTATCCGAAAAGTCTGGAAACGGTCAAATATCTCGAAAAATAAAAATTTTAGAAAAAAACGTTATGGACGAAAGTTGTGAAGAAATAAAAAATCTATTATGTGCACCATAAAACAAAGGGCATCGGGGCCTAATGTAAGGCCCAAGATAAAATCAATGTTTTCAGTAAATAAGATCATTATATTTCAATCGAATATTTACAATGCTGGTGATTTTCCAAATCCAGATATGGGGCATTTTTTCTGTAACGTCCTAAGTCCAAAAGTCAATATCTCGGATCAAAGTGATACTGGGGTTAACTATTGTCCTATCCAGTAGAAATATTGTCACATAAAAAGTTTTAAATTTTTTCAAAAAATCACTGAGATATAGAGGTTGAAATATTGGAAATTGTGTGTAACATGGTTTACAAGCTTAATTTATTCTGCTTGTACACGTTCTAAAAAAAATTTAGAACCAAGTGATTTTTTTAGAATTTTTGACGCTCTTTCGATTGGTGAATTTTATTTTTTAATATTTTCAAAATTTGACCTTGATTTTGCAAAATTAAAAATAAATTTGTTATTTTCACCTAAATCGATATTTTTGATTTTAAAATAAATAATTCCAATCGAAAGCTAAGGTTTTTTCCTATAAGTATACCAAATTTCAGAATGCCGTTTTTTTTTGTTTTCGAGATATTAAACGATGAATAAGAAGGTGCGGAGCGTCGCGGTGCGGCACGCAGCTACGCGAAGCGGTTGACAACTGCTCCACGCCACACAGTGTGGCCAAAAGCACTATTTTTGGACGAAAATCATCCAAAAACTCAAAAATGAACCGATTTTAATTATTTTTTTTAAAAAAATGCTCATGAATGTTTGTACTCTAACGCTTAACTGCTACAAAATCAAGATTTTTTTTTTAACTAAAATAAATGGTAATAACTTTTAAAAAGTAAAAAATTGATTTTTGAGAAAGTGATTTCCAGATACTTTGATGCAAGAAACTATATAAACTTATATATTTTACACCCAAAACTTATCTAAAATATTTTTAAATGGTTCCAGTTATAACACAACAATTTTTAGTTTGTTTAAACAATCTTAGTTAACAAATAAATAACTCAAACTGTATTATAAATCTAGGAAAATACTTATTAATTACATATGCAAAAGAATCGAAATCTAAAGAAGGAAAACTTTCAAAGTAACTTATTTGTTAACTAAGATTGTTTAAACAATTTAAAAACTATAAGTTATCATTCCCAACTGTATTAGAACTCTAATAATAAATTAATAGTAATTAATTAGTTTTACAAAAGAAACGAAATCGAAGGAAGAAAATGTTTAGAAATAATTTATTTGTTAACTAAGACATTGTTTAAACAATTTATTAATTATTAGTAAACATCTTAAACTGTATTATAAATCTAGGCCATTACTTATTAATTACATTTGCAAAAGAATCGAAATCTAAAGAAGGAAAACTTTCAAAGTAACTTATTTGTTAACTAAGATTGTTTAAACAATTTAAAAATTATTAGTTATCATTCCCAACTGTATTAAAACTCTAATAATAAATTAATAGTAATTAATTAGTTTTACAAAAGAAACAAAATCGAAGGTAGAAAATGTTTAGAAATAATTTATTTGTTAACTAAGACATTGTTTAAACAATTTATTAATTATTAGTAAACATCTTAAACTGTATTATAAATCTAGGCCATTACTTATTAATTACATTTGCAAAAGAATCGAAATCTAAGTAAGGAAAACTTTCAAAGTAATTTATTTGTTAACTAAGCTATTGTTTAAACAATATATTAATTAATAGTAAACATCGTAAACTGTATTACAAATCTAGGCCAAACGTTATCATTTAAATTTATAACAAAAAAATGAAATCTAAGAAAGGAAAACTTTCAAAGTAATTTATTTGTTAACTAAGATTGTTTAAACAATTTAAAAATTGTTAGAAATCATCCCCAACTGTATTAGAACTCTAGGCCAATAGTAATTAATTAGTTTTACAAAAGAAACTATGTCTAAAGTAGAAAAAGCTTGTAAGTTATTTATTTGTTAACTAAGATTGTTTAAACAAACTAAAAATTGTTGTGTTATAACTGGAACCATTTAATTACTTTTAAAGTAATTAATTTAATTTTTACTTTTTAAAAGTTATTACGATTTATTTTAGTTAAAAAAAAAATCTTGATTTTGTAGCAGTTAAGCGTTAGAGTACAAACATTCATAAGCATTTTTTAAAAAAAAATAATTAAAATCGGTTCATTTTTTAGTTTTTGGCTGATTTTCGTCCAAAAATAGTGCTTTTGGCCACACTGTGTGGCGTGGAGCAGTTGTCAACCGCTTCGCGTAGCTGCGTGCCGCGCCGCGACGCTTCGCACCTTCTTATTCATCGTTTAACCCCCTCGCTGGTTTTGTCCACTACAGAGGACAAACATTCAAAAATGATTTTTTTTCCATCTAGATGTATTTAAAAGCCCGGTCCTAATCGAACATGGAAAATGATGAACAAAATAAAGAAATTCATTCAAATTTGTGCTGTTATAGGATTATAAATTTTAACGGAACGTAGTTTTTGACACTGTTTCATCAAAGATAATTTTTTTTGGTCAGGCTAATTTAATTCGGCACTGAACGGGTTAATATCTCGAAAACAAAAAAAAACGGCATTCTGAAATTTGGTATACTTATAGGAAAAAACCTCAGCTTTCGATTGGAATTTATTATTTTAAAATCAAAAATATCGATTTTGGTGAAAATAACAAATTTATTTTTAATTTTGCAAAATCAAGGTCAAATTTTAAAAATATTAAAAAATAAAATTCACCAATCGAAAGAGCGTCAAAAAATCTAAAAAAATCACTTGGTTCTAAATTTTTTTTAGAACGTGTACAAGTAGAATAAATTAAGCTTGTAAACCATGTTACACACAATTCCCAATATTTTAACCTCTAGGGGAGAGTGGCCATCAATGTACCAGTTTTTTCAATGAACCATTTCAATTTTCTCAGAAACAATTAAATAAAAATTCTCCTAATTTTAAATATAAATGAAGTTTGCGTAAACACACTACGTCCATAAATTTGAGACGTGTGGATTTATTCTTTACACAGAAAACTGGAAAAAACTGTTTTTGATGTACTGAAGAAAAAATTTACCTAAAATACGAACACGTTTTTTAATTGAAATAAGGCCATTTAAAAATAAATGTACTTACGATTTATTTTGTTTTGGGCCTTAACTACAATATTCTAATGAGATAAAGATTTTGAAATATTGGATTAAATTATAAAAAACCATTTTTGTTGCAAATGTCATGTTGATTCAATGTACCGGGGAACAATGAACCACCTGGAATTTCAGTGTATTTTCGATTTCCAGAGTGGTATGCTTGATTATAAAACTAGGCATGCATACAGCATGTTACAGCGATTGTTATCAGTACTTTTCTCAACATAGCAAAACTAAAATGCCATTTTAGCTAGTTAACTTAAATTTGAGGTATATTTATGTTATACATTATCAATTAAAAAGTGTTAAGTAACAATTTTTTATAGTATTTGATAGAAAACAAGTTTTTTTACAAAGTGAAAATTGCAATATTATTATTGTTGAACATTTTTAGTATTTTTATAGAGGTGGTTCATTGTGTACCCAGTTTGTTGAAAATGAAAATAGCTTGTTACTTTAGAAAAATCCTAAATTTTATTATTTAATCAAAATAAATCGTGTAAAATATGTGTGCATTACCTAGATAAGTGTTGTAGTTTTATATTGATGCAAAGAAGTGCTTGAAATTGGTGAAATTCAATAAGTACTATGACCTTGAAAAAAACCCGGTACATTGATAGCCACTCTCCCCTATATCTCAGTGAATTTTTGAAAAAATTTAAAATATTTTATGGGACAATATTTCTACTGGATAGGACAATAATTAACCCCAGTATCACTTTGATCCGAGATATTGACTTTTGGACTTAGGACATTACAGAAAAAATGCCCCATATGTGTGATACATGCCCAAAATATTTGACTGAAGGCCCAATGTAACATCCTCGGTAAATCACGTACCTCTCGTAAATCTGTTTAAATATCATAAACTCGATTTTGCATTCCACATAACGTTCCAGACAAATAATCAGAGTTGTGCGCAAAGTAACAAAATTCATAAGCCTTGGGTCCAATGTAAGGCCCAAGTTAAAATCTATCTTTGGTCAAATAAGATGCAAAACTTTTAAGTAAATGTTTGCTATCACGGTGATTTTTTGAAATAAGACCTGACTGACACACACCAGAAACATTAGGCCTTAGGCCCAAAGTTACATCTTGGGTAAAAACTTTCCACACATATACCCAGAGTTGTGTGCATTGTGACAATATTCATGAGCCATGGGCCCAATGTAAGGCCCAAGTTAAAGTCAATGTTTTCGGCAAATGAGATGAAAAACTTTTAAGTGCATATTTGCTATAATGGTGATTTTTTTAAATAAACTAGCGCCTCAGACGGCCGCCAGCGGCCGTCATCGTTGATTTGAATGCAATATCCTATTTCCATTTTTGTTAATTTAAAATCTCATTGGATAAATGCTTAAATTAATAAATTTTTTTATATTATATTATTATGATGACAGGCAAATTTATATATTGTCCATTGTCATCAAGTGTTAATAATACTATAGACCTTTTCATTTTAGTTCTTGTCTTTCTCCAGGTTATGCAATGGTACATGCATTAGAAGAAGACAGAAAAGTTAAATGAAAAGGTCTATTAAGGTTAAAGTCAGTTTTAAAGGATTAGCGAATCAGGGGAAAAGAGTAAACCAATCAGAAAATGGTTTTCAATGTGCAACTATCTGATTCGTCTATTCTATTTCACTGATTTTTTAATCTGCCTGTGCATCTGACATTACCTTAAAAAGTTTACCTCTGTAAAGTTAAAAGTTCTTTTTTTTTTTTTTTTTTTTGAATCATTTGAAAATTATTTTGAAATAATTGGAAACTAAATTGATTGATTGATTGGAAATCCAAACTTAAAAAAGTATAGTGATTTTAAAAAGTACAGTACCAACTTCGCATCATGGAAATCAAACGATTTCCAAATCGTTTGGAAATGATTGGAAACTACATTTTATTGTTTGGAAATTGTTAATTTAAAAGATATTGCAATTTCTAAAAACATTTATTAGTTGGGCACAAGATTCTGGTCGCGTAGTCTTAGGGCGAAAATACAAAGTATACTTTTTTAAGTAATGACGGAAAATATGGTTAAGCGCATTTATTTCGAATACAGCGTTCAATTGCTTATAGTATTAATAAAAATTAGTGCTTAATTCTTTTACATTTTAAGGCAAAGTGGGTTGAAACTGTTAGGTAATAGAATATTAATCAAAATTAGTGCATTGTTTCATTCTACGAAGTACCAGGAGGTTATCTTAGACTTTGAGAAGTATAAATATATTACAGGGTGGTCGCAGGTCAGGGAAAAGTCTGGAAAAAATCAGGGATTTTCTAAAAACATCTTGAAAAGTCAGGGAATTTTTTCTTAAAGGAACCATAATTAAAAGGTCAAGATTTTATTACTATTTAAATTCCTGATTGGTTCTAATAAACAAACATACCGGTCACTTGACCGGGAAGCCGGAAAAAACCGGAAAATCACCGGGAAATTTGTTATTAAACCGGGAATTTCCTTGTGAGTCTAAAAGTTATAAGAAATTTTATCGAAAATCAATTTTTTTTCATATTTCACAAATCTATAATAATGATAATCCTCACGTTCTGTCATTCCTTTCATTCATTTTTGTCTATTTACATCTGAAGTTTTGAACTAAGATATTTTTTGTTTTAAATCAGATATTTTTTAAAAAATGCATTTTAAATTGATTAAGGGGGGGGGGGGTATGGTTATAGCCCAAAGCACAATGAATACGGTTACGGGAGCAGGGCATGAGATAAAAAAGGTCACAGACTGTTTCTGTGCTTTTCTGTCTCATGCTTTGTCCAGTACGCGTATTCAATTTGCTTAGGGCCTAATACGGTAAAGAAGGCATGTTTTTATGAATTGTTTTTGGCGATGCAGAGTGTATCAGTTTATTAAATCAATTTCCATACAATAAAGCAACATTCGAACAATTTTTGGGTAAATTCTCATTCAAAAGTATTCAAAATTGAGCGAGTGAATGTAAATTTCCTGATGCGCTTCGAAAAAAAGTTGTCTTGCGGTGCGCAGCGTAACTCGCAACAGAATCATCAGAAACAAAAAAATCAAAATGCATTTGTTAAAGGAGATGTTCTTCCAGGTAACATCGAGGGGATTTTTTTTTTTTTTTAAGTTTTGAATTTTTTATAGCACTTTGAAGTCAAAAACCGATTTTCGACCAAAAAACCGACATATTCGTTATTGTAAAATGAACAATTATTTAAAAAAACAAAAAACCCTCGACATTACCTGGGGAATTATGCGAAGAAGTACTGTGGAAAATTTAAAAACGATTGGTTCAGTAGATTTTTAGTTATGTTGCGCACCGTCTTAAAAAATGGCACTTTTCAGTAGAGAGCTTTAAAGTTTTACACACTAAGAAATTCAAAATAAAATTCAATAATTCTGTAAAGCTCACTCAGAATCGTCAATGCCAGATCCATAGGGTAAAGTTCTTTCGTCCAGATACATTGCAATTTAAAATACTAAAAAACAACGAACGCGAACGAAAGGAAATTTAAACTTTTGTCGACTTTTGCTTCCTCTCAGCACGGGCGCGGCATAGAAACGGTTCCGAGGAACGGTCACTCAAATACTCGTAACTTCTACAATTTTGCTCCGATCAACTTAAAATTTGGACACAATATTCTTAAAATATTGTGCATTCACTTAAAAAAATAAAAAAAAATTGCCAAAAAAAATTAAATACCATACCCCCCCCCCTTAAAATTAAAAATTTTAAATATCAGATCAAATAATTTTAATTTCATTAATAAATAAATCTATTCATTCTCTATAATTTTTAAGAGTTTTCGCAAGGGATTATTCTCTTTAAATTTTATAATTATTCTTTAATTTTTTAAAAGTAATTCGTTCTGTTGTCGATTATTTTCGCCAGTTTTCAAATTTTTCTTTCGATTGTCAATTATTTTTCTCATTTATTAATTATTCTCTTTAATGTTTAATTATTTTAATCATTTTGTAATTTTTTTTTCAATTATCGACAATTTTTTTAAAATTTCAATTTTCTCAGTTATCAACTATTTTCTTGAAATTTCGATACAATTCTTCCATTTCCAATTGACAATTTATTATTCTCCTTCAATTTTATGATTATTTATTAATTACAATTTTGTTTTTTCGAATGCTGATTATTCTCACCATTTTTTGATTTTTTTTTCATTTGATAATGTTACGTTCTTAACCTATATATATACTATATATATTGTTGTAAACATTATTATTTGTGACTATATTTAATTCTTATAAATATAAGAATTCTTATTATTGTATATCATTTTGGGTAATATTGTATATGAAAAATAGACAAGAGTAGAAATGGTTTTATAATTAAGAACGCTTAAAAAGATAAGATTATGTCATACAAGATTTCAAGCATACATCAAGTCTAGCTACCTGGAAAAAGAAACAATATTCGACGAATTACAAACTGTGGCACGCGTCTTATTTTTTCAAAGTAAAGAAGAAGTAACTGCGGGGAACGGGTGCAGAGAAACAAAAAGTGAAAGTAAACGGAGACGCAAGGGGTCTACAGCGGCCATTTTTTGAGTCTATCTAAATATTGAGACCTACGTAAAGAGAGCGGAGACGCAAGGAAGAGGTAAAAAACGCCATCTTCGACTCTTCAATTTGAGATAAGATGCAAGGTAGTAGGAAAAAACGCCATCTTGGTCTCTTCAATTAGGGATCTAAGCAAGGGAACGGAGAGAAGGGAAAGGTAATTTCCGCCATCTTTCTTCCCAATTTCTCAATATAAATTGGATCAACATTTTGATAAGGACAGTTGAGTTTTTCGAGATTTTGCAAGCGTGAGTTTACTTCTACAGTTCGAGTTTCTACAAACATTACAAGTCTTATTTCTTCAGTCCGAATTTATACAAAAGTCTTCGAGTTTTGCGCGAATCTTGTGTTCATCAATAACTCAATATTTTATAGTAGACTGTTGCAAATTCTTACCATTTTATTGTATTTGCAACAAGCTTATAAGTGCAAATCTAATATTATTCAACATCTATCGATTGGGTCCAGTTTGTCACTCCGCATAATTTCGGAGATTTACATCATTTTCGTGAGAAAAACAAGTTATCAAGTCTTCTGCAAGAGACTTCTATTCTTCACAAGAATTCACCTGCTCTGCCATCCAGCGATAAGGATCTCCGTCTGTTTACTTAAAGCCTAATCAACTACAAGCTACTCCAGGTTCATCGTTTGTCTTAGACAAACAAATCTTCAAGTTCCAAACATCAATCTTTTATCTTTTCAAAGTAAGCCTTAATTTATAAAATCATTGTAAATTCTTAACTCACAATTGTATAATAAATAAATATTCTTTAAACCATTTAGTACTCTCATTGACTTAATCCTCATCCCAAATTAGATTCATTAATTTGAAACTAATTTAAAACGAGGAACTAGGGAATATTGTAAGGGTTTTTGTACAACAAACGTAACAGAAGCCCTTCACAATTTTGGTGCATCGGCCCGGGAATATAAAATAAAAGTCGATGAGAAAAAAAAATTTAAAAATTTTTTTAGAAACAAAATATAAGTTAATCATAAAAATTCATGAAAATTTTTTTTTAAATATCAATTAAATTTTAAATAAAGTTCAAATTTACCGAATGATCTATTTTTCAAAAATCAATGAGCTAACTAAATTAAAAGTGTCAATAAAAAGTATACATCTTTGAAATAAAATCCTTAATATCATTTTAAAAAAATTTGATTTTGTATAAAAAATTTCTGTTGTATATGATCCGTAATAGCTTGGAGCATTTTCAATTTTAAACTATACAGGTATATTTGTAAAGAAGGGTTCGTTTCCCTTATATTTGCTAGGTGCATTTACAATTGTAAATCCTAAAAGTTTATTTGTAAATAGGGGTTCGATTCCTTTTAAAAATACGGTAGAATCTGTACAACATAATCATTTATCTTTTTACAATTTATTCGTTAATGCAAGTTTATTGACATTTTTTCTAGAAGAGTGAGAATATTTATTTATAAAATCTTTTGCATAAAATACTTTCTTTTATTACATTTATATGCAAATGATTTGTTTTTAAAAAAAATTGTAATTTTAAGTATCATGCAACTTGAAATTAATGTCTAATTCGAATGAAAATAATACTGATTCTCAACATTTAACTCGCTCAAAAATAAAAGAAAATCCTAAACTATCCTTAAATTCCGGAATTCCTAATATCAAATCAAAACCATTTACTAGTACACCAAGATATACTAAAACAAATCCAAATATTAATTTTTCACAAAAAGAAAAACAATCGGATTCAGGATTCATTTCAACTCAACTTTTTGACAGTGACGATACTTCTAACAGTGATAACAGTGATAGCGAAGAACTTACGGCAGAAAAAACTTTAATTGAAAGTCATTTAAATAATTTAGAAGAATTTGGATTTAATCATAATCAGTCTACATCAAATAAAACTTTAATAGAAGAAATTGACGATAATTTTGAAAATCAATCCGCACATAATTCTGACATATCTTCCAATAATTCTGAAATTTCATTTAATCACGAAAATATGGCTTTACCGAATAACCATCAAGTTTCTTTACGCGACGCTTTGGAAACAATTCCATTATTTGACGGAAAAAATATACCATTATCGATATTTATTGAGGGTTGTGTAGAGGCAAAATCAATGCTTCCAGAAAATGTAGATGTAGAAAAGAATTTAGTAAAATTAATTCGGGGTCGAATTTCTGGCGAAGCAAGGAAAATTATATTAGGGCATAGTTTTAACACAGTACAAGAATTATCAGAAAGATTAAAAACAGTTTATGCACCCGCGAAATCAGTTTATCAGTTACAAGGGGAATTAGGGGCAATGTATATGTGGGAACATGAAAACGTAGTATCTTATGGGTCAAGAATTGCAGAAGCAGCAGAAAGAATTTTAGATGCGCATAGAATTAATAACGAAAATACAGTAGACGAAACATTTAAAACAGGACTAGAAGAAACCATTGTTGATTGTTTTACGCGAGGACTTAGACCAGAATTAGAATTACGAGTAGGAATATCAGATACATTTAAAAACGCAGTTAATAAAGCAATAGAAGTAAAAAGAAAATTATTATCACGTAATGAACTAAGAAAAAATACGCAAAAAATTGAAAATGAATATTTGTTTAAAAATAATAAAGATTTTGCTAAAACAACAAAGATAAATGTTGCTCAGGATGAGATTATTACTTGTTTACTCTGTGGAAAAAAAGGACATTTTGCAGTAAATTGTTTTCAAATTAATAAATTACTAGGACAAAGGCAAGAAAATGTTATACATTCACAACGAAATTTTACATCTCAGAATCAATATCAAAATCGTTTTAGTAACAGAAATCAAAATCAACCGTCTTTTACATATCAAAATCAATATCAAAAACGTTTTAGTAATAGAAATCAAAATCAACCATTTAATGCATCTCAAGTCCAATATCAAAATTACTATCAAAACCCTCCGCGAAATCAATATCAAAATCAAACCCAAAACCAGTCTAGAATTTCACCAAATCAATTCCAAAATCACAATCAATATCAAAATCAGAATCAATATCGAAATCAAAACAGATATCAAAATTCATATAACAGCAGATATCAGAATCAACGAAACGAACAATTACAACAGCAAGGACCAAATACAAGTAGGAATAATCAATCGACAAACTCCACTCAAAATATATTATGTAATTATTGCAAAAAACCGGGACATGTTATTAGCGAATGTAGAGCAAGAATTCGAAATAATAGCCAACAACAAACTCAACATCCAGTAGAACGTTCGGAAAACTCCAAAATTCTTCCTCAGTAGGATGCTCCGAGGACAGATTGAAAAATTTTAATGCATCCGGTAATAATGAACTCCCAACAAAACATATAAATTTAGCAGAACCTAATTCAATACCATACGTTCGAGTAAATACTAATGGACTTAAAACATCTACAACTATGATGATTGATACAGGCGCAGGACCAAATTTGTTAAAACTTCGAGCACTTCATAATGATCAAGAAATTGATAAAAATAAATGCATCAAATTAACAGGAATTAATGAGCATCCAGTTTATACATTAGGACAAGTAAAACTTAATATTTTTGGCATTCCGACAATTTTTAATTTATTATCTAATGATGTACCAATTGAACACGACGGTATTTTAGGAACAGAATTTTTTGTCAATAATAAAGTAAAAATAAATTATGAAGAAAGACACATAGAAATAAATAATCAAAAATTTTACTTTGATTCAAACGATTATTTTACAATACCAGCTAGATCAGTTTATAATATTCATATTAAAATTTTGAATAAAGATAAAAAGATAGGTTTTATCCCTAAACAGTCAATAGCAGAAGGTGTTTTCTTAGGCAACGCAGTTGTAACAAATACAGAAGGAAAAGCATATATAAAGGTATTTAACACACGCAACGAGTCTATAAAAATACCTATTCTTAATATAAAACTGGAAGATTTTAAAGAATTAGAAAATGAAAATCAAAAATGTAATTTCAAAAACAATGAAAATATTGTAATAGAAGAAATAATTAACGTGTTTACAAACAATGACAAATCAGGAAAAATTTTTAATATCACAGGAACAGATAGAGTAGAAGAGTTGAAAAAATTACTTAGATTAGACCATTTAAACAAAGAAGAGCTAGAACATGTTATAAAATTAGTAAATAAATACTCGGATAGATTTCATATACCGGGAGAATATTTAGAAGCAACTGATCTTATTAAACACAGAATTATTACTACAGATGACACACCTATTATAACAAAACAATATAGATTCCCACCTGTACACAAAGAGGAAATGACACGTCAAGTAAACGAATTATTAGAACAACAAATTATTAAACCTTCCGATTCACCATATAACACACCCATTTGGATAGTACCGAAGAAGGACGACTCTCAAGGAAACAAAAAATGGCGGTTAGTATTAGACTTTAGAAAATTGAATGAACGCACAGTAGGACAATTTTATCCTTTGCCAAATATAATCGATTTGTTAGACCAATTATCAAACGCTCAGTATTTTTCCGTTTTCGACTTAGCTTCCGGTTTTCATCAGATTAAAATGGATCCAAGAGACGCGCATAAAACCGCATTTTCTACACCGTATGGGCATTATGAATTCGACAGAATGCCATTTGGTTTAAAAAATTCGCCGAGTACCTTTCAAAAATTAATCGATCAGGTACTATTAGGTTTACAAGGAATTGAATTATTTGTCTATTTGGACGACGTTGTTATCTATGCAAATACGTTAGAAGAACACGAAGAAAAATTTTCAAAATTCATGGAAAGACTACGAATTGCAAATTTGAAATTACAGCCCGACAAATGCGAATTTTTACGGTTAGAAGTATGTTATTTAGGACATATTATTGATAAACATGGAGTACGACCTGACCCGAAAAAAGTGGAAGCAGTGCAAAAATTTCCAGTACCAAAAAATGTCAAAAATATAAAACAATTTTTAGGACTCGCCGGTTATTATAGAAGATTTATAGAACAATTTTCCAAGATTGCAAACCCTCTAAATGAACTTTTAAGGAAAGATATACCTTTTCTTTGGACTGAAAAACAGGAAACAGCATTTAATACATTAAAAAGTAAACTTTGTGAAGAACCACTTTTAAAAAGACCAGATTTTTCTCAACCATTTATTCTAACGACAGACGCCTCAGGCTTTGCAATAGGAGGCATATTATCACAAGGAAAAGTAGGCAAAGATCAACCAGTTGCATATACTTCGCGAACTTTAACTGAAACAGAAAGAAAATACGATACGTACGAAAAAGAAGCATTAGCAATTATTTATTGCGTTCAACATTTTCGACCATATCTCTATGGAAGAACATTTACTTTAGTTACGGATCACAAACCTTTGGTTTGGTTCCAAAATTCAAAAGACCCATGCTCAAGGGTTACGAGATGGAAATTAAAATTAGCAGAGTATGATTTCAATGTTATTTACAAAGCAGGTAAAACAAACGTCAACGCTGACGCTTTGTCTCGAAATCCAGTCGAAGAAAATATTGAAGAAGAAAATATTAAAGAAAATAATGAAGAAAAATTCCAAAATATAAATCAAGAAAGTATCAATGAAATCGAAACAAATATTCGAAAAGTTAATCAAGAATACACTCAAAGAAGTGTCCAAGAAAAAATTGAACAAGGTGTTCATCTTATAATTAATCTCTTTCTAATATTTATAAACATGTTATCAGGTACAAAAAATCAAAATACATTGCCTAGTGTCTGCAATGTCGTTACAAGAAATCAAATGAAGAAAGTAGATACATTAAGCAAAAATGAAGAAAATAAACAAGTAAAGATTATAGATAAATCAAATAAACATGAAGAAAAAAAGAAGAAACGAGGAAGACCGAAAAAGGATATTCATTTTAATACCTCCCTTTTCAAAAAGAAAAGAGGAAGGCCGAAAAAATTGTTAAATGAAGAAAATAAAAAACAAACTCAAAAGAAAAAGAAATTCTACAATGAAGTCTATTCTGACGAAGTTATGTCAGATCCTGAATATATAAATCAAAAAACTAAAGAAGAAAAGGAAGGAAATAAAAAACAGATTCAAAAGAAAAAGGAATTTTATAATGAAGTCTATTCTGACGAAAATATGTCAGATCCTGATTACATAAATGAAGGAAAAAAAGGAAGAAATAAAAAACAAATTCAAAAGAAACAGAAATTCGACAAAGAAATATATTCTGACGAGGTTATGTCAGATCTTGAATATAAAAAACGAAATAAAAAAACTCAAAAGGAAGAAATTGATTTTGGTTACGAAAACACAGATACTGAATCATCAGAAGAAGAAGACACTTTAGAAGAAAATAAAAATTGCACAAATTTCAACCTCAGGAAAGAAAAATATATTATAGATTGTAGGGATCAACTACCAATGCGCAAAGATAATTTCGCATATTTTATTTCAGTTAATGGAGAGCCTAGAGATAATGGCTCCAGGTCTTTAGCAAAACGCGCAAAATTGCCCAATTTTGGAAAGCTTCAATTGGGTCTAGCAAAAAATATAAAAAAGGGTGCATTTTACCACATAGCCCTTCCTATTGAAAATGAAATAAAAGAAAATATGTCTAATACTTTAAAAAATATAAAATTATCGATTATTTCATTAAAAAATGAAGCCGAAGAATTAAAGTTAAAAACAATAAGTATAGCAAAAACAGCTCAAGTCAATAACATAAATTGGAAAGAAATTTTATCTATGTTTGAATGTATTTTTGAAAATTCGGTTGTGAAAATAATAATATGTAACAGAATCACTAAATATCCAACTAAAGAAGAATATATGCAATTAATAGAAGAAGCACATTCTAGTGCAGTTGGAGGTCATAAAGGTGTTACAAAAACATATGAAAGAATACGACAAAATTACTATTGGGAAAATATGAAAATTAATATTCAGAAGTATATTCAAAATTGTTTACAATGTCAACTCAAAAAATTAGTACGCGTAAAAACAAAGGATCCAATGATTATAACGGATACACCAGGCACGGCATTCGAAAAAATTGCAATGGACATTGTTGGTCCACTTCCAAAAACTAAATCAGGGAATGAATATATATTAACAATACAGGATAATCTTACTAAATATTCGTTGGCAATAGCACTTCCAAACCATCAAGCTAGTACAATAGCTGATGCATTCATTAAAAAATTTATTTGCATTTATGGATCACCCAAAGGAATTTAAAACAACCGCTTTTCATCCCCAATCAAACGGTTCGATTGAGAGATCACATCACGTGTTAGGGGAATATTTGAAACAATTTATAAATAAAAACGAAGAATGGGACGACTGGTTAGAACTCGCTATGTTTTCATACAACACCAGTGTACACGAGGGTACCAAATGTACTCCGTATGAATTAATTTTTGGAAAATTGGCACGATTACCATCTAGTGATCCACCACTGGAACACGAAAAATTAGCAACATACGATCATTATTTAACTGATTTAATAACAAGATTACATGAAATGAGAAATATTGCTAAAGAAAATTTAATATCTGCAAAAGAAAGGTCAAAAATTTATTATGATAAAAAATGCAATCCACAAGATTTTAAAGTAGGGGATGAAGTTTTCTTACTTCAAGGGGGAAAAATTCACAAATTTGCCAATCAATACACAGGACCACATAAAGTGTTAGAAATTTTAAATAAAGGAAATATTAAAATACAAATAAAAAATAAACAAAAAATAGTACATATAAATAGACTAAAATTATCACGCATTGCACAAGAAAAATAAAAAAATCTGATGTCTGTTCTCAGATGATGGAAACTGGAATAAGGAAACTTTTGCATCTGTTTCTTCTACTTTTTACAATAAATACAACCCACGCTATAATAGGATACGACTGTGGATCAACCGAACTTAACATAACAACATTATCATTACTTAATGTAGGAGAATGCGACATTAAAAAAAAACCAGTAAAAAGTGAGCAAACATATATACAATTAATTCAACTCAGTGGATTCACAACAACCAAGGTAATTCAATGTAAAGTCGAAGTCCGGCGTGTTGCTGAGCATTGTGGAATGCATTCACATTCATCACCTGTGGCCATGGGTCATGCTGAATACATAAAAGAAGTACCTTACGATGTTTGTAAATCAATGCATCTTACAGGTTCTTATTACCCTAGTGGCACCACGCATATTGATAATTTAAAGGTAAATGCAACCAATTATCGTAGTTTAACCATAGCAGGATCTATATCTTTTGGCGCTAGTTGTAAAGGAACTACCTATTCTGACCCTTATGGTAGTTGGGAAGACGTAGTAGTCCAGGGAAATTTTAGGATAACAATGCAAGAATATTATGCTACAGTCAATTTAGATACAGATAAAATTCACCTAATGTCAGGTACAATTTGCCCTATGTCCGACTCAACATGTATAGATAGAGAAAACGGAAATACATTTTGGAATACAATACCAAACGACATATGCAATATGAAGAAATATGAAGTACTTTACGAAGGTTTAGCTAATAAAACAATAGAGGGAGAAAAGAAAAACATTGAAACCATATATGCTTTAGAAACTGAAGATATAACTTTTGCTTTGGCGGAAAAAGCCAGAGAAATAATTTGTGGTTACAGTTACGTAAAGACAGAACATCCTAAATTAATCATTTTAGAAACCCGACCAGGAGGATCACCTCTGGAAAATAAAAAACCATTAGTACAAAATATGGACATGTTCTCTTATGTAAATTCAAAATTCATATACGTCGAACGTCATATTCGAAAAGAAATGTACGAACTCTATTACGATGTCTTAACTAAAAGATGTTTGTTAGAACAACAAGTATTCAAAAATTCCTTGATACTCGCAACGCAAGCACCAGACGAATTTGCGTATCACGTTATGAAAAAACCGGGTTACATTTCAATTTTAGCTGGGGAAGTAATACATATGGTAAAATGTATACCGGTAGAAGTTAAATTTAGACAAACAACAGAATGTTATATGCAATTGCCTGTTAGTAAACAAAATAAAACATATTTCCTTACACCAATTACCCATATTTTAACAACGGTTGGAACTCCAATAGAATGCAACTCCTTTTTACCATCAATGTTCATGGTAGGAAACACATGGTTCCAAATGTTACCAAATTTGGTACCAGCAGTCGAACCG
Source organism: Ganaspis brasiliensis (assembly GCA_037103525.1). NCBI lineage: Eukaryota > Metazoa > Arthropoda > Insecta > Hymenoptera > Figitidae > Ganaspis > Ganaspis brasiliensis. The sequence continues at coordinate 1,325,184 of JAZKLR010000331.1, read as the reverse complement.
GCAATATTAACACCAGAAACAAGAGAAACATGGGAATATAAAAATCCGTCAAATCTCGCTACCAGCGGATTATATTCACAAAAAGATCTAGAAAAATTACGAAACCATATTATGCTACCAGCCGAAAAACCAATAATTTTGAATACTTTAGCACGAGGAATGTTAGGTCAAAATATCCCTAATCCAGGATTTGGATTTTCAAACGTCTTAGATGAAAAAACGATAGATAAAATTGCAAATTCCGCATGGGCAAAAATCTGGGTAACATTTACTAGCTTCGGAACAGTAAGCGCGGGTTTTATAGGAGTATTGATACTTTTAAAAAGTGTAAAATTTATAGCTGACACTTTCCTCCACGGTTATGCATTATATAGTGTTTTCGGATGGTCTTTCCATCTTTTGGGTTCTATATGGGACTCCGTGACTAATGTATTGTTACATTTAGGTACGAATAATCAAACAACCACTACTGAAACTACGAACTCAACGACAACAAACAGTGAAGAAGCCTCTGCACCACCAGAAGAAAAACATTTATTAGCAAAATCAGAAGGTAATATTAACAAGGAGGAAATAATACAACTTTATCCTCAACTAGATCCTAGCGAAAATCCTAATACAAAATCAACCACTTTCCACTTGTAAAAATGAAAAATGTTAAAGTAATCAACTTTTTAAACATTTTAAAAGATTTAATAAAAGAAAATACAAAAGAAGAAATTTCAATTAAAACTACGCGTCGATATTCAACTAATGCAATTGATAAACCTCAATTTATTACCGAAATAACATACAAAAATCACGTAATTTGTAGTACGAGTGATAAAAATTTCTTATCAGAAGAAAATGCAGCACACCAATTATGGAAAATTTTAACTAATAGTAAAAATTCATTGTTGAATCATACAACCACAATGTTTAAAATACAGTCAATCCAGAAATTAAATCAATATTGCTATGAGAATCATAAGGGGGATCCAAAATTTGCAACTTTAAAAATAAACATATCAGCAGACACGGTAAACTGGATAGTAATATGTACTGTAGGAACATTAAAAGGATCAGCATTATCATCAAACCCTTTTTCGGCAAAAGCAATAGCAGCATTAAAAGTTTTAGCTTCTTTACATAACATAAGTAAAAGTCAAGATTCTTTAGAAAATTCATTAACCGAAGCTTTCAATGAAATGACTATCACAGAAAGAAAGAAACCAACAGTTGAAGAAAATACACATTTACCATTAAATATCCCTTCAACTTCCCAATCCTATCCTATAAAAGAAAAGAAAAGTTTTAAAAAGTGTTATTATTGCGGAAACCGCAAACATAACACTTATCATAAAATATGAAAATAATATGTTTTCTATGTTCTAGGAAATGGACTTCAAAGCGATTTATTTACTTGTTCTCATTATATTCAAAATTAATAAAGTCACCCCGCAATATGAACCAAAGGATACGCCATTTTTAAATCAACCTGGATTATACTTTGAGCCTTTAAAATTTGTGCAATTTCCAATAGGAAAAATAGAATTCATTTTTTATATTGACTATCAAAACTTATTTAGTCAATTTCAAGAATTTAACAAATCATTTAAAAAAATCAATAAAATCTGCCTGGAAACTCAAAATTGTCACAAACAAAAAGTACTATATGAAGCTAAAACAGAAGAAATCAAGGAAATCATTTCAGTCACTAAAGGCATAATACAGGTAACGACAGAAAAATCAACAAAAAATAATATCCTTAATTTCATTGACAATAAAAAAAACAACCAATAACATAACTCTCAAAACTGCAGACAACAATACCTACATAACACAAATTTTATTCCAAACATTTTTAACAAATTCAAACAACACAGATTATTACAAACAGCTTACAAATTTCTATAAGAACATATCTAGTTATTTGTCTACTCTAGAATTAATTCAAAAAGCTTTAATTGCATCCTTAAACAATCAATGGCATCCATTAATACCCATAAATAGCATCTTGCAAGTTCAAAATATTTCAATTAAAAACCTTCCTAAATTATTAAAAATTCAATCTCTTAGATCAGAAAAAAATATATTCTTTGTTTACTGCTTACCTAAAACAATGTCCGAAAAATTTCAAATATTTAAGATTTATTCATACCCTATTTTTCAAAATTTGACAAGAGTTTTTATAAAAAGTAACCACAAATATATAGGATTATCAAATGATAATAAGAAATACTTTTTAAACACTGCTTTAGAAGAGAAACTTATGCCAACTATTAAATATACTGATATTAACCCAACTTGTGAATCGAGTCTTCTTGTAAACACAACACCATTTGAATGTAAAATATTTGTTAATTTACAAAAATACCCAACATTAACACCATTGTTAATGCACAATGCATGGCTGTACGTCTCCTTAAATTCAACCACAATTAACATTCACTGTTCAAAAAGAAATAAAATTTCCAAGATTATAAGAAATTCAGGTGTTATAGAATTACCCTTAAAATGTTCAATTAACTATAACAACAAAACCTTTCCCTTAGAAATTAATGAATTATCAGAATTACCTTTAAATCAATCAAGAACTTTTACAATCAAATTACCTTTCGAAATTACTGAATTTAATATCGCTAACAATGAATATGTAAAAACTTTCGGCTATGAGATTCCACTATACTTATTTAAAGAAAAAGAAAACAACACTAACACAAAAATAGCTAAGAAATACCTTAAAGAATACATAGTTCTAATATTATTAACAATAACAATAGTAAATTTACTCTTAATTAACATTTTATACTTTAAAAAGAAAAACACAAAGTTAAACATTGAAATGAATACTCGTATAGAAAGCAAAAACTATATCAAAATCCCTGAAGCTATTGAAACTTTAGTATGAAAACATATACAAATTTTTTTTTCTCCTTGACTCAAATTTATGAAAATTCTCTATTTATCTTTTTGTTTTAATATAATTTATGTCAGAATATAAATCTTCTACTTACATTAAAATTGAATCAATATAATAATAATCCTTTAACTAAATAAAATATATATATATATTTTTTTTTTGGGTTCAAACAAATAAAACACAAGGTAATATTTAATGCAGTTATTTTTATCAAAGAATAGTCAGAATAAACAAACTTAGAAAATAACATACATTACATTCACACATACAGTACATACGCAGCACATCTATAATAAAAATTTTTTCTCATTCAAAAATTGAAAATGTCTTCTGTTTCTCTCTCTCTGTTAGTTTCAAAGTAACTTCTTCTTTTAAAAAGGCCCAAAATACTGTAAACAAAAATTACATGAAATATAAGAACAATAATTGAAAATTAAGAAAAATAAAAGAGAAGAATAATGGTGAAATTAGAATAAATGAAATTTGATGTAAATAATTGAAATAAAAAAAAAATCATTTGAAAAATAATGTTAATAAAATAAAAAAGAAATCACAAAATTTTTTTTTAAGAAAATAATTGAAATTTGAGAAAACTAATAAAAATCTTGGAAATAAATTGTAAAATAATTAAAACAAGTACAAAATCATGGAAATATTTAAAAAAAAACAATTTTAAAAATAATTAGGATATGAGAATTTTGAGATTAAAAATTGAAATTTTGAAAAATTAATTGAATTATAAAGATAATAATAATTGAAAATGAAAAGAATAACAGTAAATTTAGAATAAATAAATGAAATTTGGAATAAGTAATTGAAAATTTGAAAATAGTTTAAAATAATAAAAATAACTTTAAAGTCATAGAGAAAATGAAAACAAAAATTTTAATTGAAATTTGTAAAAAATACTCTAATGTCTTATAAATAAATTGAAGAAAAAACATTAAAAGTTAGGAAAAATAGTTGAGGAATAAAAAAAAATAAAAAAAAACGGAAAGATAAAAGATATATTTGAAATTTAAGAAGTAAAGTCTAAATACGTAGAAAATTAATTGAAAAATAAGTAGGGTAATTGAAAATTTGGGAAAGAAATTGATAAGTAAAAAAAAAAAAACGAATATTTATAATTGAAATTTGAAAAACAAAAACTTGAGAATCTCTGAAAGTAAATTGAAATTTATGATAAAACACTGAAATTTAGGATAAAAAGTTAAGTATTTAGAATATTAATAAAAAAAATAAGAAAGATAATTGAAAGCGATAAAAACTAATTATAAATTTAGAAAATTAATTGAAAATCAAAAAGATATATATATATATATATATATATACTCACTCTTTTTACAAGATCGCCATCGATAGACCATTTGACAAGCCCTGCTTGGAAAGGTAAATGATAAGGATCAGTGCTTGTATACAGATGCAACTTTAAGCACGTGATGCCCTCGTCCCAAGTAACGTGGAAACCCACGAGCCACTCACGGGGTAAATAAAATCTCATTCCACAAACAATCGCCTCTACATTTCTCAAATCCTCTGGCATTCGCTCACCAGAAGGAAAAAACCATTCGTCATAATTGGAAACCTGTAACAGAAATAAAAAAGCAAAAGATTATAAAAAATTGTATTATAAATTTTTGATTGATATCTGTTTAAAAAGGAGTATATTACCCTAACTAGAGAATTTCCAACTACTAGCATTTTCCTATGGAATAAAATAAACTCTTGGTTCTTTTCAAAAGCTGATCTAAGCAGATCTACACTTTCTGAAACCTTATGCGACAACGTCCCAAATTCATAAGGTAACCGTACCATCCGTTTATTAAAACGAAAATACGGCACCTGGCAAAACTTTCTTCTGCCTACCACCCACATGACAGATTCAGGATCCACCTTAAACAAAAAATTTTTTTAAGAAATATTATTAAACAAAATTACCATTTTTGTTAAACAAAAAAAAATAAGAAAAAAGTTATAAAAACAGATCCTTGTATAAAAATAACAAATATTCTTCAATAAATTAGAAATAATTAAAATTTATATAAACTACAAAAAAAAAACAACTTCAAAGTATTTTGACAATTTGATAACAATAGGAAAAATTTTTTCTTACCTGCTCTATTAAATTGGAACGATTCATTTTGCAAAATCTTCCACCAATATACAAAGGTCCTTCCACTCCATAAACTGACAATTCTAGCTTGATTAGATTTATCAGGGCATCCTTGAAAGGCAAACCCGACCACCAACGAGGTCCAAAAAACGGAGTGCCATTAAAATGAAAAGTAAATGTACCCTTTACCGCAGTCTCAACCCAAATATCAATCCCTCTTAACATTTTTAATAATTGTCCATAAACTGACATCTTGCTTAAATTTTCTAAAGGAGGACAAAAAACAAACCCATCCTCCTTTAAACATAAACTTGTCGCTTGTGCGGCGACTTCTTCAACCAATCTCGAAAGTTCGGATGGCGAATTTGGAGAAAAATTTTCCGGGTCAATTTCACCCAAATCCTCCATCAACTGATCCAAATTATCGCGAGACATTTGTAAAGAAACTAACTGAACCTTCTTAGTCAAAAGAAAGAATAGATTTGATAAAATAAAAGTACAAGTCGCCCTTAAATACAAAAAAAAAGCAAATACAACCATAAAATTTTGTTTTCCTTTCTCAAGCTAGAAGAAACTATAAGAAAATCTTAGATGCATTATCACCAAATATAATAAAAAACGCAAGAATAAAAATGGCGTTTTCGGTGTTTTTATCAAAATACTAGGAACTCGAGGTTCGCCGGAAACTCGAGAGGACTAGCAATTTCTTTCGGTCCCATCTTATCACAATTCTAATGTTTACTTTTTTGGGGGCGCAAGAAAAGGAATGAATGTGAATAAGTAAATCATAGTAAAATTTTATTTTTCTATTTTTACATTTTACGCACATATAATTTACTTTAATAATTGAAATAACACAAATTGATTTAAAAACAAATTATAAACAAACATTCTTTAAAAAAGTGAAATTAAATGTGCGTAACAGTAAACTACTTACTTTACAAAATGTTCAAATTTAAATTCACAGTATATTTTTTTTTAAAAAAAAAAAAAGCTAGTAAATAAATACAAAATCTTCTTAAAAATGCATTTAATTTTGAACATAAAATAAAAAACAAATACATGTTAAACGAAAATATTGGCAAGACTCAATTTCTCTATGACAAATAAAAATAAATGTTAGTAATTTAGTTATTGAAAGTAATATGTATGTCTAATATGCAAATCACTATATATAGGTGAGAAATAGAATGCATGAATATAATTAAGAAATAAATTTTATTTAATAATTATGAATTGAATGTGAAAATGAGAACGAAAAGTATGTTTGTTTTTATTCTCAATTCAGTATTTATCTTTTATTTATTCTGTTATTTAACAAAAAATATGTAATAAACATAAAATTCAAACTTTTTCCAATTACTGCAAAATATGTATTAATCACAAAATTGAATGAATTGAATACACGTTTTTAAAATATTGCATGCATTACCAAAAATCAAATTGGTAAAATTTATAAAACAATAATAAAATTTGTTAAATGTACACGGTCATAACATTTCCCTTAACAAATGAGCATTCTAAAAAATAAATTCGAGCATGTATCGTTTCTCTCTCATGCTCGAACTGAGGGGGGAGGTGTTACGTTCGTAACCTATATATATACTATATATATTGTTGTAAACATTATTATTTGTGACTATATTTAATTCTTATAAATATAAGAATTCTTATTATTGTATATCATTTTGGGTAATATTGTATATGAAAAATAGACAAGAGTAGAAATGGTTTTATAATTAAGAACGCTTAAAAAGATAAGATTATGTCATACAAGATTTCAAGCATACATCAAGTCTAGCTACCTGGAAAAAGAAACAATATTCGACGAATTACAAACTGTGGCACGCGTCTTATTTTTTCAAAGTAAAGAAGAAGTAACTGCGGGGAACGGGTGCAGAGAAACAAAAAGTGAAAGTAAACGGAGACGCAAGGGGTCTACAGCGGCCATTTTTTGAGTCTATCTAAATATTGAGACCTACGTAAAGAGAGCGGAGACGCAAGGAAGAGGTAAAAAACGCCATCTTCGACTCTTCAATTTGAGATAAGATGCAAGGTAGTAGGAAAAAACGCCATCTTGGTCTCTTCAATTAGGGATCTAAGCAAGGGAACGGAGAGAAGGGAAAGGTAATTTCCGCCATCTTTCTTCCCAATTTCTCAATATAAATTGGATCAACATTTTGATAAGGACAGTTGAGTTTTTCGAGATTTTGCAAGCGTGAGTTTACTTCTACAGTTCGAGTTTCTACAAACATTACAAGTCTTATTTCTTCAGTCCGAATTTATACAAAAGTCTTCGAGTTTTGCGCGAATCTTGTGTTCATCAATAACTCGATATTTTATAGTAGACTGTTGCAAATTCTTACCATTTTATTGTATTTGCAACAAGCTTATAAGTGCAAATCTAATATTATTCAACATCTATCGATTGGGTCCAGTTTGTCACTCCGCATAATTTCGGAGATTTACATCATTTTCGTGAGAAAAACAAGTTATCAAGTCTTCTGCAAGAGACTTCTATTCTTCACAAGAATTCACCTGCTCTGCCATCCAGCGATAAGGATCTCCGTCTGTTTACTTAAAGCCTAATCAACTACAAGCTACTCCAGGTTCATCGTTTGTCTTAGACAAACAAATCTTCAAGTTCCAAACATCAATCTTTCATCTTTTCAAAGTAAGCCTTAATTTATAAAATCATTGTAAATTCTCAACTCACAATTGTATAATAAATAAATATTCTTTAAACCATTTAGTACTCTCATTGACTTAATCCTCATCCCAAATTAGATTCATTAATTTGAAACTAATTTAAAACGAGGAACTAGGGAATATTGTAAGGGTTTTTGTACAACAAACGTAACAATAATTATTTTTTTTCATAGTAATTATTTTCATCAATATTTAATTATTTTCGTCATATTGTAATTTTTCTTTTAATTATCAAATATTTTCTTGAATTTTCAATTATTTTTTTCACTTATAAAAATTGTTTTAAATTTTCAATTCAATTATTCAATTGTAGAACTATTCTCTTCAATTCTCAGTTATTTTTTTACAAATTTAAATTCCACTTTTCAATTTTAAATTATTTGCTTTAATATTAAAAAAAATATCGCATTGTTTCTATTATTTTTTTCGATTATCATTAAGTTTCTTTAATTTTAATATAATTGTTCAATTATTTTCTTTAATTTTTATTATGTTTTGATTTTTAATCCAGTTGTAAAAGGGGCAGTTATTTCTAACAATTATTCCTATAATAATAGTAATAATTATAATAATAAAATATTCTTAATTTTTCAATTTGCAATTATTTTCTTTAAATTAAATGTTTCTAGTTCAATTTTTTCAATTATTTTTTTCAGTTGTCTATTAATCTAGTCATTTTTCAAATTTTGTTTGCAACTGACCTTCGTCATTTTTCAATTATTTCCTTCAATTAATAATTATTTACAGCAATATAAATTACATTTACATTTATTTAAAGTTTTTAGGTTTTTAACCCTTCGCTACACATTTATTTCTTTTTACTTCCTACTCATAAAAGAAACTTTAAGATCTTAAAGATTTTCGGTTGTTCAAAAATAGTCTAAATCGATTTATATTTATTCAAAAATTCTAAATTTTCATTTTTAAGAAAAAGTCCGGATGCAGTGTGTGGTCACTTTTTATCGCTGGGATATCTCGAAAACATCTAAATTGATTTTAAGAAAATTTAGATTACGAATTAAGCTCATAAATATCGAAATTTGGACACAGGGATTTTTGAAAAAACCTAATCAAATTTTTTGAGTACCTTTTTTCACCAGAAAATACAGTTTTTTGCCAAAAATTTCTTTCGCAGTAAAAATACAACTTAACAAATGAAAGAATTATATCCCTTATTTCAAAACGAATCGATTTGACCAATATAAAGTCTATAATTGACCTAAAATTCACATAAATTCAAGTTAACATTTGTTTGTAAAAAAAAACAATTAATAAATTAACTCTTTAATTTGCTTTTTTAAAATGTAGAAATAAATTAAAATGATTACGACATCAAGTTTGTATTTGTAAAAATAAAGTAATTAATTAACTCTTTAATTTCTTTTTAAATTTTATATTATTTAATTTCAAAACTAAATCGCTTACGTATGTGTTTCTTAAATCTTCCCAGAATTACGACGTCAAGTTTACATTTGTAAAAAAATAATTAATTAACTCTAATTTTCTGTTTCAAAGTTAAAAATTAATTTAAAAATTATTATTAACTTTGCATTTGTTTGTTAATAAAAAATAACTAACTAATTAACTGTATTTTTATTTTTTAACATTTATAAATAATTTAAATTTTGTATTAGGTACCTACTTTAACTTTGTGTTTGTTTGATTTCTTTTAAAGGTAGGTATTAATTTAATTTGAAAATTAAAACATTTGTTTGAAAAAAAAATTACTTACCTCTAATTTTTCTTTTTTAAAATTATTACTTAGCTGTGTTTTAATTACCTTTAATTTATTCCATTAACTTTAATTATTAACACCTTGATTTCTTTTAAAGTTAAATATTGATTTAATTAGAAAATTGAAAAATTTTTTGTAAAAAAATAAATAATTAACTCGAATTTTTCTTTTTAAAATTTATAAATAATTTAAAAATTATTAGGTACTTAGCTGTGTATTTTTTTGTAAATATAAAATAATCAATTAACTTTATGTTATTTATATTCCTTTAACTTATATTAATTTGAAAATTACATCGCATATTTTTAAATTCTCCCAAAATTATGACGTCATATAATGTGCCAACCAATCATAAGCAGAAACCTTTTATTCGACTACAGCTCCATCTACTTGTTATGATTTATATGCACTCGAAATGCCTTTCTATTACAATTTTCTATTCCCATGCTTGAACTTTCATTCGAGTTTTTTCGAGTTTTTTCGAGATTTTCGATATTCGACTTAAAATGGATTCCTCCTACTTTCATGCCTTTTTTAGAATAGGAACATGTCTGACACATGGCCTTGGGCCTTGATCCCAAGATAACATTCTAGGTAGTATGATTAAGTTTATAGGTCATCACTTCTTATAAATCTCAGGTAACCAAAAATATTTTTCATCCAAGTAGAGATCCCCAAAAAAATGTTTATAATCATAAAAATAAAAAAAAGCATTATGCTAAGAAAATCTAAACAGAGGGTGGAATTTAGGGGATGATCGGGTTAGGTCATCACTTCTTATGAATTTCAGGTAACCAAAAAATATTTTTCTTCCAAGTAAAGATCATTAAGAAAATGTTTATTATCATAAAAATAAAAAAAGCATTAAGCTAAAAAAACCAAAACAGAGGGTGGATTTAAGGTGATGATCAAGTTAGGTCACTACTTCATATCATCTCCTAAAATACACCATCTGTTCAGATTTTCTTAGCCTAATGCTTTTTTTTATTTTTATGATGATAAACATTTTTTTGGCGATCTCTACTTGGATGAAAAATATTTTTTGGTTACCTGAGATTTATAAGAAGTGTTGACATAACTCGATCTTCCCCTAAAATCCAGCCTCTGTTTAGGTTTTCTTAGCCTAATACTGTTTTTTATTTTTTTGATGATAAATATTTTTTTGGGGATCTCTACTTCAATAAAAAATGTTTTTTGGTTACCTGAGATTCATAAGAAGTGATGACCTAACTTGATCATAACCTATAATCTTCCCTCTGTTTAGGTTTTCTTAGCCTAATACTGTTTTTTATTTTTTTGATGATAAATATTTTTTTGGGGATCTCAACTTGAATAAAAAATGTTTTTTGTTTACCTGAGATTCATAAGAAGTGATGACCTAACTTGATCATAACCTATAATCTTCCCTCTGTTTAGGTTTTCTGAGACTATTGCTTTTTTTATTTTTATTATGATAAACATTTCTTTGTCGATCTCTACTTGAATAAAAAATATTTTTTGGTTACCTGAGATTCATAAGAAGTGATTACCTAACTTGATCATTCTACCTAGAATGTTATCTTGGGCCCAAGGTCGAAGGAGATGTGTCAGACATGTATTATTAAAAAAAATCACCATTATAGCAAATATGCACTTGAAAGTTTTTCATCTCATTTGCCGAAAACATTGACTTTAACTTGGGCCTTACATTGGGCCCATGGCTTATGAATATTGTCACATCGCACACAACTCTGGATATTTGTGTGGAAAGTTCTGTGGAATGCAATTTTGACTTTATGGTGTTGAACTCATTTACGAGGGGACCTAGTTTACCCAAGATGCTACTTTGGGCCTAAGCTCGAATGTTTTTGGTGTGTGTCAGTCATGTCTTATTTTAAAAAATCACCATGATAGCAAATAGTCACTTAAAAGTTTTGCATCTTATTAGACGAAAGATAGATTTTAACTTGGGCCTTACATTGGGCTTATGGCTTATGAATATTGTCACTTTGTACACAACTCTTATTATTTGTCACACATGTCTGGATTTAGAAAATCATTAGCATTGTAAATATTCGATTTTAATATAATGGTCTTTTTTACCCAAAACATTGATTTCATCATGCGTCTTACATTAGGTCATGATGCCCTTTGTTTCATGGTGCACTTAATAGATTTTTTATTTCTTCACAACTTTCGTCCAAAACGTTTTGTTCTAAAATTTATTTTTCCGAGATATTTGACCGTTTCCAGACTTTTCGGACTATGATCCATAATACTTGGGTAACTTATGACAAAATTGTAAAATATCTTTTTCAATTAAAAATTTCTTTTCTAATGCTGATCTTGATGTATCACCTTTGTCTTTCTCTCGCAGAAGAACAGTTCATTGGGCAGTAATCTTCCGAAAGTTGTAGCATATCGTCACCTTAAGAGGCAAATCTCGTTACTTCAATCAACGTAACTGTATAGGAGATCAAAAAAACTGTTATAAGCATTAAACAACTAAAATTATTTAAAATCAACTTCTCATTACATTTAGCTAAAATCATGTGCTTTTTTGACATTTATGGAAGAACTACAAAGAAGTTATACATTCGTAATTCGCAATACACATTTACTTGCTTTCTCTTCAAATCTAAATTAGTAGTTTTCTACTAACAAATTACCGAGAAATCCGTTACTATTAAATAGTAAAAAATTTCACTATTTTTTAGTAGAAAGATCCTAATTATTAGTAGAAAACTACTAATTTTAAAGTGAAATATCTATTAATTGCAATAATGAATGTTTACTTTTTTAATTAGTAGATATTTTACTTTTAATTAAGTAGTCTTCTATTAATAAATTTAGTTTTCTACTAAATTACCTGGCTAGTGAGAGTCGGACTCGTGCAGAGAGGGTTCCGCACCGAAAAAAATATCTTCTTCTTTTAAGCGTAACATTCCTATCATAAAATCCTCTTGAGTTTTTTTTACTAAAAATGAACTATTTATACTACAACTAATAGTATTTTCCTCTGTTTTGAAGAAGCAAAATATTAGAAGACGACTCTCACGGTTTAATCTTATGTTGAGAGTAATCCACTACTTTCAATAGAAAACTGTTTGAGCAGAAAGCACAAAATGCAAAAATTGATACAAGTGAAATAGTTTGGATTTTAACGTACGGACAAATGCAAGTTCGTGTAAATAAATATTTCGACAAATGCAAGTTCGGTGATTTCAAAGTTCGGACAAATGCAAATACAGTGATTTCAACTTTCGGAGAAATGCAAGTTTGGGTAATTAAATTTTGGGCAATTACAAGTTCGATCAATTGGGTTTTGGAGAAAATGCAGACGATCGGATGCTTCGAGTTTTTTTATATTTGACAATTTTTTATGTTTGGCACTGCTAAAAATATAAATCATACGTTAAATTTAATTGTATGTATCAATTATTATTGACATATTTCATGGTTTTTATTCTTTAATTATTTTATAAATATGTAATATGAAAAGCATATTTCTGGAAAAAAAGTTATTCTTATTTTTAAATTGATTTATTGTAACTCAATCTAATAAACGCGGCCTTACATTCTTATTTTTGAAAAACTTGATAAATAATAACAATAATTTATTTAAACAGTTGTTATTAAATATATTATAAGTTTGATACTTAACTTTGCTAACATGATACATGAAAAGTTGCAAAAATAAACAAAAACCGCAAGTCTCTAGCTTTATTTTTAAAGAAGTTAATAAATAATCACAATAATTTGTTTAAGGGGAGACTACAATGATTTTTTTCATAAAATCAAAATTATTTTTTGTCCATTTTTGGTTAGTATAATTATCTAAAAAGACGAGGAAAATAATCTAAAGTAAAAAAACCTCGAAAATTTGTATTTTTTATTAATTAACTAACTGTAGTATGTCAATTTTTAAATTTACAGTTTTCCTGGTGCAGCGCTTGAAAGAGCAGTTCTTAAACTATAAGAAATGTATATTGTTACATTAGAAGGGTAATATGTATATAACTATTAATATAAATTTTTCTTATTGTGCTTTACCATTTAAAAATATTGCCGAACTTTAAGTTAAATTTCTGTACATTTGGTCCTTCAAACTTTAAACGCATTTTTCTCGAAACTGCATATCTTCAACTTGTTTACACTCTTATTTTGACACTATTCAACGAAATAACTTGAAATTTGGACAGCATGCTCCTTGAATGTGTAGTTTTCGTGAAAACTAGGATTTTTAAGATCCATTAATATTTAAGATAGTTATTAACAATTTAAATTGCAAAATTATGGTCAAAAAATTCAAAAGTCTGTCATTCGGTTATTTTTCAATAAATAATTTTTATCCTAGTTTACACAATAGCCAAAATGGTACAGATTAAGAAACTATTTAATTTTTTTATTTCACATTAACCGTTGCAGAGAAAAAGTGTAAACAACTTTTAGAGAGGACCACATTCGACAGCCATTTTCTAAGACTCCATTAAAAAAAAATGTTTTAAATTACTTTAAGAGTTGTATTTTATTTTAAAAAAAATGTATGTAAAACATATTTTTTTACTATAAAAAAACATTGAAAAAAGCTTAAAATTACTGGAATCTCCCCTTAAACAATGGGTATAAATAAATTTCAAGTTTGATGCTTAGCTTTAGCTATAGAAAGTTAATAATTAATAGCAATAATGTATTTAAACAATACCGGTGTAGAAATTGAATCTGGGAGCTAGTCGTCCCACGGTCGGGGTGCACAGATTGAAATTGAGAGCTGATCGGGCACTGGTAGAGGAGCCCAGATGTAAGCTAGGAATTGTTCCAGCGTCTAGCTGGCTCCTCACCAGAAGTGTTTCCATGTTTTATATGGCGAGTATCTTGGCGGAATATCGAAGTGCCAGCCTACAGCCCGACCACAAATGTAAGGATTAAAAAAAAAGCTTTTAAACATTAGTGCCTAAATTAAAGTTAATGGTGGACATCTACTACATAAAACTTCATCTCAAATTGTGAAAATCGACTTCTCTAAAGTACCTAAGTACCCAACCGATGTCCAGGTCATCTTAGAGAAACTCCTTCATGGAAGTTAAACTCAAAATGTAAAAATTGACTTCTCAAAAGTATACCAGTAGTCAACCAATGTACAGGTCATTTCCGGTTAACTTTTTTAGGGAAGTTAACCTTAAATTTTAAAAACCCAATGAAAAATTGACAACTGGCGCGGTACTGCGCCAGTACTGGCCAGTATTGTGCGAGGCTGGCGCAGTACTGTAGTCCAGTACCAGCTCAGTATTGATCTAACTCTGGGATGATAACGCTATTCAGTACTGACTGCCAGTACCAGCGCAGTACTGCCTACCAGGGCTGGCGTAGTACAGTATGCCAGTACTGATACGGTATCGAATGGAAGTACTTTTTTTTTTTTTTTCTTACTCGAGGTTTTTGGAAAATGCATTTACGCAGAAACGGTCCATGACTCGGAATTCGAGCCAAAAAAATTGACAAGAATGCCAAGACATGGTCCGGATACTGTGGGACTCGAACCCGGATTCTCCGGCCTCAGTATACACTGAGTCATACCCACTAAACCTTCCTCGCTCCACGCCAAATTTGTATTTCTTCACCGGACCCGCTTGCGCATTACATCGGTAGAGAAATTAATGGCGTCTATTAACCGTGCATCGGTTCCCACTCTTTCATCCTGCCTGGATACCCTTTATTTTTTCTCTTCTTTTTTTTGTTCTGGTTCGTTTCACTTGATTGCTGTGTTCGTTTACCCTGATCAGCCTTTTTCATTCGCAAAACCGTCTCAGCAAATTTGGCCAAAGCTTTCCAATTCCTATCATTAGTTAACATAATTTTCACCGTTTTATCTGGTGTCAATTTTTCGCCTACGATTGCTTCCATCTCCCGTCGGTCGTCCTTCCACCTCTGGCATTCATAAAATGTATGTTTAGCGCTATCTATATTTCTAGGGCAGTAATCGCAATAAGGTGAATTACTGATTTTCCTATCATGCAGTGTAACACGGCAAAATTTTGCCGGTTACAAATTTCGGAAATTTGATAAAATTTGAAGAAAATTCGAATACTTATTTTTGAGAATATTATGAAACCTTATCCGGCGATCCAGGAACACCATGCTCAGAACTTCGAGGCTTTTATTTAGTTATAACTTAGATTTTAGAACGTTTTGTTATTTTTGTTTGTTTATGAAATGTCAACGAGTGACAACCATCTTGGATACTGCCTCATGGAGACCGGTTATCGACCAATCAGGGCTCTTCGTCTTGTGTGGAATTCCTGTTCCAAGTCGTCCGCCCAGTGTTACCAACGTTGAAAATGGACCGTACATTTAACTGAAATTTGAATTTGCCGCCAAGGAGTTGAACTCTACAACCTCTACAACAATAGGACAAATTAGAACCCTGGATTTGTTATCCTGGCCAGGAAACAATTTTACCACCCTCAAGTATCCAGTGGAGACTGTCTGGACTTGTCAGAGGATAATTCCGAAGTATTTAGAGTATCGTCATTTCCGGTTTGTTGACCGGAACCCTACGCCTAAGGCCCTGTCCAGAATGCGGATTGTTGTTGCATCCCAGGCCGGTATCGCCTCAATTGCCGACTTGGTGGAATGCAATCTTCTAGTAGCTGATCACAGGGGGGAAAAGGCGTTATTCTGTTTTGGAAACACTATTGAGATTTAATTATCAAAATTTTGGAGTTACCCGACCACGTTTTCATTAATACGGCCCTGATCTTCATAAGATGGTACGGAGGAACGGCGAACGGAACGCTGGAACGGCGGCAAAGAACAGGAAGGAGACAGGAAATAGGCGAACAAGAGAGAAAGAGTGTCAGCTGTCATAAATATTGAGATTCTACCCATCATCGACCTCTTTTTCCTGCGATCGCCGGCTGAACTCAGTGTATCTATTATTGAGACAACTAGTTTAAAGTTTTAAAGACAGTTCTATTCGAGAATTAATGTTGTGTAGTTAGCAGAATTTCCGGAATAATCAAGGTATGGCTTTCAGTAAAAATGTGATTTGGTAAATTCTCCGATTTTCATTCGCGGAATTTGTAAATTTTGGTTAAATAAAAATAATCTTCGAGTTTCCAGCATGACTTTTCTTCCCCTTTTTCTTTTGCCTAGTTTGTTAATTACAGTAAAAGTTTTATGGATGATTGTTGACTAAATAATCAAGTTTATCGAGAGCCTTTTATTTGAAGTAATTTAGTGTTTCCCCTTCATCGTTGTATAAAATTTATATGAAAAAGAAAACTCAGTAATGTCGAAATAGTCATGCTCGAGGCTCTATCGATTCTACTTATTATGTGTAATTTACAGTATGAGTGTTGTTTTATTTGAACATTTGTGTTTTATTAGTGAGAAATTTTATTGAGTTTCCTATAAAGAAAATATTTAGTCGAGTTTCCGTTCCCTCTAATCTGAGCATGGTGAGAGCCATCGCGTCATTATGAAGCGATGTAAATAAAATAAAAGTAGAATTTTAGAAAATTTAAAATGTTGTTAAATCTAAAATTTCAAAGAAAAAAAAATTTTTAATCGATTTATTTAGTCTAGAAAACTTTTGTTTAAAATAGTCGTTTGTCACGTGAAAAAGTGAGGTTAGGACTCAAAAACATTCAAGTTAACGATTCATTCATTAGAGTGAACTTTTCTATTGCTTAATTGTCATTTGTAATTTATAGCGAGTTTGCGATTTAATAAACACTTGTTTCGGGTCTTCATTAAAATCGCAATGTCCCCCTTTACTAAGAAAAGTTCTCTTTTTTTGATTAGGATAAAATTATGTTCTATTGTTAAATAAAATGAGTGTAATGAGTTCTCGAATTTTATTGGTCCACAGAGAGTATAGTTTTTCTCAAAAATGGTTTTTTTTTTTGTAAATTCTTGATAAATTTATAGAATTTCTTGTTATGAAAATTAAGGAATTTTATCTGTCACAATGATGAGCACCGTCATGAGGTTGACTCATATTCAAACGAAAAATTTCCCCCTCCGCGTATCCCTGAACGATTATCCTAGATCTCTGTGTTAAAGTTTGAAAACGTTAATTATATTCCTTTCTCATCGACAAATAACGAATTTTAGAGAAGTTATGATAATATTAATTATTTAAATAAAATAAGAAGTTGGAAACGATTTATCGATAGAAAAGTTTAAAGAGACTATGTTAGGTGCGACGAATGTATCGTAATGAGCGTGATATTAATGAGCGATTACTTATTACTAAGTGATTGGAATTTAAAACTAGTGTGATCATCCCCCTCTCCAGAACTTTATGAACTCGTATGCATGAGAATCACTCCCCTCTCTCCCTCTTACACACTTCGTCGCAATAAAACGTTAATTGTTGCGCATAACATTTGGATTTAAATTGTTAGATTGTAAGTATTGAGTTTATTTTCGAGAATGTTAAAATAAACGTTATTTTGGGTTAAATTTTGGATTTTTGATTATTTGTCTACGAATTCCTTTCTATGCTCACGAATCACTCCCTCTCTAACTATCCCGTTCTGAGCTTCCGGTTATGGAAGGATTGATAATTTTCTGGATGATTTTTGATTGTAAAGTTGTTTTAGTGTAACCTAATTTTGTAACGAAGTAATTTAGAATCTCTGAAGTTTCCGAAAATAAAATATTTTGTAGAAATTTGGAATTAAATTAATGTCGAGTATTTGAGTATTATTGAGGAAAATTTTAGTGAATTTTGGGAATTATGGAGACGTCTATGAATTTCCTATTATGTTGTTATTGTGAATTGACTTTCTGAAGTCGTTATAGTTTAAAGAACTTTAAAATGAAATTTGAATTATTTTGAGGCCAAGATAGTTTAAATTTTACTTATGTTTGATTTCGGGATATTAAGAATTTTGTTCTATGTTTTTGTTCCCGTATCGAGTGTCCCATGAAAGGACTGGCGCCCACCTTTTTGTAGAATTTTATAGTTTTTAGCTTTCGAACATTATCCAGAGAAGTCAAACCTGTCCACTTGTATGTGTGGAACGTTAAGTCTTCAACAATAATTTGATATTTTACGCTTTGATCTTATTTCTGTTTTTATGAGGTTAAATATTTTTGGTTTTGAATTGCGAATATTTATTTAGACCATATGGATTCTGATTATTAACTTTGAGTTTTTGATATTTAATTTTTAAAATTTATCCACATTACAGCAGGTACTTGTTAAAGTTTCTGTGGCCACTGAGTAATTGTGTTAGAAAGAAATCCACATCTCCATGTTCTCTCTGGACCCATGCCCTGACATCTCTAATAATTTCATGTGTCCAAGCCGGAGTGTAGTCCTCTGCTTCCCATCTAGTTTCCCAAGTATTTACTGTTTGGCTGCGGACTAATCCTCTAATTCGACCTGTAATTCTAACACCTTCTTTGCGTAGATTATACAATTTTTCTCTTTCGAAAGCCAAAAGGTCTATTGAAATTACTCCGGATATAACCAACGCTGCGTTTTCAGAGATAGTTCTGTATCCACAACAAACTCTTAAAGCTGCTGCCCTTTGCACTTTAGCTAACCTTAGTCTATAGCACTCTGTTTTGAGAGCCTGCGCCCATGCTTGTACACCGTATAACATTATGGAGCTTATAACGCTTAGCAAGATTTTCCTTTTTTGCCGGACTCGGTCCATCTATATTTAGCAGCAGCCTTGAAAGCGCTGCCGTTAACTTTGATGCTTTTTCTGATGCTGATGTTATATGTTTCCCAAAGCTAAGTTTTTGATCAATCCATACACCTAAATATTTGAGATACTGTTTGGTGGTGATTTTCTCTCCACACACTTCTACAGCCAATTCTGCCGGGATGACTTTCTGTCTGGTAAGAACATCGAGTTCGGTTTTTTTTGTTGCCAATTCAAGTCCGTGGTCTTGATATATATCTAACCCTTATATGCGCCTCTTCTGGGGTCCTTGCTCTTACTACAATTACGATGTCATCAGCAAATCCAATTATGACAGCATATTCTGGTAATCTTAACCTGAGAATTCCATCTTACAATGCGTTCCATAAATCAGGTCTATGTGCTGAACCCTGTGCTACTCCAGCTGTGACTTTTCTGCTTCGTTTGCTTTCACTGGTATCATTAATCAGCGTCCGTTCGTGTAAATAATCGTCAATTATTCTCCACAGGTATGTTGGTATTCTAAATCTATGTTTTAAAGCGTCTAGTATATCGGCCCATCTGGCTGTATTGAAAGCATTCCGCACGTCAAAAGTTACCATAAAACATGCATCCCTTGTGCAATGATTGCCTTGCCACGCGTTTTGGCCACTCTCAGGACATCTTGAATTGCATCCACCGTGGAATGGCTTTTGCGAAAACCGTGTTGTCGATCTGAGACATCTCCGGCGACCTGTCTAGCCGTTCGTAATCGTCCTCTGATTAGTTTTTCAAAAATCTTTCCAGCGTGGTCTAACATACATAATGGTCTGTATGAGGAAGGTGTGACTGGCGGACCCTTTCCTTTATCCAGAAGCACTAATCTCTGCATTTTCCATCTTTTACTAAAAACCCCGGCACAAAGACAAGAGTTGTACATGTTTAGCAACATGGTTGGTCGTTCTTCTGCAATGACTCTCAATACCTCCATAGGTATTTTATCTGGACCCTCAGCTTTGCGAAAAGCGCATGATCGCACAGCTTCTTCTAATTCTTGCAGGTTAAAAAGCGGGATCTCTTCAGTCAGAGCCATGATTTTTCTTTTCCGTTCGGGATGTTGCGGGAAAAGCTCACTTATTATATTTTCCACCTCTTCGGCTTCAGAACAAGCTGGTGAGGGGTCGCCGAACTCTCGGTCTTAAGCCCCCCCCCCCACCACGACAAGGTGAACAACCAGCGGAGAAGCGAATGGAAGTACTACTGCAGTACTGTCTGCCAGTGCTGGAGCAGTACTGACCTAACTCTGGGATGATATCCCAGACGATCGGTACTGACAGCCAGGGCTAACGCATTAATAGTGAACAGTATCGGCGTATATTAGCAAGGAGAAATTCGGGCGGAAAAGTGGAATCAAAGAACCCAATGTTAAAAAAAGTCACTGGCACAGTAGAATTATGTTATTAATTTACTATTTATCATTATTATTGCTTATTTAAGCAAATAAAAAAGAAAAATTTATTTTTGGAATACAAATATTATGTACAATTATTTCATTAATCGAATAAAAACTTCGTCTTGCAAATTTTATTTTACGATTTTATTAGTTAATTTAATCTGTTTAAACAAATTTTTACATATATGGTTAACATTGGCTACACATAAACAATTAAAACTATTTTATTAAACGAAAAATCGAACGCTGGTTGGGATCGAACCCGGGACCCTTCGAACGCAAGTTATACGCTTAAATCTCACAGCCACGCTGGCTTAGTTTAAGATTTAAAAAATCCAGTATTTGAATTTCAGATCAGTTATGGGAAGGACGATTTACTTTTTTTAATAAATATTTTTTAAACTGTAGTAAACTTTGTCTAAATAATTAATAAGAAACATTGTTTGAATAATATTTGTAAAAATTAATCATTCACTTAAAGTTGTGCTAATGTTAGTCTATATAAAGAATTAAGAATTTTCTAACTTTTCATTTTTGAGGATTCACTTTTAAATTATCTAATTTTTAAATCTTTACATGTTTAATATTGGCGCAGTAGTGATACAGCTTTGCAGCTAGTACTGCATCGACTCTGTCAAGAATTTTTTTTAACAGACCTTGGCAAAAACAACAGCCGCTGTACTGCGCCAGTATTGGGTCGATATTTACTGCCAATACTGAGCATCAGTATCGGCGCAGTAATGATATAGCTTTACAGCCAGCACCGACTCTGTTAAGAATTTTTTTTGACAGACCTTGGCAAAGACAAAACCTACAGTACTGCGCCAGCATTGGGCTGGTACTGACTACCATATACTAAACATTAATATTGGCGCAGTACTGATACAGCGTAACAGCCAATACCGCGCCGACTCTGGCAAGCCAATCCTTGGCAGAAACAACAGGCGCGGGACCGCGCCAGTTGTAAGCATCGGCATAACCCAGGAATTTTTCTTTGGGAATTGACTTCTTTGAAGAATACAAGTACCCAACCGATGTCCAGGTCATTTCCGGCCAACTTCTTCAGAGAAGTTAACCTCAAATTGTGAAAATTGACTTCTCTAAAGTACCTAAGTATCCAAGAGATGTCGAGGTCATTTCCGGTCAACTTTTTCAAGGAAGTTAACCTCAAAATGTAAAAATCGACTTTTTTGAAGTACATCAGTACTCAACCGATGTCCAAGTCATTTCCGGTCAACTATTTCAAGAAAAAAAACCTCAAATTTTAAAAATTGACTTCTTTAATGGACCTAAATAATCAACCGATTTGCACGTCATTTTGGGTCAACTTCTTCAGGGAACTTAACCTCAAAATGTAAAAATTGACTTCTCAGAAGTATCTCAGTTGTCGACAGATGTCACCGTCATTTCCGGTCAACTTCCTAAGGGAAGTAAACCTTAAAATATAAAAATCGAGTTTTTAGAAGTACCCCAGTAGTCACCCGATGTCTAGGTCATTTTTGGTCAACTTTTGCAGGGAAGTTAACTTAATAATGTAAAAATTTACTTCTTAGAATTAACTATTTTTTAAAGGGCCCCAAAAAACCCCAATAAAACCCAATTTTGTAATTTATGGGGTTTTTTGAGGCCCTTTAAAAAATAGTTAATATTAAAAAATTGTTAAATAAACAATGTAGCACCATTCTTTGAAGTCTCCTGAAGAGAAACATAGTTGGCCGATTAAAAAATATTCATTTTCGTGGATTCTATACCAATTCTCCGAAAAAGTCTTTTTCCCCCCATGCATTTTACATGGGAAACTTCAACCCCGTTGAGGCACCCCTAAATATTAAAAAAAAAATAGGGGTATTTTTTTTGCGATATAGAAAAATCCAAGGGGTGAGAGCATTAAAAAAACGACTTTTTTGTTTTGGACCACCCTAATCAGTAGTCAACTGATAACGACGTCATTTCCAGTCAACTTTTTTAGAGAATTTTAACTTAAAAATGTAAAAATTAACTTCTCAGAAGTACCCCAGTAGTCACCCGATGTCCAGGTCATTTTTGGTCAACTTCTGCAAGGAAGTTAACCTCAAATTTTGAAAATTGACTTCTCTAAAGTACCTAAGTACCCATCCGATTATCCAGATTATTTCCTGTTAACTTTCCAGGGAAGTTAACCTCAAAATGTAAAAACCGACTTCTCTGATGTACCCTAGTATACTATGAATGTCTTGACCGTTTCTAGCAAACTTATCCGGCAATGTTAACTTTTAAATGTAAAAATTGACTTCTTAGAAGTACCTCAGTAGTCACCCGATGGGATGTCTAGGTCATTTCCGGTTAGCTTCTGCAGGAAAGTAAACCTTAAAT
Source organism: Ganaspis brasiliensis (assembly GCA_037103525.1). NCBI lineage: Eukaryota > Metazoa > Arthropoda > Insecta > Hymenoptera > Figitidae > Ganaspis > Ganaspis brasiliensis. The sequence goes on along the minus strand of JAZKLR010000331.1, from coordinate 1,302,297 downwards.
TGTGAAAACTGACTTCTTTGAAGTACCTGAGTACCTGACAGATGTGCAGGTTATTTCTAGTCAACTATTTCAGGGAAGTTAATCTCAAATTTTGAAAATCGACTTCATTAATGTACCTAAGTAATAAACCGATGCCACGTCATTTGCGGTCAACCACCTTAGGGAAATTAACCTCAAAATGTAAAATATACTATCAATGTCTAGGTCATTTCTGGTTCACTTCTCCAGTGATATACTCCAAGTATATTTCCGTCAACTTTCCGAGTAAGTTAACTTCATAATGTAGAATAAACAACTCTGAATAAATTATCACACTGAAACAGTAAAAACAAATGTGTTATTTTGAGACCGTTTGTCCCCATATTTAAAACATTTAAACTTATGTTACCCCGTAAAAAAAACTTATTGAATTAAACCTATAGTACAGAGTGTTTAAAAAAACAGATCAATACTTGACATTCTGAATGGAAGACAAAGTTGACCGGAAATGACCTAGACATGGGTCGGGTATTTAGGTACTTCAGAGAAGACGGTTTTTACATTTTGCGGTTAACTTCGCTGGAGAAGTTGACTGAAAATGACCTAGACGTTTATTTTACAGTTGGGTACTTCGGCGAAGTTGGTTTTACATTTTAAGGTTAACTTCCTGTAAGAAGTTGACCGGAAATAACCTAGTTAACGGTCGGGATATTAAGGTGGTTCAAAGAAGTCGGTTTTAAAAATTTGAGGTTAACTTCTCTGAAGAAGTTGTCCGGAAATGACCTAGACATTGGTAAAGTACTTGGTTTCTTTAGAGACATCGGTTATTACATTTTAAGGTTAACTTCTCTATAGAAGTTTAGGGAAATAAGGTGGACATCGGTTGAGTACTTGGGTTCTTCAGAGAAGTCGATTTTTACATTTTGAGGTTAACTTCCCTGAAAAAGTTGACCTGAAATGACCTAGACATTGGTCAGATATTTGGGTGCTTCAAAAAAGCCGGTTTTTATATTTTGGTACTTGAAAGAAGTCGGTTATTACATTTTGAGGTTAACTTCCTTGACGAAAGTGACCGGAAAATTAGATACACTAAGCCTAGACAGTTGGTTATTATTTTTTATGTTTTTATTTAAAAATAATTATTTCTTGCATCCCCTGACCAGAAAGCAACTTCTATTTGGGTAAACTCGGGCTTTTTCTACACGGGTGGTTATACATAAATTTTAACTTTGATGCTTCGTTGTAACTATAGCAAACATAAAAAGCTGCATATGTAAAGAAACCTCAAGTCTCTAGCTTCCTTTTTAAAAACGTTAATAAATATACACAATAATTTGTTTAAACAATGGTTATAAATAAATTTTAAATTTGATGCTTAGTTATACCTATAGCAAATTAAAATATATAAAATAGAAAAAGCAATTGTTTAAACAATACAAAGTTAATTTATAAATGTAGCTAACCTTTCATTTTGTTTAATTAAAAAATTTGTTAAAAGCGACATAAGACAATAATCTTTAACTTACAACATTTATCAAGTTCTCGTACAAGGGTGCCTCCGAATTTCCACATTGCTCTAAATTGCTTTTCTCATTCTCTCTCTCTCTCTCTCTCTCTCTCTCTCTCTCTCTCTATCTCTTCCACACTCTTTATCTCTCTTTCTGCTACGGACATCTTATCTATGATTTCAAAATCCAATTTACCAATTTTGTAAAATAGGCAATTTTTTAAACTTCATTATTTCTCGCTCACTCTTTCTCTTTCAAAATACCTGCCATTCCAAATTAGGATAATTAGAAGAAGGTCTAAGTCTTAATTAGATAAAGATTTAAGCACTGAGATCATTAGATTACCTTTCTTATCTCTCTCAATCTTAAACTATTTTCAATCTTTGTCTCTCTATACCGTTCTGCGTAACACCTACAGCGTAACAGGCCCTTAGCTAGCTGATTTCTTAGAAAAGGTGTTAATTTTATTGTTTTTTTGAGAGTTAGACATAATTGAACAAATACGTTTTTCGTATATTTATTTATAATATCAATCGGATAACTATTGAGTAAAAGAATCTCTTTGACATAATCAATATTTTTAGAATGGAATTTTTTGTCAGAAAGTTTTATTGCCCTACCAACAAAATTGTAAATGATTGCAATTTTTTGGGGGAAAGGATGTTTGGAAAGGTAATTAACAGTACGTCCATGAAAACGTTTGTTGAAACGTAAAAGAAAATTTGGTTCTTTTCTTTTTTTACCATCCTCAACTCGGAGTGAATACTATCTTCACCTTCACTATTAATACACGAATGAGTATTAAAATTCCTAATTTTATTATTAATATAACTAATTTTTTTATTAAAAAATATACATTTTTAAAACTTGCTTATTTTACAAATCTCGTAGACGTTAAAAAATAATAATTTTTAAATTTGTTGCAGTGAAACAGTTAAATATATTCCACCAGATTACATGAAGTATCAATCGTTGTATACTTGTACGAATAATATTGTACAGCTTGGGAGTAATTTATTCGTTTTTTTATTTGTTAGTTTTTTTATTTATTAGTTTTTTAATATCTTACCGTTTTAAACTTTTTAAAAATAATTTCAATTATATTTATTGAATTTCATTGAACGTTCTTTAATGATTTTTAAATCTTATACTATGAAACATCGAAAACAGTAGCAGAGAAAACTTAACTATCTTAACATATTAAATAATTTAATTTCTTCGGTCTTTACGATCACTTACAAATTAATAAAAAACGGTCTAAATATCAGTCCATTTCAAATTACTATACTGACGTTGCGGTAAAAAATAAATTTTTAAATTTCCTAAATTTCATCATTCCTTGGAAACTTCTACTTGCTTATTATTGAATAATTACCATTATTAGTTTATGTGTCTAGTTAGCACAATAATTTTATTTTCATCATTACATTTATTTATTATTACATTTATCTTCATTTATTAATGTACCAACTATTACACACATGACTTATTACTTATTTTAATTGTAGAATTTTTTACCTTTATTGTCGAAAAGATGAAGACCTGTAGAAATTTGACACCGATGGTGGTTAGGACGACTTTTATAGCAAAAGAAACCATAATATTTGTCAAATGCACTCCAAGTGATACGTGATATTTAGTATAATTTTTTTCAAATTTTATGTAACACTATCTGAATTTTAAAAGATTTAATCGGTAGCCATCAATTCTAAACTCTGACTATTACTCAATACTTCATACTGTCTTAAAGTCCTAAAATCAACCCATAGAGTACAAGATAATTCCTGAAACTTGCTTGAGCCTAACACTCCAAGTTTCAAAATATTCCATTGATTTCATTGTCATATTTTCGGGATGAATATTGCCTCACAACAAACATTTTTGTACTTGCACCAGTGTTGCCTCAGTATTTATTTGAATATTCCAAAACTTAAAGTGTTGGGGTCAAAAACGTGTCAGAAAATATTTTGTGCTGTGTGCGAATTTTTAGATTTATGAAATTGCTAAACGCTCTTTCTTTTAACTTTTTCTAATGTCTTCGGATTCCACTTTCTAGTTTAACTTTTTTGGGTCCAAGGTGTACGAGATACTCAATTCAGGTTTAAACTAATAACTAGGGAAATAGGAAGACCAGTTTTTGATGTTTATTGCACGTGCAACGATGGGTTTGTCATGTACATTGCTCAAAATCTAAAAATCCTCATTAGACAAAGATTGACAAAATTTGGACTGAAATTTAAACTTCAAAATTAATTGCATTCTGGAGTTAGCTGTAAATGGAACATGACTTAGTTCTCATTATTTGGTTGAAATACAAAATACGAGCATGGAAGGTAAGTAAACCAAAAACAAATGAAATAAGATAAAGTTACTAAGCAATCGTATCGATTCTCTACTGGTAGGACAAGAACGTTGTTTGCACCACGGGAGCAAAGGTGATTAGAACTCGGGCGAAATAGGGAGAACCTAGAAAACTCTCCAGCACTGTGCTTCGGGACCCCTCGGTTTTCCAATTTCGACCTTGATTCAATAACTTACTTTGAGCCCTTGATACGAAAATAATTATTCCTGAAAGTTTAATCTAAATTAAACAATATTAACACAGGCCTCTAGACAACCGAATTTCCCCATACATTTTTACATAGAAAGAAAATCGTTTTTTCGTATATTTGTTATAAAATCGATAAAAAATAATATTTTTCAATGAGCAAACAATTTTTCTCTTCAAAATCCTCAAAGAATATAACTAATACACATAATTATTAATTACAAAATTTTTATTTTTTATTTGGACGCTAGGTAACAACTTTTTTGTAATTTTGGGGACTTTTTGCGGTCCTGCAAAAAATAGTTCATACAATTTCTGTAATGCTTAAGAATCTGAATTATATCTTTTGGATATTTTCAAAGAAAAATATTGTTTGCGCATTGGAAAAAATTCATTTTGAAGAATTTATTAGCAAATTTACGAAAAAACAAATCTTTTCTATGTAAAAATGCATGGAAAAATTCGCTTTTCTAGAGGCACGTGTTAATATTGCTTACTTTGGTTTGGCTTAAACTTGCAGGAAAAATATTTTTTTGGAATTTGATCAATTTTCCGGGTGGAGATCGAAGATTTCAAAATATCGCCCAATACTTTAGGGCTACTCTAATACGTATCCACAATATCTATCTCTTTCTGTCTATCGTGAATACAACTTGATAAAAATTTTCTATCCACTTTAATTTATGTCGAAGCGTGAAATTTGTTTTCGTTCCTTGGCATTCTAGCCTAGTTAATGAATTAACAATTACTTGTTCAATATTCTTATTATACTGCATATATTCTATTATAATCCTATCTCTACGTTGAGAGACCATTGATACTTATTCACCTGCTTCATCACATCTGCCCCTATTACTTTGAATCCTTACTTTTCTATTCTTTCATATTTTTCGTCTTATTTATATTTCCTCTAATCTTATCTCTTTTTACATGTGCTCTATACAATTATTCAATTTCTCACCATTTTAATCTTTCTTAAAAATATCCCCATCTCTTACTGTCCACGATGTTCTAAAGAGAAAAAATGACGTTTATGCATATTTCCAATGCATACATTTTTTTTAATTCAAACCAAATAAAATATATTAAAATGTTTTATACTAGATGAAAGTACAATTTATAAAATGACTTATGGCCACAGGGATGAACTTTTATTTTGAACATAAACATTTTTAAAGCATTTTTCTAATTGTTAAAATTTTCGGTCTAAAAAAAGTTGCCCCAAGATGGACACCTTTTTAAAAGTCTCTGAAAATTGTAGTAAATAAAAAATACATTGAGATTTGAAGCCTGTTCATCTTAGGGTACATGACACCATTTTTTAATCCCCAGTTAAAATATATATACACGGAAAAAATAATTTGTCTAAATTTTCTGCGACTTTGTCACAGAATCTTGGATATAACTGGCAGTATTCTAAAATTTAAAAATGTATGTTTCTAGTAGTTGGATTATTAATTGTCGGAAAATTAGGCTACTTTGAAGAAAATTTAGAAAAAAGTGTTTTATATTTCCAATTAATGTGTTGTACAATTTATATTACTAGTCGTTTAAAATGAAAAAGTAGTTTACTATGTTACTGTGTCTGAAAGTTTTAGCCACAGTCACTGAAAATAAAAATACGGTTGGTGCACATTAGTGTTTTAAAATCTAAGCGACGGTCACTGAATATGAAACGGCCGACCGCTACGTAACAGTGTTTTAAAATTTGTGTGACAGTCACTGAAAACGAAAAAGGCTTGTTGGTGCGTTACAGTGTTCTAAAATTTCGGCGACTCTTGCTGTAAATAATATAATAAAAAAATTCTCTCATTATATATACATACTTTCATTATATATACATACCATTATACACTCAAACACACAATCTTCAGCCTGTTCATGTACATTATTCTTTTCCTACCTACTCGCATTCTAACCTAACACTTACACTAAATTGCACACATACATTCCCTAATATAAACGCAAATTTTAATTTATTAACGAAAAATCTTGCAACCGGGTTTCGAACGCGGGTTCTAACGCACGACGATGCTTGAGATGGCGTCTTATACCCCACGGCCATTCAAGAATACGTGAGAGACTTTGGAATGAAATGAGTGGCACTTAACGATAGCATAAAGGGCGTTACGTTTCCTTGATTCCTCGACTGTTGAATAAATTGTAAGTGGTCAACATTTGGAACTATTTTGAGCATTTCGTAAACACCTTTTGTTACTTATTAACTAATAATTTCTCACTCTGTTTTACTACACCAGGATATAAGATTAATCGGCTGATTGATGATTCTTTCTGTTGTGCTCATGAATAAGTATGCAATCATATTTCAAGCTTTATGAAAATTTCTCTATGACTTGATAAGGAAAAACACACATTTTGAGATTCAAAATTTTTATTTTATTTACAGCAATTTAATTTCGTAACTTTTTACAATTATTAAAATAAATTTTTGTTGTTTAAAATTTCCGGCAAGGATGATAAACATCATGGTTTTTATTTAGAAATCAATTTTTGTAAATTAAAAAAAAATAGATAGATTCTATAATAGTTTCATTTTTTTACTTAAAAAAAATTAACCAATATTGTACTATGAAAAATTGTAACACACGTCAGGGTTAATAAATATGATAAATTGTTAAAAAGAAGCAGTCAACATTTAATACTTAAAATTTACTTTTTTACAATATTTTAAATCCATTTTTTATATATATAACAATAACCATCGCCTAATTTATTTTGGCTAGTAATAATTACGCCGGGTGATAGGTCTTCTTCACTTAAAACACAAAACTCATAGCACTCTTCGTCCATAATTTTGTAGGATTGCAAGTGCTCTATGAAAACACAATCCAATAGTTTTTTGCAAATTAGCTGTAATTTATGACCATTGATGATTATTATCGAATGGACCACGAAAAATATTTCACCACTTTCAGAGGGACTTACGATTACAGAATCATGTTTTATTTGGCTGCCAAGATACTTTAACCAATTTGTTTCTAAAACATTCTCTTGCTCAAATGGAAGAATCAAACTGATAAACTTTTGAATGTCATTTAAACAAAAATTATTAATGGCATTCGTGGGGGCATTCAGACAAACATTCTTCCTACAAATATACACATGAGAGGTGACTTTACCTTTCTTATGTTTTCTTTCAAAACGATCACAATTTATTCTACAAAGAGGACCAATTTCTTTCATTATTCGGCTACAGTGAATTAGAAAATGGTGTTTTGGTTTCGTTGTATTCGGAAATTTCCACAATAATTTTTAACTTTTTCAGTAAATGCCAATAAATGTTTTCTTGGTCAACAAAAGGTCCTACAAGTAAAAAAAGGCTTCGAAACAAGTTTAACATTTCAGAAGCCGACATTATTAAATAATTTTGTTTTAAATGTTGTTCTGAAATTGCTAAAGGCTTATTTATATTATCATTTTCTCCATAGTTGAAACCAGAAAATCTTAAATTCAAGTCATCAAGCGTAAAACATCCTTTTGAAATTAACTGATTTAAAATCAGTGGAATATCATACCGCAAAACACCTTCTTGGAGGTCACGTTGAGGATCAATTGCTGGATTGTTTGTTATGTGAAAACTTTTTATGTCATGAAACACACAATTTTCTTTTATACCTGAATTTGACATGTTTTTTAAAGAAAGATCAGTATAATTTTGTCGATTTCTATGGATACAATCGCGTTTATTAAAAACGGTTTCGATATCTTTACGTTTTACTAAACAAAACCTGCAAAATATGTTTGCTGAAAAGCTCTCTGTCAAACCTAAAATCGAATGCAGCCCTAAATTATCCCCTTCAATTAAAGTTGAAATAAAATAAATTTTTCTTACTTTATTCTCGACAATAATGGAAATACCTTCATTTTCAAGGAAACGAAGTTCTTCGATTGCTTTGGTAAAAACAACTTTATTTGTGAATTTTAATCTATCTTTCGTATTAAATAATAAGAACAGAAACATATTTTTTAACTTGGATTGCATTGAAGGTGGAAGTATAGGGATGCTTAAATAGACAGCTCCACATTTGGACATTCCTTTGTGACTTCCGAGAGGATTGTTAGTTTGATAATCATCAAAGCCCATTATTATTGGAAATACTATTTTATTTTCATAGTTCTTAATTTTTTCTTTTCAGAATGATCTCTGTACAATATTCATTACAATTTTGGAATGTTGTTCAAGTTCTTGTAAATAATTCAAAGTGGCATTAAAAACGCCTGGTAATTCAAAAAAAAGTCTGAAAACTTTTCTTATAGGAATAAATTGAGCAAAGATTTCTTTATGAATTGATTTTTTCTCTCCGCCTTTTTCAACTATTACTTTTAATTCTCCTAGTTTGTGATTTTCCAGGGGAATAAAAGTACCATGTTTTTTAAAGTGAGTAAAACGCAAAGCTTCTGACTTCAATTTTTCAAAAGGTGAAGTGAAGTTTTCAAAAATTTTATTTATTTCTTCTGCTGTGAGGGATTCTTTACCTAATTCAGTAAGTGAAGTGTGTATTTCATTTTGGATAACTTGAATGTAATTTTCTGACATAGCTGAAGCATCTTTTATAATATCGTCAACACGTTTTCTTGAAACATCCGGAAATTTATATAATTTAGCTGCAAATAAACAAGCTTTTTCAGAAATTGAATTTGAATGTTTTACGCTTGATGATTGAAAGTTTGTATCACAGTCTCCTTTTTGAACAAAAAATTCATTCAAACTTTCATCCCATTCATCTATAGAACTATCAGAATCTGTACATAAAACTAAATCATTCGTATCTACATCAATTGAATCTTCAAGATCAAATGAAATAGATTTTTGGGCAGGTTTGTGGATTTGATCAACCTCTGTTTCGAGATGAGAAGCACGTTCCGATGACATGTGCTTTCTACATGAATCAAATAGTGTAAATTTTTTATAACAATCACTTTGTAAGCATTGAAAGTGAGAGGAAGACATATGTGTTAATTCAACATGAAGAATTAAATTTTTGCTATTTGAGAAAGACAAGTGACAGGCAAAACAACGATACATTTTAAAATTTCTTTATGGAAAGAATATAAAATCAAGTTTTACTGTTATTTTCTAAAACGTTTTTAATCTGTTTTTCAAGGGTTTTTACTTTTATGCCTACTTTTTCACCGGGTAATTTTATATCAAATATAGCACGTTGTAAAAACACCCACAAATCTTTGGCATTTTCAGGATAACTGCAATCCAAAACAAAGAAAACTTTAAAAGTTAAAGCTACTGCTTTCAAAAAGGATTCGGTTGTATACCAATAGTTGTTGATCACAACATAAGTTTGTTTCACAGAGAAGATTGAACCCACAATTACTATTAAAGGTTGTATTGTTGTTTTCTCTTCGTAGAATTTTGCTTTTAATCTTGCTAAAGATGCGTCTTCTTCGTTAGCAATCTGAAAAAATTATAAACATGAAGACTATATATCAAATAAAAAAGTTAATTTAAAAAATTTAATTTGAACTTCTATATCCAGCGCGACAAACGGGACATATGTAAAAAAAAGAAAGTATTTTAAAAATTTATCTAACTTTTAAATTTTAATAAAAATACTGAATGTAAGGATCACAGTATGAATGGCTTGACTTTAACGTTGATTAGAGTCATAATGAATTTGACATTAATTTAAAATTCGATGTATTCTATTAATTATTATACGTACCGAAATAAAAATCATATAAGGCCTTTCGTTTTCTTTCAACAGTCTCTTATTCAGTTCAACATTTTGAACAGGGGTGTTGGAGTTTTGATTTTCTGAATTGTTTGCATCTTGTTTTCCTGCAATCGTCTGTTTATTTTCTCTCATTTGTCTTTTACTTTCTTTTAGTGGTGTACTATTTTCTACTTCCTTCGTCCGCTTTCTTTTTCTTGTCTCTGATCTTGAAAAAATATTTATCAATAAATAAAATATCAATACGTCTTGATGTCCTGTAAAAAAATACTTATTATATATATGACAAAATACATGTATATACAATAAATAATTATTTAATAACTTAACTTAAAAGCCAATGTCATTAAACGATGTTATTTTCAAGTTTTGAATTGTGATTAATAAGTATACAAATTAAATATACATATAAATTAAAACTAATTACCGTTTTCCAATGAAGGTAGTAAGTTTAAAAAAGTTTTTTGTTCGTTAGTCAATTTTGACAACTTTAAAAGCTTAATAAGATGGTCTTTTATAATGTGCCATTTTTTAAAAAGACAATTTTCTTTGCTCTCATATTCTTGTCGAAAGTCTATTTCGATCTACACAGTAAATTAATAATTAAAATTAATACATATTTAAAATTTTTCTATCAAAATACAGTTACAGTAAATTTTTCATACCAATTCTTGGCCTGCATTTTCTCTCAATGCCTTAAATTGGCGCAAATATTTTTCTACACTTTTCTTTCCTAACTTTAAAATAGATTTCCTTTCTTGGTAAGTATCAACCCAATAACTTTTAATTTTCTCCAAGTCTTCTGAGTGGGTCTCCAAGTACTGTAACTTGTCTTCATTATCTAAAAAATAATCTTTAATTATAGCATTTTATAATTATCAGTTGAATTAAAGTTTTAACACTTCTTACCCGAGTTAACAGAATTTAATGTTGTCGTAGAATTAAAATTTTTCTTAAATGGCAAATTAATTCCTTCAATTCTTAAAATACCCTTTGTGTAATCAAAATGCGATTTTAATTTTCCTGTATCATTTAAACGAACTTTGTTTTCCACTCGAAAGGGTGAAAAATAGGTGACTGTGTTTTCGCCTGGGAAAATTCTTTCTATAGCTTTTGAATACTTAAGAAACTTTTCTTTATCAAGTCTATATACAAAAACAATCAATTAATAACAGAATATATAATTGATTAGAATTATAAACAATAAAGTTACTAACGTCCAGTCGCTTAATGGTATTCCATGGTAATTTTTAAGAAAATCCTCTTTTTCTTTTTCGATAAATTTATGAACAAGAATTCTTCTCCCTTTATCAGTTAGAAGACCGTTATTTTTGAAACTTTCAAAAACTAACCTTACATCGCCGTCGAACTGAATATAATTGCACACAATCTAGAAAAAATATTTATTATAATTAATGAACAATTTTAATTTTAATAATTATTTTTCTAATGTTTAAATATTATTCAAGTATTAGCTTTACTTTATGTTTAGAGATGAATGTATTTCTAATTACAAATATTTTTAACAAAATGAAGAGAACAGAATAATAAAGAATTTTCTAAAATCTAAAAAGAGTATTGTTTGTAAAAATTAAATGATAAATGCAATCATAAAATTTTAAGGACTGAAAAAAATAAATATTATTCGGCATAAATTTTAGATTTAACAAATTTCTTTCTCAAATTTAATTTAGTAGATCTTTCAATAATATTTAAAGTAAAATATTGTACTTACAGAAAATTCGGAATTGTTCGTCGATTGAGAAGAAATGTCAGTGTTTACTCTGGAACTTTTATTTTGTGAACTGATTTGATTTTTGGGTTTCTCTATTTCTAACCTTAACACTGAACATTCTTCGTTTGACTTCCATTGTTTGTATTCTGTCAATGCTTGCTCCTTGTCCAACACTTCCTGAAGGCCTTGCTTTGTAAACAAAAGCATACTCTGCAAAAATATAAATACTTAAATATAGTTTACATAAAATTATATTTTAAAATATAAATTACACGTTGATAACTTATTAATAATTATTATATATAATTCTTTTATTTCTTACCTGAGTAAGAAAGTCTTCCATTATTATAATCTGTAATTAAAAAATAATATCTATATAAATCATATTATCTCAACAAAAAAAACTATGATATGTTTTCGTGATATTGGATTCGTTTTTAGGGTTCCGTACACCACAAGTGTACGCACGGAACCCTATTGGCAAGACTTTGTCGAAAATCGTATCCCCCCCCCCCCTGCCGCCAAACTATTTGACTTAGAAAGTTCAAATTTGGCCCACATATGTATTTTCACGTGTAGATGAAAGGAAAATTATAGAGAACATGATTCTAGGGGTAGAACATAGCGTTGTCAAGAAAATAACAAGATTTTTGAGAAATTTTGATATTTTTTGGCTGAAATCTCTTGCCTTTTCTTTTGCAGCGCTATCACCACAACGGTCTCTATATTTTTTTTGTAATCTACATATGATACTACATTTTTGTACCAAATTTGAACTCTTTAAGTCAAATAGTTTGGCAGGTAAGGGGGGGATAAAGTCATTTTTTTGCAAAAATTCGTTTAATTTGTACCATTCTTGCCCTCTATCTGCCAAACTATTGTACTTTGAGTGCAAAAATTTGGTACACATATGTAGTTTGATGTGTAGATTACAGAAAAACTATAAAAAACCTTGTTGCAGGCTGTTATCATAGTGTTTTTGAGCTAAAAAAAAAGATTTTTTTTAAAAAATGTTAAAAAATGGTTGTATCCCCCCCCCCCCTGATCTTCCAAACTATTGGACTTAGAGAGTTCAAATTTGGTACACAAATGTATTTTCACGTATAGATTACAGGAAAATTATAGAGAACATGATTGTATGTGTTGAACATAGCGTTGTCAAGGAAATAACAATATTTTTGAGCATTTTTTTAACATATGGGCCATAATTTAGTGTTATAACTTTGACAGTGCTATAATCATCACTTTCTCTATAATTTTTCTGTAATCTACACGTAAATCTACATATATGTACCTAATTTCAGAATCCTAAGTCAAATAGTTTGGAAGATAAGGGGGGGGGGGGGATACGATCATTTTTTTAGCAAAAATGCATTAAAAGTGTACAATGCTACCTCCATATCTGCCAAACTATTGTACTTAGAGTGCTGAAATTTGGTATGCATATGTAGTTTGCCATATAGATTTCAGAAAAACTATAGAGAACTTTGTTGCAGATCGTTATCATAGTGTTTTTAAGCAAAAACCAACGATTTAAAAAAAATGCTTAAAAATTACCGTATCCCCCCTCCCATAACTTCCAAACAATTTGACTTAGAGAGTTCAAATTTGGTACACAAATGTATTTTTACGTGTAGATTACAGAAAAATGGTAGAGAACATGATTGTAGAAGTTGATCATAGCGTTTTTAAGGAAATAAAATGATTTTTGAGTATTTTTTATGGATATTTGCTAAAATCTCTGGATTTTTCGTTAAAAATGCAATCACGTTCACGTTCTCTGTAATTTTTATGTTATTTACACCTGACAATACATTCCTGTACAAAATTTGAACTCTCTAAGTAAAATATTTTGGAAGATAGGGAGGGAGGGTGGTCCATTTTTTATAAAAAATTCATTATATATTCTATTTTAATTATCTTATATTATATGTAATATGTATAATATATTTATATATTATATATTTAATAGTATCAAATATATTAAAAATTATTTTGTTTTGTGTACGGAACCCTCGATTTTAGTGCGAGTGTAACTCGAACTTGCCCGATTTTTTATTACTTATATAGTATTAAAAATGTCTCTAACATAGAAATACTATAAAAACAAATATGAAACCTCAAATAAGTCTTTTATAATTTAATATAGTGATATAAATCTAATTATTTATTAATTTATAATTACTCAATTTAATTAGAAATTTCTTTAATATCAATATTTATACTTACAAAAACGGTCAGTTTTTCCTATGAAAATTTATATATCCTCAGATGATATCCTCATATTCTCACGTGGGCACAACAAACACACGCACTAGCGCACTACTACAAATTCATTCCGTTTGACACTGCTGGGCACTAGAAATTCTGCGCATCTTCGACGCGCATCGGTTTTAAAGTCTGCGACTGGGTCGACTAATTCTTGTAAACCGTGTTTTCGATTCTCTATTTCTAAATTCTAATACACAAGTAATTTAAAATTACGTCAACATCGTTTTAAAATCTAAATCAGTTTTTTCTAAAGTTTAGAAAACTGTGTATGGCAATAAGATTCCTTAAAATTATTCAATAGTCGCAGAGATATTAAATAACTTTTTCTAAATATTATATCCTTATGCATTAAAATTTAGATTTCGTTGATAACTTTATAGAACACAGTTTTATAATAATTCGAACACTTTTTTTTCTATTACTAGGTTTCTAAAATGTATTCAACTTTCGTTTAGTATTTCTTTCATAGTCATAGAAGAACTCTGTGACTTTGCAAAATCGTCGCCTATATCCAAGATTCTACAACTAATCGAGCAATATTTAGACAACTTATTTTTTCCGTGTACGAACACTGAATTAGTAAAATCATTTTAGTATATTATTATACGATAAATCAAGAATATTATAACGTTAAGTACTCATTCTAAATCATACACTTAAATAACTTTACCAACTTGAGAAAAAATTGTTACAAAACTTTTAAAAATTATGAAAATGGACACAAAATTACGTGGTATGTGTGGAAGAAAAACCAACTGGTTTTTTTTCGGCAAATGAGCATCAAAATCTTCGTTTATACAAACAACAAAAAAGACAGAATGTATAAGGCGCTATCACCTTAAACAAAAATTTTATACGAAATGTCCATCTTGGGGCCCTGTCTATCTTGGGACCTACTCCCCTATTAGAAAAATAATTTAAGTAAAAGAATAAACTCAGTAAATAAATACATAATTAAATAAATACAGAAAGAAATTTACAGATGTTAATAAAAGTTTATTTAATTTTTATTCTCTTTGTTTTTTCCTTTAAATACCTTGAATGATTTTTACGTGCTCTCAAAAGTTTTGAAACTTTAAAAAATTCTAAAACTTTTTGGAATTTGGTTGAATTGTTGATGAATTCCAAAATTTAATAAAATTAAATTTTCGATTATTTTCTCATAAGAGGTTTTTAATGATCTCTTTAAAAAATCTCACGAAAACAGTGTAAAAAATTAATAATAATAATTCAGTAACCCAGGTGCGAATTTTCGGTCGGCCCATGGTTGGGTCAACCGTGCAGTAAGTTGGCCCACCTTTGGCTCATAGGTCGGGCCAACCTGTTAGATGATCACCATGGCCAACGTTGGCTGCCGACCGTCGGCTAAAATGCGCTAAAATGGTTGGCCCAACTCTGGCTACCAAAGTTGGGCGAACCTTCTATCTCAAGTGCAACCTCACGGTTGGCCCAAGGGTGGGCCAACTTGAGACTACTTGTACCAAATTATTCTATTAATGAAGACACATATAATTACATAATTTACATGTTATAAATTCAGTTACACAAATATAATCAGATGAGAATGTAGAAATTTAATATTAATGAAAACCTGAAACAGAAAAATTTCATTAGTCATGAAGATTCGAACCCGGGTTTTCCAGAGGCCAGTCCAGTAGGCTAACCACCAGCCCATAAGAGGTATGAGTGAACAATACCAAATGAACCTTATAGCCAGACAGTAGAGTAACACAGACCGTTGGCCCAACTATTAGCCCCAGATTACACTGAGAAAATTATATCTGTAACGATTACAGAACTGCTATGGTACTGCTCGGACGAAAAGCCACCTTCAGTAAATAGTAAATAAAATGATCTTATAAAAAAAACGAGATTGTCTCATATATTTAATGTTACAGAAACAAAGAAATTAACGTACGTAGTGATAAAATTACAGGACAAAATATACTTAACGAGTATTAAAGAGTCTAAGAAGGACTTATGTCATAACTTAGAAAAAGATATAAACTCACCGTGAAACTTTACAAAACAGTTCTGTAATTTAACCTGTTCACATATAAAAAATTTCTCTTCCAGTTTTTCAGTTGTTCAATTTCAGTCAATTTATGTACGCAACTCGCATGTAACCTACACTTATTTACTGATACACCCTCCCTCCTGTTGCTTACAAATATATTTTTTTTAACTATTTGAAAACAAATTCGCATGGTGAAAGATTCGAACTCGCGCGACCCGACCCTATCACGGACGTCTTAACGACCACAGCTATCACAGCACATGTCAGTTAGTTTTGACCCGTCTATATGAACTACAAGGTCGTGTGTAGCGTCGTCTGTTGCCGAGTGAAGCCGTAAGATGCCGGAAGAAGCCGAAAGTTACCGAATGTTACCTTCTTTAATGTTGCGTACGTAATGCTTACAAAGCAGTTCTGTACAATTATCTTGCCTATACTGCACTCTGTGCCTAAAGGAACCTTACAGATTTATATAATGAGTTTTGTAATAATTTAACTTTCTTTTATGACAGACCACTGTATTTAAAAGTTAATTTTTTTCCTCCTAATCCTGTAATAATAACAGAACAAAAATTTGATGCGAAAGTATAGTACAGCTTATGACAGATTATAGAACGTTTTGTAAAATTAGCAGACATATTCTTAAGAACAACAAGGTTAATAAGTAAATAAAACAGAAATGGTCATTTCGTCCGAGCAGTACAGGTTAGTTCTGTAATCATCACAGATAGAATTTTTTCAGTGTAGGCTGACCTTCTTGTGTTGGTTTTGATTTATTTTTTATTTATATTATTATTTTATTATATTATTTAAGAGACAGAGTCTAGCTAACGGTCGGCCCAACTCTGGCCACTGTAGGGCCGATCGTCGGCATTTGGTTGACAAAATTTAGTCGGCATGCTTGGTTGGCCCAAGTTAGGTATTTCTGGTCGGGCCAACTTTGGGTGCCGACCAAACTTGACATTCAAGTGCCGACGGTCGGCCCAACTCTGGCCACAGTTAGTCCGACCGTCGGCACTTGGTTCGCAAGTTTGGTCGGCACCCAAAGTTGGCCCAACTTAGGTATTTTCAGTCGGGCCAACCTTGGGTGCCGACACTCTGGCAGCCAGAGTTGGGCCAACCAGGGGCCGACCATTCAACTCTGGCAGCCGACCGCAATTTGCACCTGGGAAAATGTATAATAATAGTATAATAATGATAATTTGCACCTGCTAATTCGTAAATTATATTATGAGTTCAAATTTGTTTTTGTTTTTTTAAAGTAGACAAATATTTAGATTCATTCCTAACACTTATTTAAAAATAAAAAGTGATTTAGAAGTTTTTAAAATACTTATATGAATTAGAACAATTTTATAAGTGTTAAGAAATCCCAGATAGCACCCAAATTTCCAGGAAGTTTCCAGTGGTAAGTTCGGAAGTTTACTACGGAAGTTTCCAGAAAACTTTCTGAAAATAGCGAAATGTCCTCCTTCTGGAAGCCTCTTTTGGAAACTTCCCGAAAACTTCCAGAAAACCTTCCCCGGAATCTTCCCTTCGTAACTTCCCGGAAACTTTCCTTGGCCAGGAAACTTGTAAGAACTTCCATTTTATCTTAATTCTAAAACTGATTTATTATTTACATAAAAAATATATAAAGAATTGGATATTTCAAAGAAATTTAGAATTAAACAACTCAGAAAATTAAAAATTTTTAATATTTAAATTTAAATAAAATTAAAATATTCAGAATTAAATTAAAAAATAGATAACTGAGAGTTTTCTGGAAGTTTCCAAGGAAAGTTTCCAAGGGAAGTTTCCTAGGAGAAGGACATTTCGCTATTTATTAGAAACTTTTAAATCACTTTTATTTTTGAATAAGTATTGGAAATGAATCTTAATATTTCTTTACTTTCAAAAAAGAAAAAAAGTTAACTCATAATATAGTTTACAAATTAGCAGGTGCAAACTATTATTATTATTATGCTTGATTTTACACTTTACTAAATTATTATTATTAATTTTTTACACTGTTTTTTTGAGATTTTTTAAAGTGATTATTAAAAACCTTCTATGAGAAAATTATTAAAAATGTAATTTTATTAAATTTAGGAATTCATCAACAATTCAACCAAATTCCAAAAAATGGTGGAATTTATCAAAATTCCAAAACATTTGAGAGCACGTAAAAATCATTCAAGGTATTCACCTAGGTTCTTCCAATTTTGCCCAAGTGCTTATTACCTTTGCCCCCATCGTGCGAACAACGTTCTTGTCCTACCAGTAAAGAATCTATACGATTTCTTAGTAACTTTATCTTATTTAATTCGTTTTTTGTTTACTTACCTTCCTTACTCGGATTTTGTATCTTTACCAAATGATGAGGACTATCTAACTCCAGAATGAAACTAATTTTGAAGCTTCAATTAGAGTCAAAATTTTATCAATTAATGTCTAATAAGAATTTTCAGAGTTTGAGCAATGTACAGCTGTCGTCAGATATGCTTTAACATTTTAGCACGTTATCCTATAGAAATATGTATAAGCATATCTGACGATGAGTGTACATGAGAAGCCAATCGTTGCACGTGCAATAAACATCAAAAACTTGTCTATCTATTTCTTTAGTTATTAGTTTAAACCTGCATTGAGAATCTCGTACATCTTGGACGCAGAAAAATCAAACTAGAAAGTGGAATCCGTAGACATTAGAAAAAGTTGAAGGAAAGAGCGATTAGCAATTTTAAAAATGTAAAAATCCCCACACAACAAAAAATATTTTCTGAAACTTGTCCGGCCCCAACACTTCAAGTTTCGGTATTTTCAAATGAATACTCAAGCAACACTGGTGCAAGTCCAAAAATGTCCATTTTGAGGCAATAGTCATCCCGAAAATAATACAATGAAATATTCTCTCAAATTTTGTGTCAATATTGCATCAAAAGCGGACATTTTTGTACTTGCACCAATGTTGCCTGAACATTCAATGAAATATTTTGAAACTTGGAGTGTTAGAGGCAGGCAAGATTCAGGAAATATCTTTTACTCTGTGGGTTGATTTTAAGACGTTGAGATAGTATGAAGTATTGAGTAATAGTCAGAAGTATTTACTTTTTGAGTTTAGAATTTATTTAACTGTTTTACTGCAATAAAATCGCAATTTGTTATTTTTTAACTTATACAAGATTTGTAAAATTAGCAAGTTCTTAAACTGTATATTTTTTAATATAAAAATTAATTATATTATATTATTAATTTATTAATTATATTATTAATATATTATATTTATTAATTTAAATTAATTTTTATTTATTTTTAAGAAAAACATCGTGAACGGGTGATATGTCCTTCCTGAGAGAATGATACTTACGCATGCGTTTTAGTATTTTATGATATTGACACAAGTGTCCTATGATTCACTTGCGCAGTAGTGTTTTTTTATATTTAGACATGCGCAGTAGTGTTCTATGCTAGTCACAAATGCGCACTAGTGTTCAATGATAATTGTACATGCACATTAATTTTTGCTTCCCCATAGAGAAAGCTTTGTGATCATTAAGATTTTCGATTTTCCAAAAATAATATAAATCAACTAATTTTCATACAAAAATTAAAAATTTTTATTTTAAAGCAAATGTTCTGTGCTTGTGTGTGTCAGAGTTTGTCAGTGTATGTATCCGAATGTGTATTTACTGTTTTTGTCGCTAGAATATCTCGAGAAGATTTTAATGAATTTTAATAAAATTGGGAAGGCTTATTAAACTTATAAATATCTAAATTTAAACACATGATTTTTTAACATACTGAATTAATTTTTTGAGCACCTTTTTTATTGAGAAAAATCGTTTTTTGGTAAAAAAAATTTCATGCTAAACATACAACTTAATGATTTAAAAAATCATATTTCTTGTCTCAAAACGAATTGTTTGACATATATGAATTATGGAAATCATCCAAAATTAGCATGATGAATAATGATTTTTCTCTTTTTTTGACATTTAAAAAATATTTCTCTTTTATAACTTTTTTAATGTTTATTCTACACGGAAAAAAATAATTTCTCGAATATTACTGAACTTTGTACTTGAGTTTGGGGCAAGGGAGGAAATTTAGTACTAATTCAAACCTAAATATTTGAGGTAATATTACGACGCATGTGTGACGATCATAGAAATATACTGCGCATATGTTACTATCATCGAAAACTAGTGCGCAATGCGCATGTGCAAGTATAATAGAAAACTAGAGCGCATGTGTAAATATAAAAAACTAGTTTAATTAAAATATTAACCTGAAAAATTGATACAGTGGCGTAGCTACAGGTGGGCGATGTGGGCGACCGCCCAGGGCCTCGCACTCTATGGGGTCTTGCGTCTGCTAGAATTTGGTGACTACACTGTAAAAAATTTCGTTGTATTTTTACACTGTGACACGATGGAAATAAATCACTTCACGTGACACGTGATAAATTTACAACGTATTACGATGAACATATTCGACCGACATGCAAATATTTCACGTACGACGTAGTGAAATCACAGTCGATGCAGAGAAATCAGAATGCATTGTAATATTACTACGTGATATGTGATGCGAAATATTTCCATCGTGTTACGTTGTAATTTTACAACGCGTTGTGATTTCACCACGTTTTACGTGGAATATTTACAAGCCATTTTTAAACCGTATGAATATTTTTATCGCAACACGATGAAGTTCTACACTCGAAGTGTAGTTTTACAATCGCGTTGCATTTTTATCACGTATTACGATGGACTATTGCAATATAAATTTAATGTTTGGGACGAAAAAATACTTTGCATTTTAATTCTGCAAGTATTTTTTTTATAGTGTAAAACAAAAGCTGCCCCTGCTTAAAAGTTCCGGATTACTGTCCGGTATTTGTCATCCAAAATTAATCCGGTTTTTTCCAAATACAGTCCTAATTTTGTCCAAAATTTGTCCGGTATAAACGAAAATTTGTCTATTAAGGAAATATTAAAATAATTGACATTATTATTATTGTTGTTTATTGAAATTTATTAGAGCAAATAAAAAAAAATTAAGATTCTCTTACTTAATTTTTTTTTTTACTGACATAAAAACATTCTCCATTAATTATTATTCATACATTATTATTGTTCAATTTAATTAATTGTTTGTTTATAATATTTTTTCTTATTTTATTCTTGACCCGTAAAATTATATTAACCTAAGATACGCCACACCTAACAATTATAACAACTAAACGAATTAAAACTCGCATGACAGTGGAATTCGATTCGGGGTCCATTGGGATACACGTTAGATGCTCTAACATCGCATACGCTTGGTACTAAGTGTGCAAAAACAAATATCTAAGAAAAAAAGAAAAATTGTTGGAAGTAAAATCCATTTGTGTAACACATCATTTCAGAATATCGGTTTTTACGAGACCAGAAATTCAGCGAAAACAGAGCCACAAAAATTACGTTTTTTTAAAAAATACACGTATCTCTTTAATAAAAATAAAAATCCGGCATTCATTAAAAATAATTTAAAAACAAATCGATGTGAAAATCAATTATTATGCAGAAAAAAAGGAAATTTGTTTGGTAGAATCCGAAAAGAGTCCAGCTATAAATTTCGGATTATTTCGGACAAATTAAGGATTAATTTTTTCTGCCGAACTGTCTTCGGATTCCGTCTGACAAATTTCTTATTTTTTTAAGACATAATTCTAAGACATAATTTTTACTTCGGGCTGTGTCCTGTGTTTGTTCTAAGATTCTTAAGGATGATCAAATCTGTAAACAAAAATGCTCTTACTCGATTTTAATGTTGACGTTTCTCGATCGTACAAGACAAAATAAATTAGTAAATGTTGATTTATTAGAAATAATAGAGTGGCACAAGTGGTGAAACTTAAAAATTTGTTGTTGTAAAAAAGTGCTAAATATTATTTTTTATTAATTTTTTCAAAAATCAAAAATACTAAAAAAACAATATTTAACTCTTTTTATAGTTGAATAAAATTTAAGTCCCACCACTTGTGACTTTATTTTTTCTAATAAATCAACATTTACCAATTTTTTTGTCTTTTAAAAGCGAAAAACATTAACATTGAAATCATGTGAGAGCATTTTTGTTCATAGGTTTGATCAGCCTTAATCTTACTGATTTCGAATTATTTTGGACAAACTCTGGACTTCAAATTATTGACGAACTGTTTTCAGATTGTACCGGTTAAATTTTCGTTCTGTGTTGGCTATAGAATTCTTCGGACAATTTCTAGACTTTAAATATTCGTTGCACTGTTTTAGAATTCGGCCAGACAAATATTTGTTTTCTCTTTGATCTAAGATTTCTATTTCTAACTATTTTGGGATTTCTACAGACAAATTCCGCATTTCTTTCCAATAACTTCGGATTTATAAAGTTCTGATTTCAAACTTTAAAATTTTTTCGTACTACTTTCTGATTTATTTATTTATTTATTTATTTTCAATTAATATACGGATGATACATCCATTACATAAGTAGATAGAAAGTAGACCAACTATAATTTTTACAGTATAATAATAAATTCAAGTTGCACCGCCAGTATGAAAAACAATCCTTCGCAACGAAGTTATAAATGTGGTCAAATTATTATTAAAAAAGTCAGTGTCATCACGGAGGACATTTGCACGATGCACTAACCTATTCATCGTAGAATTTCTGATGAAGTTCGTTTTATGGAATGATTCGCGGAACGGGAGGACGCTGCGCAGGGATCTCTGAGGTGCATTAAAATTAATAGATTGTAATAAAGTAGGTGAATTTATATAACCATGAATAATCTTAAAAAAGAATAACAAATCGGCAAATAGTAGTCTTGATTGTATGCTAGGTATATCGAGTCGGCGCCTCAAATCAGAATAATCGTGTTCAAAAAAGTCAAAATCTATATTCAATTGAAACGCAGCAAAACGAAGAAAACGATTTTGTACACGTTCGAGTCTTAGAGTATGGAGACTGTAGTATGGAGACCATATCACAGAACCAAACTCCAGAGTCGAACGGATGAAGGAAAAATAAAGAATTCTAAGAGTTGCCAAGTTCTTAAAACCCGAAGAGTTTCGTTTTATAAAACCTAGAGTCCGGAGAGCTTTACTTACAGTTGCCGAAATGTGATCCCCAAAATTCAAATCGTCACGAAAAATAACTCCAAGGTCCCTGACAACATCCACACGCTCCACGAGGGCACCATGTATCGCATAATCACAACGAAGAGATGATTTTTTTCTAGTATAAGTCATTACTTTGCATTTATTGATATTTAACATTAGACCATTGCGTGAACACCATTCAGAAATTCTATTTAAGTCTGACTGTATTTTTAAGCAATCATACATATTTTTAATAATATAATATATTTTCAAATCGTCTGCGTATAACAAAAAATAACAATATTGTATAACAGTCTTTATGTCATTTATGTACAAAACAAATAATAAAGGGCCCAAATTGGAACCCTGAGGAACACCAGACGAAAGAGGATAGTCATCAGAAAACGCATCGAGCACACGCACACACTGAGATCGACTTGAGAGATAACTCTCGAGCCAAGCAATCAAGTGCTGACCAACACCGTAGGAACGCAATTTGAACAAAAGCAAAGCATGATTAACCTTATCGAAGGCTTTCGATATATCTGTATATATTGTGTCTACTTGGCAATCGGCATTTAAATTCTGGTAAAGAGTAAGCAAAAAAGTTGCCAAATTCGTATTAACCGACCTATTCCTGATAAACCCATGCTGCTCGTCAATAATTATGTTCCGGAAAGATAGGTATAGTCTATCGTAAATGATACCTTCGAAGATTTTTGAAAACGAGCTAAGAATGGAAATGGGCCTGTAATTTTTAATATCATTCACATTTTCGTCCTTGTGGATAGGTGTAATAATAGATTTTTTCCAGAGAGTGGGAAAACAAAATTGTAATAGTGACATATTAAATAAAAGCGTTAAAGGAGAAATCATTGACGAGCAGCATTTGCGAATCAGCACCGGTGGAATCCCATCATGACCCGCCCCAGTGTTGACATTTAGCTTAAGAATTTTATTTTTAACGTCATTATGCGTAATTGTGAAACTGTCTAAGTCAACCATATTTTGAGAAAGATCAATATTATAATTTGCGTATGTAGCTGTGTCAAACACAGAACTAAAATGCGTCGCGAAAAGCTGCGCAGACTCAGAATTAGTAGATGACGTTAAATCATTCAAAGACAAAGATGAGGGAATAGGATTTTTCTTACTCTTTTTATTTACGTATGACCAGAAATATTTCGGATTCGATGTCAAAGTGGATTCCACCCGGCGCAGATGCTGCTTGTAACACTTAATCGATAGTGCTTTACATTTTGATCTGGATGTTGCAAAAATGTCATAATTTAATTGAGTGCCATTAATTTTAAATTTTAAATGTTTTACTTTTTTATCTTTTACACAATCTATCAGTTCCCTTGTAAACCAAGGTGGAAATTTTGAATGATGGTAGAATCTAACTGGGACAAAAGTGTTAATTGCTAACAATAGATAATCATAAAAAATATTGAGTGCATCGTCAACATCCCTATCAAGAAACACAAAGTCCTAATCAATAGATAATAAAAAAGCATTAATAGCACCAAAATCCGCTCTATTAAAATCATAGTTAGAGCGCTGCGCAACATTGATCATATCAAACCCACAATTGACGTCATTAAAAATATACTCAAAAGATAGCGGAGGATGATAATCATCTGCTGGTAATAGTGTGTCCGATGATAATTTTAAAATAAAATTCGCAAAATTAATAAACACTAAGTCCAAGATTTTTCCCATGTGATTTACAAAAAAATTAATTTGTTTAAAATTCAAATATTCTACAGCATCAGATATAATGTTCGTAATCAATTGTTGCTGACGAGAAGCTCCAGAAGCACAAGAACAGGAAGAATTAATAATATCTTTATTCCAAGAGATAAAAGGCAGATTGAAATCACCGAAAATAATTATTTTCGATGATGGATATTTTAGGTAAATTGTTTCAATGACAATACAAAATTCCGAATAAGTTTGCAAATTACTATTAGGCGGTAAATAGAAAGAACCAACCACAAAATTAATTGAACGGAAATTAAAAGTTACAAAAACATGCTCGAAGGAGTAGTTGGTTGTACATATACGCGTAGCATTTAGAAACCTATTAGTAGCGATAAGAACTCCACCTCCGCCCTTTACCACATTAGAATCCGTCAAAATGCTTCTGTCAGATCTAAAAATATCGCAATTAAAAAAACCGAGTTCTGAGCTGTGAATACTTGAGTTGAGCCATGTTTCGGTTAGCACAAAAATGACATAAGATTGCAGGGGAAGAATCGTACGCAATTTGAATAATTTAGAGCGCATACCTCTAACATTCTGGTAATAAAATGTAAAACCAGAGTTCATAAGATACTTAGAAGGCTGGAAAGTGTGTGAACTAGCATCTACTGCTGCTGCTGTGAGGAGGCACTTGGTGGGAGAGTCTCTGGTAGTAGGGGAGACTGTTGATGGTGGGGCTGATTGCGAGGAGTTACTAAGATCGGCTTGCTATGCCGATGAATCAGCTGTAAGCGTGGTTCCCCCTTCTGACGTCTGTTGTGCATCTCTTTCCTCAGTATCGCCAACTCTCTCTGCTGGATCTTGGTTCTGTCTGGAGTTAGAAATATACCATTCAGATATTTCATTCTGCTGACATCCCTCTTTGCTGACAGAAACTTCATATGCGTTTCGTTCGCTAGTGACTCCGACGGAAACACTATTCGCACTGGTCTGGGTTTGTTCAAATCCTGAAAGGACCCGATGCGATTAAATTTAAGCAATTGAAAATCCGTAGATGAGACAAAAGAAGAGAAAAAATCTGTATATAATTTAGTTTGAGCTACTAAATGCGTGTTGTTATCTAATTTAAGATCAGGCTCAGATAAGCCAAAAAGTATAAGATTTCTCTTACGGTAATCCCTTTCCCCTATCTCTTTCATGCATGTGTGTATTAAAGAATTGACGTCCGGTGTACTAGTGACCGTCTCACTCCCCGTCCTGTCAGCCATACTGCCTTCAATGGACGTCACGCGAGCCGTAAGTTTATCCAGCCTTTCGTCCGTCTTCCCAATCGAAACGATAGCGTCACTTAATTTTGTGGTTAGGTTTCCAATTTCGGTGCAAATACTCGCAATTGATGACTTTAACGTTTCAGAAAACATTTTATGTAGGTCAGCATTGGCGTCTTTAACAATTTTAGCCACATCCTGGGCGGATAGAACAGATTCATCAGCAGTCAATGCCTGTGCTATGCTGGAGGATGAAAGTGCACGTGGCTTACAGCATTTGGAGAATGCACCATCTTCTAATTTAACAACAAGTGTTGCACACTCCTTGTGATAGGGCGAATTGCACCTGGAGCACCTAGTTGCACGTGATGAAATTATATCCTTGCACCAAGTGCAGACTTTTTCAGTCGGCATGACGAACTTGACCGATATACCGGAACAGTGCAACACGTGACAGGACAAAAGTGATAATAAAACTGGATATACACAAGATACCGAGAAAGTCCAATTAGAAATCCGTGAAGCAACACTCAATTGTCACAATAAAAAAAATCACCACCAGGCTTTATGTCAGAAAACACATAAAATCACGAACAAAAGTCTGAGTACTAAAGGAGGCAACTCTCAACGTTCGGCCATCTTTCTATAAAAAGGGGAAAAAAGGAAGATACGAGAAGGGGCCTCGCGAAGGTTATGTCGCCCACCCCTATATTTCGCCGAGCTACGCCACTGTTGATAATATCTTTTTAATCTATATTTCGAACGTCAACACGAAAGGCAGCGCGGTACATAATATATATACACGAGGTATATACATAACACTGCGCGACAGTGAAAATATACTTTCATGGAGACCTAGCACAACTTCTAGATCTCGTTAAACTAAGAAAAATGGTATAGGAGAAATTTCCAATACACCTTAAAAATCTCATTTTATGGGTAAAAAATCGTTTTTCTGTAGGTTGATGTCAACAATCACTTATAATTTCGCTAATTTCCATCCGTTTTTCAACTTTTGTTTTAGTTCGAAAGGAAAAAAACAAAGCTTTTTGACAATGTGTTGATAATTTTCCTGAAATGAGAACTGACAAAACTGTAGATGAAAATATTTGGATTTTTTTTTCTCCATTTTTTCAACTTTGACGACATTTTTACAATATTATCCGATATTGAAAATTTTTTTAGTGCATTATTGTTATAATAAATTTGATTCTTCGTCGAATGAGCTATATTTGAATGTAATTTGATGAAAATTGATAGAGTTATGTGAGTTTTAAGACTATTAAATTTTTTACTCATTCTGTATATACATACAACTGACTTCGAAACAGCATTAGGACTCGTTGCAAAGCATGCAAATTATAACAAGTGCCATTACAAATATATAACTTTTATTGGTATATTTAGTAGAGTACATTGCAATACGATACGGTATATTAAGGTATGGTGCGGTGCAGTACACAAAAGAACTGGTTCTAAATTCAAAATAAACAAATAAAAATTAGAATTACATAACAGAATAGAATAGTACAAAGTACTACAAAACAGTTTGAACAGTTTGAAATGTGTAATTAAACTGAACTTTAGATATAAAAATGTTTGTAAGACCTCTCTCGTTTGTACTAGTCATCGCTAGTTTTCCGTTTCAAGGAGCAGCAGTGATCAGCAAGCATGTTGATGGAGTTTTTCCTTGAAAAGGTTTCTCTATGATTCCTATCTCCTGGTAAAATCGTTCACCCTATTCGGCGATCATCTGACCCAAATATTCCGGGAAGAAATTCAAATGTAAGTGCAGGAAGAGTATTTTAATAAACATAATACACTCTATTTTTTCGTACGCACTGTAAAATTCTTTAACGACTTCAACGTAATTAGGACTCTTGTTTCCAAGAAACTTCTCGCATAAATCTGAGGCCCGACAAAGTTTCCTAAAATTGTCGACAGCTCTCTAAAAAACTGCATTGAAGTAATAAACTATAAACTATTAACAAATAAAAGAATGTGTTACTTCCTTTTAGCTTTGCATCGCTCACTTTAGGGAATGCAACTTCTTTCAGGTAACAGAACGCGTCGCCATCAAAATCTATTTTTTTCACAAACTGCTTTGCATACCCAAGTTTAAGTTGCCCTGGTGGCACCTTGCATACCGAACAAAAATGTCAATAGTTTTAGGTCGCTAACTATTTGCCATTTATATGTACCGTAATTGATAAGGCGAAGTATTTTTTCCAAATTTTCATACGTTTCCTTCATGTCAGTTGCGTATGCTAATGGAACTGATAGCAATTGATTTTTATTATGTAATAATACAGCCTTTAAACCTAAAATAATAAAAGTAATAATAATAATCACTATTATACAAATTTAAATTTTAAGACTCCAAGGAGGAATATTGGAAAAGCACTTACTCATGCATGATCCATCAATGAACAGTCACCACTCATTTGATTCGTGATAGTAGTTCAAGAGGTAGAATAATTCGGATACACTCGAGCAATAAACAAGTTTGTCATTCACTTTATCAGTTTTGAGAGAGAAGTTTTTTTTGTTTTTTTTTTTAGTTTTTTCTCTCATGAGAAAGGTGCTGAAAATCTGCATTTGATACTTTGTGTAATTCAGTAGACTTACACCCAGACGGAACGTTTTCTTCATCATCACCTTCATAAAGATGAATTTGATCATCAGCAACGAGTTGAACTTCCCTTAATTCATGACCTGCAGTTGAGTTAACAGTATCATTCAAGCCTTAGGGTTTCTTAACAGCCGAAACATCAGCATACTTTATGTTCTTTCAAGTTTAATAGTGGTGACCTTTTACATTAGTTTTACAAAAATAAAAGTAATCTGGTTTATGATAAGGCTGATGATGCCATATCATCGGAGAAGATTAAGGAAATTCGAGTTTTCTGGTAACTGTTCGATTTATAAGACTTGACTTTTAATGAACACTCAGTACAAGCGAATTCTGGTGCATACCATCGATCAGAAGTCTTGAAGAAATCATTGAAGCCATCAACCAGAGTTTTATTATTCTTTAACTTCACACGATGCTTCTGATCCACCAATAAACCACATATGAAACAAAACTTATTGCGATTATCACACATTTTTTCTGCAAAAATTGAAGAAAAGCAATAAAACTTTTTACGTTTTAATAAGGTCAAATTACTATAACACTTTCTTTTCTTATTCAAGATACAGTGTGAACTTAGGTACACTTGAGAACCTTTTCCGTATTTTTATTAAAAAACAAATGCATGATAATCGCAATAAAGTTTCTTTCATTTACGGTATATTTGTGAATAAGCAGCATTGTTTGAAACTGTGATTGATGGCCTCAAACATTTTTTTGCAACCTAGCGTATATCACGTCTGATCGTTGGTATAAACCGGAATTCACGTAAGCTTCAAAATTCAAGAAATAAGAATCGAAAAGTTGACACAAATTTAGAATCTAATTATCTTTGCCGGTCGTATTATATCATCAAACAATCCAAAATGCTCACGTTTTAATTTGAACAAAGGGATATCTTGGAAGGAGATTTCAGGATCTCGCTAGTCCGCAAAAGTTGATGAACAAAATTCTTTCAAGGAAATTTACAACGCTGGAGGAGACAATAGCAGCATACAGAAATTTGAAAAAAGTATTTCGTTTTATAAACTACGCTACATATGAATGGCAAATAATCAGCGAGTTTATAGAACGAATAAATAATACAAACGAATGAGATTAAACAAATAATTTTGAATCATTAAGCATTTCCTAGACATTTTTTAAAGTTATTGCCAGTTCTGTTGTGTACTGCATAGTTCCGTACTGCACTGTACTCTACTGTATATATATATATTTTTTTTTTTTGCGTAGGGTGTGAAAACCTGCCTTCAGGTACCCTGTAGCCCGTACTATAGGGTTATGCGGGGGTGGCGATGTTCTGCCGACCCGCTAAAAACACACCCTTATTTAGGGACCTTAGGACCACTCCCGGCTAGCACTTTTCGCGCGTATCGCCATCGGAAGTAGTCTTATATCCCCTCCTCTGTCGCCAAAACGACTTTCTCCCTTATTCTACGGGACCTCCATTCTTTGGCGACCATCGAGGTCTTTTACCCTCATAACGTAATGTATGAAGGTATCGATGGTTCGCCAATCCTCGGGAGAGCGAGTCATAAGCGAGATCATGTTCTCCGGTGTAACCTTGCGATTAACACCGGTAAACATAACCTGCCTCTCCGCGTCCCAATGCTTACAGCTGAAGAGTGTGTGCTCTGGGTCGTCCACTGGGAACTTGCAGTACACACACTCCGAGCTAACGACTTTTTTAAATCGCTCCAGATAGGAGCCGAAACACCCGTGCCCTGTGAGAGCTTGGGTTAAATAGTAGGAAACCACTCCGTGCTTCCTACTTATCCAGGTGGCGAGTGTAGGTATCAGCCGTTACGTCCATCGGCCTGTCTCCTCCCCGCTCCATCGTTCTGGCCATCTGTCGATGAGTCTGCTTCTCGCATCTCGGCGAATTTGGTCCTTGCTGGGTCTATTATCTTCCGTATATGCGGAAGAATTTCTCTTCTTGAAAAGGAGGAAAACTTCCTCCCTTTTTTGTGCCAAAAGATCTGCCGGCGGGACGCTGGCAAGGACCTGAGCAGCACACGTCGGTACTGTCCAATAGGCCGAAATAATACGTTTCGTAATAGTTCTCTGCGCGGACAGCACCCTTCTACAGATGGTCTTGCTTCTGTCATTTCGCAGGGTCGGAGCCTATACAGGTGCTGCGTATAGCAGCTTTGAAAGGGCAACACTCGCCACCAGTCTCCTCTTTGCTTCAGAAGGCCCACCAATGTTCGGCATTAGACGAGCTAAACTTGCCGAACACTGTTCGGCCTTCTGACATGCTACGGTTATATGGTGTTTCAAATTCAAAAATTTGTCGAGTTCGACACCTAAATATTTAATATGATTCCTCCATTGGACCTCGAATCCGTCTATCTGAATACCAGGGGCCGTATAACCACGTCTGTCTGTGACTAGCAGCGCTTCGGTCTTTTCCAGAGCCATTTGCAGGCCTCTGGCCTCCAGCAAGCGCTTTACCCGTCTCAGACATTCGTTCACCAATACGCCCAGGGCCTCTACAGTTTCGGCAGTGCATACGATCAACGCGTCGTCCGCGAAGCCGATTTTTTTAGCCGGGACAATGCACTAATGTATTCTTATGTATTTTTCTTTAACGAATATGAATCTGAAGTTAGAATTAGCAGATTTGCTTATATTTTGAAAATTATCTCAGTAAAGATGAAAAAAAAAACACCAATTAAAACCCAAAAAAGAATGTCTTGTCAAGAACACTATGCTAGTGTTTTCCTACGTACTTTTCTCCTCTGAATCCGACTCCGAAGTCAGAATAACCAATATAGCTAAAACTTTTGAGATCATTGCCAAAAACTACTCAAAAACTACTCCAAAATCGAGTTTTTTGAGACTATCTCAAAAACTTTTTCCAATCTAGCAATTGGGTCAAAATTTCTAAAAAAAATCAATGTTGGTCTCGGGTCTTTCGATTTTTATGAAACTTGGTGAAAATGTAGTATTATACAGGGTGTCCGAGGCGAGGGTGTACATATTAAGAGGTGATAATCTTTGATAAAAAACAAGACGAAAAGTCTTTTGTAGTTTTTGAAAATTTGCAATAGTTAATGAGTTATGAGAAAAACAATTTTGACCAATGAGGAAGATTTCTTGACATTTCGAGCATCAGGAGGTGTTGTTTGTCAAGTGTGGTACACCCTCCTTCAAACCACACATTTTTTTATAATATCAAGATACTTGCGAAGAAAAATTTTCCGTGGAGCAGAACCAATTGCAGGTCAGTTTTCAAGAGCTCGACCTCGCCACAGGGAGTATAGTTTTAGGGAGGATGGACCCACATTTGATTAACAACACCCGAAATGTTAAGAAACCTTCCTTATTGGTCAAAATTGTTTTTCTTATAACTAGTTAACTATTGCCAAGTTTCAAAAACTGCAAAAGACTTTTCGTCTTGGTTTTGATCAGAGATTATCACCTCTTAATATGTACACCCTCGCCTCGGACACCCTGTATAACAAAAGTGTTGTCCAAAAATATTTTTTGAAAATTTTCAAAATTGTGGTTTTTACAGGGTGTCAAAATTTTAAGTACCGATTTTTTTCAAAAACAAATATCTTTGTGGCATTTTAATAAATTTTGTTCATATTTATGGTGTTTTTAAATAATATAACAACACTTTGAACGTAATATAAGACCAAAATGTTTTTTCAAAATTTGCCCCGAAAAAAGTCAAAAAAATTTTTCATTTCATTTTTTCGATCAAAAGCAACCCTACCATTTTTTTTTAATAACGATATTTCGTTTACTTATTTTTTCCTGAGTTAATTAAAAAAAAAAAGTTCTCG
This sequence comes from Ganaspis brasiliensis, assembly GCA_037103525.1. Classification (NCBI taxonomy): domain Eukaryota; kingdom Metazoa; phylum Arthropoda; class Insecta; order Hymenoptera; family Figitidae; genus Ganaspis; species Ganaspis brasiliensis. The sequence continues at coordinate 1,270,027 of JAZKLR010000331.1, read as the reverse complement.
AGACTTTAAAAACAACCGAGATATTGGACTTTTTGTGACGCGGCCTACGCTCTCTGAATTCAAAAATGATTTTTTTTCCACATAACCAGTGATCAGAAAATTTCTGCACCTAAAATTAAAAAATAATTAAAAATATTAAAATGGCGGATCCAAAATGGCGACGACAGTATTTTTTTCAAAAAATTGACATCCAGTTGATACTTCTTTTAATTCTCTCTTCATTTGTATGAAAATGAGTACCTGAATGTTTCTTCGAATATCTTCGAATATCTTCAGTCATCAGTCTGTTTAGGTAAAGATGTATCGAAACCACACTCATACACACAGTCAGTACCCACTCACATAAATTTTGTTTGCCAACGATTAAGGCACCGAATCATGTCTGCATAGCAAACTGCAAATTTCTTTTGAAACCATTTCTTGAATAAACAACAAAATTTTTATACCAAAGTGCGTGTTTTAAAATTGTATTTTCCCGAAAGGTTTCCAACCTCCGAAATTCTTTTCTTTATATTTTCCAAAACGAAACATAAAATAGAAACGATCTGAATTAATAAATCAGAAGTCAAACCCACAAAAACTTACCACTCTGCAATGAGTATAAAATATGTTATGATTTGAGACGCTTTTGGAAATACGGGGTCTGAACTAGAGAATTCGTTCTCTTACTCTAGTTTGTGTTTGTGTTTGTGTTTGTGTCTGTTATGGTTTACTAAACATTTTCTTATTCTAATACAATTTCCTTTTTTTTTCTTAAATGACCCTGTTAACTGATATAAAATATAAAGTTCCCAATAGAATTTTTTAATTCTATTACACCCTGAGGGATACTTGTCAGGCTCAATGTTTGCTTTTTTTATTTTAGATTGAAAGTTCATTAGGTTTTTAAATCAACAATTATTTGAATTTTAATTGAGCGTAACAAATCACCCCCTATTTTGCACCGTCGTCCCCTGGCGGTGGTAGTCGTTTTAAAGGTTTACATAATATTTTAAATTTGCCAATCGTCTTCATAGGTTTTAACAAGAATTCCTCTTTTGTTTTTGTGTGTTTTTTTTACAGATTGCCTAAAAGGCAATACTATTGAGATTCGCTTGCCAGTAACGATAACAGTAATATGTTTTTATAGTACAAAAGTTTTTTTTTCTCTAATGTCTTTCTTATTTCTTGGTTCGTTACAACTTACTTTTTAACTTTCGCTCTAAAACATTCATTGTACCCGAAGGTACACATACCGAGGAAAGAAAACCTTTCCTTATTACAGACACTTCCACTTCCACTTTCACTTTCACTTTCACTGGTGCTTTGGCATCATGTCTGGAGGAAAGGGGGGGCACTGCATGATATTAATATGGTTTAATATCCTATTGAGTCAAGGAACTTCTACGTTCTGTACGGGGAGACTCTTTTGGGGTTCATTGAAGATAGTCTGAGTTTCTTGGTTTGTCCTAATTGCGGCAATTGGGTTTGTTGTCCTGATACTGGTAGCTGCGTAATGACCAATTTCAACGTTCTCCATGGGAATTTCTCTCCTGTTATTTCTTCTGAGGGAAGCAAGATACCTTATAATTTTAGCCAACTGCTTTCTGAAGAAATAAATGATGAAGATCAATGCTTGTGTTGTGGAGCCAACTAAGGCTGAGTGAGTTAGGTATTGGTGACTGCGTATTTCGATGCTTTGATGACTCAGGCTATTCCACTATCTTTCTAAGTCAGCTAGGGCGACGTCCGTTTTCTCGCTATCTCAAACTGGTAAGAAAGTTCGGTTTTTGGCATTCGGGCTTTTGTCCATTGAAAATTGTTTATATCTTAGAAATCCCGGCGAGAACTCTCTGATGTCCAGGGATAGATGAGGCTCGTAGATATATTCTGTGGGGTCGTTATGTGTAGGAAGCGCTGTTAGAGAGACGCTTTCCATTCTCAGCATGCATTCCTTTCGTATTTGGAAGAGACCGTTTCCTTGAATTTTTAAATGTTTGAGATATTTTCCATCACAGAAGAGTTCTGCTGATTCCGGCATGGCTAAAGCGTATAACCATCCTCCCGTTGACAAAAGGGGGGACCAATATGGTTGCTGGTTCGTGGAGAGCCGAATGTCGCAGGTACTCAGGATTTCTTTTGATGGTTTACGTAGAAGATTTGCTTCACATGATGACGTCTGAGATGCGTCGTATACTGGTTGAGCTAAGTGACAAATGTATATGTTGTTACACTTTGTACATGTTTGGAACACATCATCATTAAGAAGGAGATATCGTTTATTATCGTCTTCCATTGCGAGGTATTTTGTTCCGGGTATAATGTAGGCTCTGTCCTTCCTGGTATAGTTTGACTGCAAAGTAGGGATCGAGTGCAAACGATATAGATTATATTTATCTCGTCCTACAAGTGGGATATCAAGAACCACCAACAGTTTATTGTTCTGGATTCGCATGGATAAGGTTGAAAGTCTAAGAAAATCCACCACGTTGATTTGAGCCATGGGAATGGGAAAGTCTAATCCGTAAGTTGATCTTTCGATTTCTCTGGCCATTTTAGCTATTTGGGTTTTTGTAATAATCGGAAAATATAGCTTTCCTTCCTGTGAGGATCGAATGGCGGTTATCAATTCTTCTAATTCCTTTTGATGTTCTTCTATTGACAGCTCCAACGACCAGGCTGTTGCTATTGTCAAAGTTTCGAATTCGACAAGGGCATTATCATAGTATAGTCCTATGGTTGCATTAAACTCGGTGTCGATGTATTGCTGAGCGTTACCCAGAATTCCCGCTAACGCTATCCAGGAAATGAGTAGCAACATGGTTAACCTGTAATACGTAAAACGTTAATCATCTGGGAAACAAGGGAGTACCTAAATTTAGGGCTCCCCTTTTTGCTAACTCGTCTGCTCTTTCGTTTCCGTAGTTACCGCTGTGGGCAAATTCGGGACACCATTCTACTTTTATTGATTGGAGAACTTCTTTCATTGCTAAAAACTCAGATTTATTTTTAGTTATTTGACAATCTGAAGTTCTCCAACCATTAACCTCCCATTTAGGTAGCCATTTAGCGTACCCATCGATTAAAAATTGTAAATCACTATGGATTTTAAGTTTCTTTACGTTTTGTTTTACGGCTTCTTCCACAGCAGCAACTACGGCTTCTATCTCGGCGGAGTTGTTGGTTTGTTTTCCCCGAGCGCGCCTACATATGTTGGAGGGGTTGTTATTTCCGAACCACACTCCGATTTCCGCTTGTGCGTTTGCCTTACCATTTCGGAAGCAGGATCCGTCGGTATATACGTGTATGCGTCCATGCTGATCGACGAGGAATCCGGCATCCGAGATTTTAAGGGACTTATCTAGTCATATGTGTGCTAGTTTTAATTTGTCCGCGTGTTTGTTACGCAAGTTCCGTCCTCGGATTCACGAATTACGTTATGATTTTGTGTAAAACCCACAACCTTGTAAAGACCTTCGTAATAAGCATCAAACTTAACGGGTCGTACCTCGATTTTTGATCGCACGTAATCTCCTACTTGCGCTTTTAAGGGTTTACTTTTCTTATCATAATTTTCCTTCGATTTCATTTGCGCTTGTGTGATATTCTTCATCGGGGAAAGAAAATGGAATACGGGCCTCCCTACCAAAAACCAATTTGAAGGGTGTAAAATTTGTTGCTTCGTGCACGGAGGTATTGTAGGAAAACATCGCGAATGGGAGTAGTCGATCCCAGTCGTCGAATTTGTTTGCATATATGCGAATATATTCAGTGAGCACGATATGACTTCTCTCTAGAGCCCCGTTCGTTTGTGGCCTATAACCTGACGTTGATACCTGTTCGATGTTAAAGATTTTGGCTTGTTTCAGCAGAACCTTACTAACGAACGATTTCCCGCGATCGGTCAAAATACATCTAGGAGCTCCGTGGTTCGCAAATAAGTTCGTGGCAAGGGCATGAGATATAGTATGAGCGCTAATGTTTGGGATCGCTACCACTAGGCAGTATTTGCTCAAGTGATCCTGCATTGTTAGAATATGTCTATTACCATTCGGCGTAGTAGGCAGTATTCCAACTGTGTCTAAGGAAACTTTATCATATACGTCCAGCGTCGTATATGTAAGTATCATCGGCTCTCTAGTTTTAATTCTGGTGAGTTTTTGCTCAGCGAATTCAGTACATCGACGGAGGAACTCCGTCACGACCGTCCTTAAATTAGGCAAATGAAATCTATTCCTAATCCGTCTATATTTTTTCAGTACGCCCTTATGACCTGCGATAGTACTACAATGACATTCTCTAATAATCCGCTCTCGCAAATCCTCTGTCGGGGTTATTATTTTTCCGAAGCATAGTACAATTTTCGTAGAACTACCTTGGAAGGTCCTCATGAGGAGGTCTTTCAATGTATTACGCGGAGGTTCGATACTGAAATTTCCGTTACGAGAAATTCTAAAAGATTCTATATGGTCGCGTTCTAAAACTAATCTTAAATTTATCAATCCGTTTTCGATATCTTTAGTCGTTACTGCGTCGGTATGTTTGTTGTTTAGCACGATTGTGTATGTTTTTGTTTTGTTCTGCGGTGTTACGATAATTTGGCCCTTTTTCGCTTTAGTGTCCTTTAATTCTCTTAGATCAATCCGACCTACACTTACTAGTAATCTGGATACCCACGTTGTGGCTTCACAATCACCGGAGATAAAATGGACTATATTATCGTTTCGATAGGTGATTGGCTCAGAACACTGCTTTATAAATTTGCTCCTAGCTGCGAGATTGGGGGTTTCTTTAGTTATCACTTCTGGGGTTAGAACGAAAGGCATTTCGAGGTGCAATGAAGGGGTTGTTGGGGAGACCGGATGGCTCTTGTGGGTGTGTCACAGGGGGATAGGGCTCCTGGATGACTGCTTCAATTGGTGTCAGTCTTCGGGGTATCCCCTTTTTCGTGAAAGGGCGTAAAATCTTGTACACGTTACCGGAATCGGATTCCTCGGAGATTGTAGGCAAAAGATTCGTTTTTGGGTAGGGGGTCGATCGAGCTTAAGGATTATAATGTTAGGAGGGTGTAGTAGCCGTCACACCCTTTTTTTTGAATAGCTATTAATGATGCATCAAGTTCCGGTGTTAACGCATCAATTTCAGCTACCTCAGGTTGGTTTGGGCTACTATTGCGGGATTCATCGTTCGGTTGTTCTTATTGCCTATTAATGTCTTCTAGTTCGCTTACTATTCGGTCGATAGTTTCGTTGATGCCTTCGGAAATTTTTACTGGATCTTGACCTGCTTGTTCTTTCTCAAGAGGCGAGGCCGGTCCTTGTGAGTCGCGTTGCATGTCCAAATCCAAATAATCGGGATCCCAATACCATAACTGTTGCGCAATGGCGCCCACGCTTTCATCATATCATTGTAAGGACTTTCGAATATCCTCCACAAGGGTGGGGTCTATGGTTTTGGTGGGGTAACCCTCTTCGTCTTCGCTCTCGCTATTGTCTACGGCAGGGCTTGCATAAACGAGCACGTCATCTGGTTCTAACGGGTCTTCGGGGGGTCAGTTTCGGTTTCCAGTGGGTTTTCGTCTTCTTTACCTTTCCCATTGGAAGTTTCCGCTGATTTGTCTGGGTTTTCTTTGGTTTGGACCTAGAGAGGTAGGTCTAAGCTGGGGAGACAACTAAACCGACGTCTCTGAACCGGGATTTCCAGGTCTTCTTCGCTAGTAGTCTCGGAACTGCTTTCGTCCTCGAATTCCGGGTCTTCTTTATCGGAAGGTTGGAATTCATTGCCCTCGGGATCAATGGGATCCTGTAAAAGGGGCAGCTTTTGTTTCTCTAATACGAACTTGGTATGGCTACGGAGTTTTCTAATAGGCGGATCGCTTTCATCGTTACCGGCTTGCATTCTTACCGGTGGAGTTCCGGCTTTGCTATCCGCGGAGGGCTGTAGCGGTTTGTCCCTTTTTATTGCAGGTTCAGTTTTCGAGATCGAGGGTGTAGGATTAACTTTCGACCCTAAAGGCTTCACAGGGACCTTTCTTTAATTTTGTTGAAGTCTCTTTGACGTTGTAGGGACGTCCGAATCCGAATGGAATCGTTTCCTTCCTGACGCCAGAGACTGTTTTATCCCTTCCTTGGTGGTTTGTTTGGCTGCCCGATGAGGAAGATTTAATGGGAGAACTTTTATCCCTAAGGAAAGAATGTGAACGGGTATTTCCTGTAGGTCTTGTTGAAAGGGCTTTGCACTGAATCCGATTCTTCAAAATTTTCGTTTTCGCAGATAGGAGGACTGTCGCCTTCCTCTGCGGGGTTTTCAGAGAGTGCCAGCAACCAACGGTTTATCTTTCCTGGTTTACACTCAAATTCGTACTCGTATTCTTGTACTCGTTGTAACCATTTAGATATCCTTCCGACAGGAGTCTTTGCTGAGTCTATCCACTTTACAGGTTCGTGGTCACATGACAAAGTAAAATTTTGTCCGTATAGGTAAGGTCGATAATTTTCCAAAGCATAAATAACGGCTAAACATTCTTTTTCCGTTATAGAGTATTTACGCTCATTGTCATTGAATACCTTGGAATAGTATGAAACGGGCAACTCGACTCCATCCTGATTTTGAGTTAAGACTGCGCTCATTGCTATTTCTGAGGCGTCTGTGGTTAACCGAAAGGGTTTCTCAAAATCTGGATACTGGAGTATGGGGTCGCTACATAAATTCCGTTTTAACTGTTGGAAACTGGCCTCTTCCTCGTAACCCCATTCGAAAGTTTTGTCTTTCTTAACAAGGTTAAAAAGAGGCTTGGCAATGCCTGAAAAATCTTTCATAAACCGGCGGTAATAACCCGCGATTTCAAGAAATGCACGAAGTGATCTTACAGTTTTTGGGGTGGGAAATTTTTGAATAGCCGACAATTTCTTTGGGTCGGTTCGGATCCCAATCCTCTTTGCTTATAATGTGCCCCAGGTAGGCAACTTCGGTTCTTCGAAAAGAGCACTTTTCTGGTTGTAAGACCAAGTTTGCGTTTTGTAGTATTTGGAATAACCTTTCGATCGACTTGTCGTGCTCTTCAAGAGTTTGAGAGTGGATGATTATATCATCTGAGTACACGAACAATTCGGTGTGCTGCATGCCATATAGTAATTGATCCATTAGCCGCTGGAAAGTCGCGGGGTCATTTTTAATACCCATAGGCATTCGGTTATATTGGTGGTGTCCCCTACTAGTGGAAAAGCAGTCTTGTGTCTGACTCGTCTGTTGTTAGTATGCGATGTTTAACTAGGGGGGTGGCGGGAGGCTTGTCTGTTGACAACTTAAAACAATCGTGTCCGCTTCTAATCCACTTGTCGAGATACCTTAACTCTTCGGGATTCATGTGCGAAGATTCGATTTTTTCTTTTAGTTCCTGAACGCGTGATTCTATTCGTCCAACGTCCGGTAATTCGTAATCATCTCTTTCCTTTGTAAACTCGAAGAGTTCGAGTTCTTGTGGGTGGATTTCTAGGGTTAGGTCGACTTCTTGAGTGTTTATGGCGTACACCTGGCCGGAACCATTTGTATTTCTCGCTAAGGAGCGGCCCAGAAACACTTCAGATAGGCTTTTTATCTGCGGTAGATAGCCTTCGTTAATTCCGTTGTTTTCGACAGGGATGGAAACCTGTTGTCGTGTTCTGGCCTTAATGGTCAGAATTCGGAGAATTGGTTTTATTTCGGGGGCTAATTCTTCCCGATGTTTGAAGGATTCCGAATCGATAAACGGTATGGGACTTGTGGGCTTCGAATCTGTGATTAGACTATTGTGGTAAAAGGAAACGTTGGACTTTTCTTGGCGCAAAAATGGCCTTCCGAGAATACCTTCTATTGAAATAGGGAAATTCGGTTTTACAACGTGGAACGGGATTACTTTCCCTAACAACCCCAATTCGCAAGTGCCTAGGGTATGGGTACGCGTCAGGGTAACTCCTGTGATAGTAGCTGCGCTATTGGTTCTAACAAGGATGTGACTATCTAGAGCCGAAATCTTTATTAGGTTGACGTCGGCGCCAGTATCAATCAGGAATTTCCCATAACCCAATTTTAGTTCTCGGGTGTCTAGTTTAACTACTGGTGATTCTTCTGTTTCGGCACTTGTTAAATGGTCAAATGATTCTCTAGGAAACGAACTGCTGTGGGACGCTCTGCGGTTTGGCTCGGAAGCGCGTCTCACAGTCGTTTGAAATCAGAAATTGATGTTCAAATCAACTTTTAGAGAGAACGGCTGCATGGAATTTCAATTTTTTTTTTTGAAAAATTCATAAATAAATTCTTAAGAGATCTGTGAGATTAGATTTTTGTTTTTTGTTTTATTTGTTTTTTAATGTTAATGCAAACAGCTAAAAAAATGTCAACTTTTTCGTTTTATTTTTTTATTTTCTACAAAAAATTTTTTTAATGCCTGCCAATAACTTGATTTCATAGAAGTAACGAAATAGAATAAACAAAAATTTTGAAAGCGCTAATTTAATTGTTTTTGACCCCCTATTACCCCCTAAGAAGGGGTAGGAATTTCAAATTTTACGAAAAGTTGAGTTCGGTGTCTATTCCTATATTTTTTCGGCTGCTGAAACCGAAAAAGACCATTTAAAACAAATTTCACCCCTTCTTCACCCCTTCTTCACCCCCTATTATCCCTCGACAGGAGGTTGATATTTCAAATTTCGAAAAAAAATCGAATAGGGTGTTTCTTCCTAAGGTTTTTGGGGCGTTAAAACCGAGAAAGACTACCAAAAACAAATTTCCTCCTCCCTTACCCCCTATTACCCCCTAAAAGTGGGTAGGGATTTCAAATTTTTCGAAAAGTCGAGTTCGGTGTTTATTCCTATGTTTTTTGGAGCGCTGAAACCGAAAAACACCCCCAAAAACAAATTTCTCCCATCTTTCACAACCTATTACCCCCTGGGAGGAGGTAGAAATTTCAAATTTCATAATAAAATAGACACCGTACTCTACTTTTGAAAAATTAAAAAATGAATTTACTGCCAGGGTGTAAAACATGGTAAAGAAAAGAGGAATTTTTTTTGGTTGTTTTTTCGGTTTAAATGCCCCAAAAAACATAGGGAAAGACAACCCGTCCCAGGGGATTTGTTTTTGGGGGTCTTTCTCGGTTTTATCGCCCAAAAAACCTTAAGAATAGACACTCTATTAGATTTTTTTTTCGAAATTTTAAATATCAACCTCCTGTTAAAGGGTATTATGGGGTGAAAAATGGGAGAAATTTGTTTTTGGGGGTGTTTTTCGGTTTCAGCGCCCCAAAAAACATAGGAATAGACACCGAACTCGACTTTTGGTGTAATTCTAAATTCCAACCCCCTCCCGAAGTGTAATAGGGGATGAAGGGGGGTTTTTGGTGGTCTTTCTCGGGTTTAGCACCCTAAAAACCTTAGGAAAAAGCACCCTATTCGATTTTTTTTTCGAAATTTGAAATATCAACCCCCTATCGAGGGGTAATAGGGGGTGAAGAAGGGGTGAAATTTGTTTTCATGGTCTTTTTTGGTTTCAGCGGCCCAAAAAATATAGGAATAGACACCGAACTCAACTTTTCGTAAAATTTGAAATTCCTACCCCTTCTTAGGGGGTAATAGGGGGTCAATAACAATTAAATTAGCGCTTTCAAAATTTTTGTTTATTTTATTTCATTACTTCTATGAAATCGAGGTATTGGCAGGCATTAAAAACACATTTTGTAGAAAATAAAAAAAAAAACGAAAAAGTTGACATTTTTTCATCTGTTTGCATAATACTTGTTAAAAAACAAGTAAAACAAAAAACAGAAATCTACTCTCACAGATCTCTTAAGAATTTATTTATGAATTTTTCAACAAAAAAAAATTGAAAATCCATGCAGCCGTTCTCTCTAAAAGTTGATTTGAACATTAATTTCTGATTTGAAACCACTGTGCGTCTGCCCGACGAGCACAATCGGAGTTTAAATGTTCGTTCGTTGGACCTGGCGCATGACGCCGATCGTTGTAACTCCCATCGTTTGGGCATTGATCATATCTTCTAGGTGACTCTGGTCGCCTTAGTATTCCGGAAATTTGGGGATTAAAATTCCGATTATCCCTATATGGAGAGGGGCTATTATGACGTCTTTCGTCTCGATAGTACCTATTGCTTTCCTGATTCCGCATTCCGGAGTATCGGTTTTCCCTGCGATAATACTGTTCCGTGGACTGATGTCGATTGTAACTGTCAGTAAGAGGTTGATTGTCAAGATAATTTCCGCGATTTCTATCCGGTTCATATAGTTTGACATCTTATGCCGGATGTAGATGAGAACGAGGATCGTAATGGCTTGGCCCTTGATAATCGTCGTATCGAGATCGATGCGTTCCGCGGTAAGAAGAGTGCGTATTATAACGTAGTTCATCCGCATGCTTTGCGTGCTTTAAGGCCTCTGCAAGATTAGCAGGGTTGCGGGCATCAACAGTCTACGATATGTCATCGGGAAGTCCCCTTATGAACGCAGCTAGGGCCGCTAGTTTTGTTGGGATCATCGTATTTTCCGTGATACACGTGTTGTGCGACGCTTCAAGAGCTGCCCTAGCTCCGCTAAGATATGAATTTATGCGGTCGTAATATTCATTGACTGACTCATTACGTCGCATAACAATGTGATAAATTTCGTTGAAGTAATATTCAAAAGGTTTACCCGGAGCAAACCTTTCCTTAAGCAGTTCGATAACACTAGTTTACAAATTTAAATGCATGTTCTGACCATTGACATTTCACAGTCGTTTCTTATGCAGAATTTGCAGCTGAATCCAAATATGAAGTTAAATAGTAAGAAAGTAGAACAGTTTTCGAGATATAGCTGAATTTCAATTTTTTGAATTTTTAAAACACGTTCATTTACTAAATTGCAATTATCTGCGGACATATGAGGCCAATTTTAAATTTTTTTTTTTAAATTGAAGGTAATTTAATTTTCTACTAAAAATCTATGCAACTTTTTTTCATCAGATGGTTGGTTTAGAGCGAATTTATGAATTTATCAACAATTTTACTTCATTTTTAACAAAATTTCAGAAAAAAAGTTACTTTTCGTGCAAATTTTAACAAGAAAAGCTAGTTTTATTTCTGATTTCTCTTTTCGCCACTAAATTATGATCTTTGAAAAGGAAAATAAGATCTTGCTGATCAAAATTGCATTAAAACTGCAAAAGTTGTAAGTACTTAAGGAAAACAGAGGAATTCAATTTTGAACATTTTTTACAATTTTCTTTAGTGTTACATGGATTTTGGTTTGCTGAATGTAAGAAATTAAAAGAAATGTAATAAGTCAAATATTCCTTTTCTGTTTGTATTTCTGTATTTATATTTAAATACAATAATAAATTTATAAATATTGGTAACATGTTTTAAAACTAATTATATTGACACTAATTTTTATGTTTGTACCACTTTTACAAAGTAGTTTCACCTTATTGTTTATAACCATATACTGTCATCTTGTTTATTTCGCATTGGATTTAATGTATTGTAAGATACTAAAAAATGAGTTCTGCGAAACGCAAATACAAATGCAAGAACGATCCAAACAAATTTTGTTATATCTGTGGTCAATATATTTTTGCACAACCACCAAATTTTTCTGCATTTTTGCAAAATGCATATCAGTTATATTTTAAAGTTACTCCGGAGAATCTTGACGAATCATGGACACCTAATGTTTTGTGTAATACGTGTAAAACTGGCTTAACTATGTGGAAGTCAGGAACAAAGTACGTATAATTGTTTGTAATTTTTTATAATTTACGTAATCGGTAACTAAAATTAGTTTATTTAATCGTAGTCGCTACTTGTCATTTGATGTTCCTGCAATTTGGCGGCAACCCACCTGTCATGAAGTAGACTGTTACTTTTGCTTGACCAATATAAAGCAATGTGGACGTCATCGAACTATTGAGTATGCTGATGTTTATTCGTTTACGAAGCCAATTTTACGATTACCTTCAGTTCCATATCCTGTTTGCCCGAAACGAAAAAATGAAGTTGATGATTTATCTGAATCAAGTGATTCAATTGACACTGATTTTTCTATTGATGTTGAACCAGAAAAAGGTCCAATGCCTCTTACGCAATCTGAACTAAATGATTGGATAAGAGATTTAGATTTAACCAAAGAGAAATCGGAAATGTTGGCATCACGAATGAAAGAACGCAACTTTGTTACTAAGGATGTAAAAATATCTTATTACAGATCCCGACACAAACGCTTTGCTAAATATTACTTGAAGAAAAATAACGTTTGCTTTTGCCCTGATATAAACGGTTTATTTAAAGAATTTGGAGACACATATGATCCAACTGAATGGCGTTTATTCATCGACAGCAGTAAACTAAGTTTAAAAGCTGTTTTGCTGCATATAGGTAACAATAAGCCATCAATCCCAGTGGCACATGCTGTTAATATGAAAGAATCGTATGAATCAATGTCCACATTGCTAGATCTAATCAATTACAAACAACATAATTGGAAAATCTGTGTAGACCTTAAAGTCGTTGCGATGGTGACTGGTCTGCAGCAAGGATACACAAAATACTGTTGTTGTTTGTGTAAATGGGACAGCTGAGCACGTCAAGATCACTATGTTCGCCAAGATTGGCCGAACAGAATACATTTTACATTTGGACAAAAAATGGTCAAATTTAATCCTTTAGTCGAAAAGGACAAGATCATTCTTCCACCTTTACATATCAAGCTGGGGCTCTTTAAAAACTTTGTAAAGGCTTTGCAAAAGAATGGCAATATCAAGGCATTAGACTACTTAAAAACCATGTTTCCAAATTTATCTGATGCGAAGATTAAAGAAGGTGTATTTGTAGGGCCACAAATTAAAAAGCTGCTTAATGATTCCAAATTCCGCTCAATTATGTCAGTAAATGAAGCAAAAGCGTGGGATTCCTTTGGATTGACTGTTTCTTCATTTTTGGGAAACTACAAAAGCCCAAATTACAAAGAAGTGGTTGCAGACTTGCTTGCAAACTACGCAAAGATCGGTATGGATTTCAAAATCTTTATACTTCCTATTTTCTAACTTTATTTATATTCATTACATTTATTCAAAACAGGCGTAAACATTTCATTAAAAATCCACTTTCTGCATTCTCATTTGGATTTCTTTCCTGAAAATCTTGGCGATGAAAGTGACGAGCACGGTGAACGTTTTCACCAACAAATAAAGGACACGGAACGTCGTTATCAAGGATTTTGGGACGAGGCGATAATGGGTGACTATTGTTGGTTTCTTCTCCGAGAGACAAGCAACAACCACAAAAGACGAAGCAAATCAAGTTTAAGCCACTTTTAATCTTACAAATTATTGAAATTTTTAATGTGCAACATATAAAATTAATAAAATCAAAAAATTAGTTAGCCATTAAATAACTTTCTTTTCCTTAAGTACTTATAACTTTTGCAGTTTTAATGCAATTTGGATCAGCAAGATCTTATTTTCCTTCTAAAAGATCATAATTTAGAGGCGAAAAGAGAAATCAGAAATAAAAATTGCTTTTCTTGTAAAAAATTTACACGAAAAGTAATTTTTTTCTGAAATTTTGTTAAAAATGAAGCAAAATTGTTAATAAATTCATAAATACGCCCTAAACCAATCATCTGATAAAAAAAAGTTGTATAGATTTTTGGTAGAAAATTAAATTACCTTCAATATAAAAAAAAATTTTAAATCGGCCGCATATGTCCGCAGATAATTGCAATTTAGTAAATGAACGTGTTTTAAAAATTCAAAAAATTGAAATTCAGCTATATCTCGAAAACTGTTCTACTTTCTTACTATTTAACTTCATATTTGGATTCAGCGGCAAATTTTGCATAAGAAACGACTGTGAAATGTTAATGGTCAGAACATGCATTTAAATTTGTAAACTAGTGTAATATCCGTTATCTTCGTAAAGAGTTTATTTTTCGTACATTCCCGTGCAGGGCCGTGAAGTTTCCCTAGCACCGCCGTTTTTAGGGAGCTCTCGCTTGAAGCTGGGACATACGTTGCAGCATTGATAATATCCTGCAGGAAATCCCTAATCGGGATATTCTTACCATCAAACTGCGGGATATGACCGGCTGCTCGTTGTATGGCCAGCGTGCTAACAATGCTTTGCGCCGCCTGCATTGCGCAGCTTTCTGGGCCACTGTCTGCCCTAGGTTTTTTATTTCCCCGAACGCTGGGGGGTCAAACCATACCTAAGATATCAAAGTTGTCTCTTAAATCTTCGATTTTGATAAAACTTGGTAAAAGTGGATAAAAATAGATGCAGAGGAAAATTCCAAAAACGATTTTTAAAATTTTTAAAAATTTTTGAATTTACATGCGTTTTAAAATTTTTTTTCAAAATTTTTAAAACGTCATTACTCAGCCAATAATTATTCGATTTTATTGATTTTTTCAGGGATTACTTATTATTAAATTGTAAATAAATTTTTTGTTCAAAAACGTAATTTTTTTTCTTTCTAATATCGATTTTTCGATTCCTTATGATTTCACAAGTATTTTAAAAAAAATAAATTGATGGACTCTCTGTAACTTTCGGAGATATTGCATTTTTTGTCCTTGCTCACAGCTGCGCTGAGTGTAACTTACCGCGTAGATGCAGTTGCGCCATACGTGCATACAGATATTAACATTCACCTATAGGCTGTAAATTTTAATTGAATTGAAATCTTCTTTTTGAAAAATATTCAGCGACAACCGATAGACAATTTTCTACCCTAATTTTGTAATTATTAATTAATTAAAGTTTTATAAATAAACAAAGAACCTGCCAAAATCTGAAGTTTTTTAGACATATATATTTTTTAATACATTAATATCGAGCATGACTGAATAACTAATAGATTAACTTAAACTCAACATTTCCAGGGGAAAAAATCTTCAATTGCATGAAAAATAATTATTATTAATAATTACTTTTAGCGAATTCTTGATAATATTAGTTTTTTCAGAAACTTTATATTCTTTTCTAGAAATATTTAAAGATGATTAATTATTAACTCTATTAGAGGATATAAAAATAAGTTATTTATAATAGGATTAGAAACATCAAGAAGGTGATCAAAGGTGCAAGATCTTTTTTTTAATCTTGTATCTTTAATTCTATTCCTATGGCCGTAAACCTAAAGGAAACACTTTAAATTTTTCGGGCATCATTTTAATCGTTTTTCCTATAATTTAAGTTTAATAAATTAAAAAGCTTTAAATAGATTTCAATTAAAGAACATAAATGGAAACTAAGTTTTTGTAGGGAAGAATTTTAAGTTTATTTAGCTGAAATTTAAAGCAAGAAGACAAAATGCAAAAATCTTCAGTTTCAAGATTTTCTAAGAATCCTGAATTTATTTTGAAAAGTTTTCTGACATAGTTTTTTGCGACTGCAAAACAAAAAATTTGAAATTTTCGTATTTTTCAAAAAAAAAATTGTTGTGCCTCTGATCACGTTTTTGATGATACTATTCCTATTATAAATAACTTATTTTTATATCCTCTAATAGAGTTAATAATTAATCATCTTTAAAGATTTCTAGAAAAGAATATAAAATTTCTGAAAAAGCTAATATTATGAAGAATTTGCTAAAAGTAATTATTAATAATAATTATTTTTCATGCAATTGAAGATTTTTTCCCCTGGAAATGTTGAGTTTAAGTTAATCTATTAATTATTCAGTCATGCTCGATATTAATGTATTAAAAAATATATATGTCTAAAAAACTTCAGATTTTGGCAGGTTCTTTGTTTATTTATAAATCTTTAATTAATTAATAATTACAAAATTAGGGTAGAAAATTGTCTATCGGTTGTCGCTGAATATTTGTCAAAAAGAAGATTTCAATTCAATTAAAATTTACAGCCTATAGGTGAATGTTAATACCTGTATGCACGTATGGCGCAACTGCATCTACGCGGTAAGTTACACTCAGCGCAGCTGTGCGCAAGGACAAAAAATGCAATATCTCCGAAAGTTACAGAGAGTCCATCAATTTATTTTTTTTAAAATACTTGTGAAATCATAAGAAATCGAAAAATCGATATTAGAAAGAAAAAAAAATTACCTTTTTGAACAAAAAATTTATTTACAATTTTTTGTTTATTTTTTTTATGTTAAATTAAAAAATTTTTTGGGTCACCATTTTTTTTAAACGTTGCCAAATAATAAGTAATCCCTGAAAAAATCAATAAAATCAAATAATTATTGGTTGAGTAATGACGTTTTAAAAATTTTGAAAAAAATTTTAAAACGCATGTAAATCCAAAAATTTTAAAAAATTTTAAAAATCGTTTTTGGAATTTTCTTCTGCATCTATTTTTATCCACTTTTACCAAGTTTTATTAAAATCGAAGATTTAAGGGACAACTTTGATATCTTAGGTATGGTTTGACCCTGGGTTGAAATCCTATATTTTGGCGAGTGCTGTACATCTCCGCTACTGAAGATGTATCCGAGTCGGCACTTCCGGGCGCCTGTTCTTTGTCTTTATTCTCGTTTGTCATGAATAAAATTAGATATGCTCAAGGTTTAAAATGGTAAGACTAACTTGAGGACTATCTTATGGTTCAATGTCATCAAGACCCAGGGCATCAAGACCTTTTCGTCCTAATATCCCGGAGTTAACCAGACACAATGTTGAGTAGTGTTCGTTTACAACTTTGAAAGGAACGTCTACTCCATGTATCTGAAGAAATACCGTCCCTTTTGTTTGGGCGAACTGTCCGTTAATACAATGATCGTTTGGTATTTCTGCAAAAGAACAGTGCTCTGCAAGCGCAGTTTTCAATACGTAATTATGCTTGTTCTTATAACTCACTACCACGCGGGTCCTTCCTGTTTTCAATAAAAGCGAATATACTTCTATTTCTTCTTTTTCTTCAAGGTCGTTATAACCGTAAAGAGCTACCACGGTCATCTCCCTGAACTTCCAAAAGAGGATCTACCCTGCCTAATCATAGAGATCTAGAACCCAACGTTCATCTTATGGGTGGATGAAATTTGGGGTCTCTTTTTAATCTATAATGCCTAAGGTTCTTGCTCCTTGCAACCCTAATATCTCGGTGGCGGTTGAGTCTGGCAGAGGAGTGCTAAGAGATATGACTTTACAAGTGATACTTTCTTTTGCTATATCCAAACTTACTTCCCCTATGATTCAAAAATATGACCCACCGGCAGTGTATTCTTCGCTGACTCTATCGAACTCTATTCCTACTTCTTGTTCTTCGATAAAAGTAAAGTTCGTGTCGAGAATGATTATAAATTCTATCAGCTCGTTTGTAAACTGTTCGGATCTTAACGTTATGAATTCTGGGACTGTATTTTTAATCGGTTGACCTAGTTGGTTTGCGAAAGGGGGCATTTTTGTCGGGAATGTCCTAGTTCCATTTTGGGGGTGGGGCTCAGTGGTTTGGTGACTCCGTCTAGTAACTTAGTCTAACAACCCTAGTAATCGAGCGCTTTCTAGTCCGATTATAGCTCTAAGTAACGGGTATACTATTGAGGTTCGGCGTGATACGACCTTAAAATTCACTGAGATTCCGTTAATGGTAAGGGCGAATTCTCCTACAATATCCAAAGCGATTCCGTCCACGACAAACGTTTGTAGGCGGCTAAAAAGCTGGTACTGCCAGATCTCTCGCTCCGAGATGAAATTACAATTTGTTTCGTGGAACACGGAACAATCAAGTTCTCTTACCCTCAATCTGTTTGATTGTAATACAATAACAGACGGAAAGAAAACAAAACCGGGTGTCTCTCGTGGATTTACAAAAGGTGGCACTACCGAATAAACAAAAATTCGGTAAGGTTTGGTTGCTTAGATGGGTTGCTTCATTAATCCTTGGTCAGCGCGACGAGCTTAGTTTTTTTGATAGACCTTGCACGTTTTATATCGATTTCGGTTCTCTCTAGTAGGGCTTCGAAGTTTTCTGCGAATTCGGACCACGAGCTTATACCGGTTCTTAGTCGATCTAATGCTTGCGCCCTCTGTTTTCTGATGCCAAAGCCCCTTCCTCCGCGTTTATTTCCTTTAGCGGGAACAAGAGGAATCCCAAACATGAGCACTACGAAAATTAAAGAGAAAAAAGAAATTTATTTGAAGTTCTACACCTTCTTTTTAATCTTCGCGACAAAGTTCTTCTAAATTCTTTAAAATATCCTCTAGCTTCTCTTCGCGAGGACCTCTAGTGGCTTCTTTTCCCTTCTCGCTTTCGGACCTGTCAGGCTCTGTTTGGGCCGATGTTCGTGCTATTGCCCTTAAATATCGTTCTCTTACCTGGCGTCCAGCACGCCTTTTCCTTTTTAGTGAATTTGTTTTTGTCATTAATACGTTTAAAAGAAATGTGAGAATAAAGAAAAAGGATTTGAAACCCCCATTAACCGTCATTTCGTCGCCACATTGTAGCAGCAAAAAAAATTTTTTCTTATAATGTATAAAGAGATACTTGAAGCCTGACAAATTCGATAACGCAGGAAATAAAATTATATCCCGGAGGCAAAAACCTGTTAAACCCTTCTTGATGAAGGATAAGAAAATTTTCTTGCTTTTCTTTTTTTTGTCGGTTATGGGCATAAATCAAAAAGCACAACAATTATTGTTTTGCCGGTTTTAGGCATAAACATCCGATTGCTAAAAATTATTATTAACCTTCAACAAGAAACTTCTATACGTTTCATGGAAAAATAAATTTTCGATCAGAAAACAAATGGGTTGAACGATATTTCGGCGTGCGCTGTAAGTGTGATTAAATTTCCGGGCTCTCTGAGTATTTTAATTTGTTCGGGTTTAATTTCGGTTTACGTGAAATAGTGCGTTTAATTCCCCTCACTTGCCCAAGCGGCTACACGCTTTCGGCAAGGTTAATCAGGGAAAGGTTTTAAATTTTGTTAAGGAACAAAATTTATGTGAGTGTGTACTGACTGTGTGTATGAAAAGTTTTATTCTTGAATTTTACCCCTCCCTTTTTTAAAAAAAAAAGAAATTCGAATAAAATTTCGAATTTAAAAAAAAAGAAATTTTATCCTACCGATTTTCTCAAATTTTTACGTTGCAAAAATTTGCACTAGATGGCAATTAAAAACGAGTCCTTGACTAGTCATTCGAAAAAAATTTAATTTAATCACGGAAAAATCTTATCCCGGCTTAAATTTGCAACCGAAAAAAAATTAATATTTTTTTCATTCATTTAAAGTATGAAGACTTTAAATAAAACTCGAATTTTATTTATTCAAATTCGAAAATAAATTAGAAGTATGAAGACTTCATTTATTTCGAGCCTAAATAATTCGATAAATTTTTACGTTGCCCGAATTGCCCTGGATGGCAATTAACAACGGACCATTACTCAGAGACACGAATCCCGTAAGCCGGTTAGAGCGTGAATGATGAAGAGTGATTCCACCTGACCAGGAAGATCCCTCCGGTCAAGGTGTTCTAATCAGGTGAGAGAGGAACTGCTTTCGACGCTGCTTACTTCTGTGGGCGGCCCCGCGGTCGCGAGACGGTAAATTTCATTTCACACGCTCTCGCGATGTTAATGCGCACAAATAGTGCTTGATATTTGATGTCCGAACACACTTGGTGTCCAGGTTGAATTAAATTTTAATTTATTTCGTTTTTATTTAATAATATAATTACTGTATGTTCACAATGGGTAATTAGCCAAGATTTGTACGTAGAGTTTAGCGTACAGGCTTACGAACACGCATTGTACTTTTAATAGTATAAATTTTATGTTTTTCAGACTATGGATAAGAATTTTCTACTTGCAGCGGTAGACTAGCACTTGTCGTCGCATATGGTTTGGCCACCCGCAAGATCTATTAGATCCTGAGGGATACTTGTCAGGCTCAATGTTTGTTTTTTTTTATTTTAGATTGAAAGTTCATTAGGTTTTTAAATCAACAATTATTTGATTTTTAATTGAGCGTAACACCAAGAAACATTCAGGTACTTATTTTCATACAAATGAAGAGAGAATTAAAAGAAGTATCAATTGGGTGTCAATTTTTTAAAAAAAAATACTGTCGTCGACATTTTGGATCCGCCATCTTAATATTTTTAAATAATTTTTAATTTTAGGTGCAGAAATTTTCTGATCACTGGTTATGAGGAAAAAAAATCATTTTTGAATCAAAAATTTTAAAAATTTGCATTTTTTTTTTCAAAAAAGTGGTTATAGCTTTTTGGAATTTTATTTTTTTGCAATTTTCATGACAGATTATGAAAGAGCGATAAAAAATACGTTATAAAATGTTATTACGAAAACCAATTTACATGCGTAATAATAAAAATAATTATCTTTGAAAATGCTTGAAAAAATGCGTCCATGTCCCGGCGTTAAGCTTGCCTGAATTCAGAGAGCGTAGGCCGCGTCATAAAAAGTCCAATATCTCGGTCGTTTTTAAAGTTTCCAGAACTTTTTTTTTTTAATCAACTCAGGAAAAAATAAGGAAACGAAATATCGTTATTAAAAAGAAATCGTAGGAGTGCTTTTGATCGAAAAAATGAAATCAAATTTTTTTTTGACTTTTTCGGGGCAAATTTTGAAAAATTTTTTGGTCTTATATTACGTTCAAAGTGTTGGTATATTATTTATAAACACCATAAATACGAACAAAATTTATTAAAATTCCACAAAGATATTTGTTTTTGAAAAAAAAACGGTACATAAAATTTTGACACCCTGTAAAAACCGCAATTTTGAAAATTTTCAAAAAATATTTTTGGGCAAAACTTCTGTCATATAATACTTCATTTACACCAAGTTTTATAAAAATCGAAGGACCCGAGACCAACATTGATTTTTTTGAGAAATTTTGACCCAATTCTGAATTCGGATTCGGCGGAGAATAATACGTAGGAGTACACTAGTGTAGTGCCTCGGCCAAAAAAATTTTTTTTGGTGTGTCTGTGTAATTAGTTATTTTTAACTAATTCAAAATTAGAAAAAAGAGAGATTTAAAATCCAATACACCTTTTGAATATAAATGTAAATAAAATATAAGAACTTATTAATATAGCCAGTATTTTAGAGTGGATATGTTTTTATAAACTGTATTTCATTAATATGATTTAAATTTTTTAATATATGGAATGATCCAAGATTTGTTAGTTCAGAAAATTAATTCAATATGATTTTATGTGACATGTTTCCATCATTATAATTGGATAAACTCTTTTGCTATTAAATTTTAAAAAAGCATTTTCTTCTCTTTACTCTCTATTATATCTTTCTCTAACTCATCCATTCTCTTCCACATATCATCCGCCTCCTTATTCCAACTTGCCTCCCGCTGTTCAACCCTTTCTAAAATTGCTTTCACTGCCTTTCGTAATCCCTCCATTTGTTTTAACCTCTTTTTCTCCAGTTTCCTAATTTCCTCCATTTCATCCCAGGCTTTATTAAACTGCTCATCATTCTCATTCACTGTTCTTTTGATTAGACTTAGTAAAACTTGACAATCCTTGCATTCAAAACTTTTCTTATCCAATCCCTTTTCAAATTTTCGCGCCTTAGACTCATTCCCGCCTTTACCACTTGCGTCCTTGCCTTCCTCTTTATTCGACATTGTCAAGCTCTACCTTATCTACCCAGAAGCGCTATCTTTTATCTTTGTCACTCTCTCGCTCTCTCACTCTCACTCAACACGCTTTTATCCTAACCTCACAATTTTGCCTCCTTTCTCACGTCTTTTTACCATTCATTTTACACTTACTTCCAGATACACTTTTTTCATTCAACTCACATCCATTTACCCTATACTCACCAATCACTCTACTGCCCTTCCTTCACTTAATATTATCAGATTTTCCAAAAAACTATTTCCCCTTCACAAAACGCGTCAACTACTAATCGGTACCGGAAACGGAAGCCATTAATATCCAATATATAACAATAATTAACAAAAATTAATAAATAAAACATGAATATGTTAAAATGTATTATCATGGTTTCTTAATAGAGAAGTTTGGTTTAAAATATTCAAAAAGGACCTAAATAAAACGTTTCGGATACATCTTGAAAACGTTTTATGTTTAGTCATTAGAAGTTCCAAAAAAATAATTAACGGTTTTGTAAATCAAGCAAAATTAAATTAAAATATTATGTTAGACTTCTAATTTCATAGTTCCAAAAACATATCTCGAACATTTTTAAATTGTTTTGGGAACTTTTGTGTTTCAACGTTTTCAAAAAGTTTATGGAACGTATTTGAGACACTTTAAAAACGTTTAAAAAGGCTGTCACAGATTCAAAGAATCCATTACCTCTAATAGTGCAGTCTCATTAACTTATGGATACAACCATAGGCATAGGAAAAGAGATGAAATGCACAACAGTTTAGGACAATTTCACAGGAAGCATGTAAGGTAACAATAAGCTTACAATAAGCTTAAATGATCATTAATAGAATGATTGATCGATTATTCTTGCGAATTACTTTTGTATGGTACCAACAAATGCGCGGTAGGGGGTACTTTTGCACAAATGAAATTTGTGTAAAGTCTTTTTTCGCTACCGACAGCTGGTTTCAAATTGTTTTTTCAATACAGCATTTGTTTACATTATGTAAAGGTCAATCGTTATTGAAAACTTGGAAGTGGCGGTAGGTTTAGTGCTGTGTTATATCTTACGGGGTCCAGGGCGGGTTCTTTAAGATTTTAAGGTGAAGCGGATTAAAAGTGTTGGAAACACAGATAAATTCCTTATATTACTATTAAATATAGCTTCTATATTTATAGATTTCTATGTTATTGTATATTATTATTATTATTATTATTATTATTATTATTAAATATTAATAATATAAAAATTAATTTTATATCGTCGGAACTACTTTAATTTATGCGTGTTACATTCTTTTAGATTAGGGCGGGTTCTTTTAGATTTTAGGGCAAAGCGGGTTATATATTTATGCTTTTTTTATATTTAACCATTATTGGAGTCTTATCGTAAGCTTACCTCACCGTAAATTACCTTAACCTTGCCGTAACATTAACTTTGCTTTACCGTAACCTTATACACGTAAGCTTACAGTGACCACATATGTAAACTTACAGTGACTTTATATTCAAACTTTTTGTCAAAGATATTTTGAAATTTATATCCTATGAAAAGAAACCTTGCACGACTTCAAATACGGTAAAACGTCTAACTTTGAACACGATTTTTTTAAAATAATGTTTTTTTGTGTACCGTACCTGTCATAATTTTACCAGATCTATCTACTTTGAAGAATTAGTGCTTAAATAAAAGGTACTTAAATTTTGGAGGCCTTGTCTTTTTTATTTGTTCAAAAACAAAATGTTAAAACAGTTTTTTCGGTTAACAATTTTTTTCTAATGCTGCTCTTAATCCATCATCTTTGTCTTTTCTTGTATAAGAATAGTTCGCTGGGTTTGTAAATGAACTGGCAAACATATTCTGATGTTTAGATTAATTACTAATTAGAAAAACTTTTCTTTCGATACACTCGACAAATGTATGTTCTGTCTTTTTGAATTATTATATGACTATCAACAATTCATTGTTAAAATAGTAAACGACCATTAAAAGACTCATTATTAACTGTACTTCATATAGCTTTTAATTTGTTATCTACACGTAAAATTGTTTTTTTTTTATTGAAACACTGTTTATTGTGATTCCAACTTCTTATACCGCATACGTAAGATGGCAGACATATTTAAGTCTTAAGTTTCGGATCCCCATATCATACATGTGCAGTTTAGACATGAGTACCAAACTTCTAACATTTGAGCGCAAGTGGTATATCTACACTTGGTTAATACCGCGTATCTACAAATTCCTTAAAGGCTATATTGCAGGGCAAATTGCACCAAAAGTAGTCTCTAAAAGATTTGTAGATATGCGGTATTAACCAAGTGTAAATTCTCGGTATTGAAGTAGCTCCGACTATATAACTCAGCGATTTCAAACTGTAATGAGTTCAAAATATTCAGCACTGGTTTCCTAAAGTTCGTCATGGAAATAAATTGCCGTTTTCCGAATCCTGATTTTTCTGCGTGAAGTTTATTATTTCTATCCTGTGCGTAAATATATATTACCATAGAGACACATGAGGAATAGAAAAAGTGGTACATTGCTTAATACAATGCATTATCTTGATGTTAGAATATTATTAAAATAGTTCTAGACAGCACAACATCTTATAGTAATCTCACTGTAAGCTTATAACACATATTAATGAATTTCTATAGAAGCTGAAAATAAGCTTTAAATGTATGCCTCACAGAGCGCTTACACAGTTTCGTTTTTTAAAAAAAAATTATATATTTTAGAAAATAGTTTAAAGATGTGAATAAGTTTTATTAAAAAAAGTATAACTAATCGGTAGAAACGATAGAAAACTTCTGAGCTTGTGTACATAATTTATAAATTAGATTTTTAATTATACGCTAAGCTTCGGTGAACTTACCCTTACCTTACCCTAAGCTTAAAGTAAAAATACCTTAAGCTTTTCGTAAGCTTATTGCAAGCTTTCGATAACTTTAACGAATAAGCAAAAAAAAATTATGTATCAGACGAATATGTTGGGTACGCTTACAGTGAGTTGATTGCAAGAATTGCCTGTCGTATTATGAGAATCGCATTAAATGACATTTATTTAAAAATGTAAAACGTATTAAAGAAAAAAAAAAAAAAGAGTTTAATTCTGCTAGATGGATTTAAAAAATGAGCGCATTCTTTGGGATTGAAACAATATAATTCTTTTAATGTAGAACGCATTAGCTGGAATGTAAGATAAAAACGGAATTGTTTAGTATTAAGAAGCATTGAAATGTACAGTTTTTTTAATGCCATTCTATGCTTCTCAGTTAAAAATTTCGTGTGTGTTCCCGCGTGTGTTCCTACATGGGTTCCCACATGGGATCTTGTGTACCAGGAAACTTTGGCACGAACCCTCGAGGGAACACTGTACATAGGATCCCATGTAGGATCCCACATAGGATTTCAAATTTAATTTTTAAAAACTTTTAACATGCTGCGCAGTAGTTTTCTATAACACTTACGGCTGCGCAGTAGATTTTTTGTTCTTGTAAATATGGTATGTAACAGTTACTGGCAAAGAAATTATTTTTTTAACAATATTCTTTTTGTAGATTCATTTGAATTGTTTAATAGATTAAGGATCCCGTAAGGGAACACATGCACATGGGATCCTATGTACAGTGTTCCCATATGGGAACCCATGTATGAACCTTTAAGGGATCCCATACGGGAACACACGCGAAATTTGGAACTGGGTTTTTAATTAACCTTTTTTTCCTGGAAACACTTACCATGAAAAATATAAAACTACTTATTAAATCAATTACATTATTATTATATTTTTTATTGTTACAACTGTTACTAAACCATCCTTAATTTTAGTAACGATTAACACATGAAATAGAATAGAAGCAAACATTCTAACATTAATTTACTCATATAATAATAATTAAAAAGAATTAATAAAATATTATTTTCAATACAATAATAAATAATTCAATATATAAATTAAAAGTAATAAGTTGTTATTAGTTTTAATTTAATAAATAAGAAATGTAAATAATAAACAACACATTTGTTTCAAATGTAAATGAATTAGAAATTTAAAAGCAAAAGAAATTTTAAAAAGTTATTATTATTCACTATACTTACAATTATTTTATGATTATTTTTATTATAACTACACTCATTTTATAAATTTAAAATATTTATTTAATAAATTAATGTTTTAAATAAACTTAATAAAATGAATTACTTGTCGAAAAACTTCAATGATAATTATCACATAATATAATTATTGAATTACAATAGAAACAAACATCCTAACCGCAAATGACATTTATCAATATGATACTTTAATAAAGAAAATACAACTATTGAATTAATGTAATAAAAAAAAGATGAATAAATTAGAAGCTTACAATAAAATAAAATGAAATTATAGAAAATTATTATTATTACTTACTTGTCACTAACCATTACTACGCAACTGGAGAATGGTAAACTTATGGTATAACTTACCAGTTTCACCATTTACACGTGACCGAAAAGAAATCCGATGACAATCACCACGTGCAGTACAATAAAAAGAAATATCAAAACCTTAAATGACATAAATAATTATGATACTTTAAGGAAAAAAAACATTTAAATAATAGAACTAAAAAACAGATAAATAAGTTACAAATAAAATAAAAAGAAATAAAAGATTATTTATTTATTTATTTAAAGAATACAGGATCCTAGGGCTAATTAGCCCTTCAAGGAACCAAAAGTATGATACATACAATAGTAAGATGATTAGAAAGAAAAACAATTATATAATATAAAAATAAAACTGAGCAGTATAGAAAAACTAAAATTAATTAACAAAGTAAAGATGGTTTTAATATCAAAGAAAAGTATATCGAGTAACAATTAATATAAAAATACTTCTAACAAAATGGAAAAGCATAACGTAATCAATAAAAAAGAAGAGTAAGAGAGAAACACAAAAAGTGTATATATATTAGTTGTCTAAAAGAAAGCAATAAGGATCTTACTCAATCAAAGCGAATGTTACCAATAGGTTATCTCAAATAAATCTCTTTTGCATTGAGATAAAAAATTAAAGAATAATTTTTTAAAAAATAATCGGGAAGATACAGTTCTAATAGAATCCGAGACCTCATTCCATAAACGCGCTCCCCTTATAATAAACCTTTTATGGAGCTTACAGGTTCGGTGAAAAGGAATTTTCAAAGTAGAATGACTTCTGCGCAGGCTTACTCAGACAGCCCCATCAAAACTTTTAAATTCAAAAAGGTCAAGACAGGGTACGGTCGGACTATAGCCTGCGTTTTATCTGGGTTGAGAGCCAATCCATTATTTTTCGCCCAAAGTACCGTTGTGTCAATATCAGATTGGACTCTATCCAGTAGGACCGGCAATGAGCTTAAAACTCCTGAGATATAAAATTTTAAATCATCTGCAAACTTTATATGCTTGCAGAAACGAAGGTTCACCCCCAAATCCGAAATATATAAATTAAATAATAGCGGAGCTAGAGGTGAACCCTGAGGCACCCCACATTTGACCTTACCCCAATCTGAATTGCCGTAGCTAGTATCCACTCTCTGATACCTATCACTAAGGTACGATCTGAACCAAGATCTCACAGAATCCGAAATTTTGAACAATTTAAGTTTAGAGATAAGTAGATTATGATCTACTAAATCAAATGCCTTTGAAAAATCAAAAAACACTGCCACTGTAATGTTTTTAGAGTCCATTGCGAGTTTAATATCTGAAGTGAGTTTAAGTGATGCAGTAACATGTGCTATGCTTAGACCGAAAGCCAGCTTGTAATGTAATCAAATAGACCTAAAATCGGAAGGGCTACCCAGGTTTTGAACCTTTGGATTGGGTCGAATTGAACTTTTCTTCCATAATTCTGGAAAAGTCCCAGTTTGTAGTGAGTAATTGCAAATATGTTCAATTACCGGGTAAATAACAGGAAAGGCGATTCGAATCATTTTAATGGAGATGCCGTCGGGTCCTAGAGCGTTAGTTTTAATTTGAGCAAGGTTTTTAAGTAAAATATCGGGAGAGATATCTGCGAAAAAAAATTGAGTATCGTCAAAATTTGAAAAATCTGGGGTAAATGTCGGCGAGGCTAAACGAGGCCTATGTGAGAAAATGTCAAGGAAATTCTGGGCTGGAAAATTTTGATCAGAAGAAGTCTTCTTTGAAGGAATAAGATTAAGATTTCTTAAAATGTGCCACACATCATCCGATTTAGATCTGTTCTTTATTCTATTATAATTATACTTATTATAAGAATCCCTGATTTTAGTTTGGACTAGATTCCGAAGCTTTCTAAATTCGGCCTGGGTGACCGAATTGTTTGTTCTCTTAGCTAATCTGCGAACTCTATTTTTTTCTGCAATAAGCAATTTAATCTCATCGATAATCCAGGGCGAGAATTTCCTACGGGCAGTCAAGGTATGTAGAGGTGCAAAATAGTTAAAAGCAGATAAGAGGAAGGAAGAAAGTTTATTAACTTTGACATTGATGTCATTATCTGTATAAATACTTAACCACTCGTAAGATGATAAATGGGAAAGAAACTCAGGTATTAGGATCCGATTCAAACTACGAGTGGTCCAAGACTTGCCTTGATCCTGCAATTGACCACCATCAAACTGAAGACTGATGTTGATTAGATCATGATTGGAGAGGAATGAAATAGCGTGTTGATCATAAGTGATCACTTTATCCAGATCGTCCACAAAAACCAAATCAATTCGAGTATTGGAATTACCAGTGTGATAAGTGGAGGAATGAGGTACGAATGAAAGTCCAGAGGAATACATCAAAGAAGATAGATAGTTATTTACAGAATTTGAAATATTAAAATTACAATTAAAATCTCCAAGAATTACGATATTATTAAAATTCTGAACAAGGGAAAAAATAAGATGTTCAAGGTCACTGACAAAAGAGGCATTTGGAGGCTTGTAAACCACACCCAACAATAAATTCTCTTTGGATGATTTAACTTCAAGAAATAAAAATTCCGCTGAAGGAAAATCACCCTCCACGCTCCGTGCCACTAGAGAGGAACTGAGCTTTTTACTAATATAAAAACAAACCCCCCAACCCCTTCGAGTTTCCCGGTCTCTGCTAAAGAGCATGTAATTATCTAGTTGAATCAAATCATTTAGAGTACTAGGAGCGAGCCAGGTTTCTGAAACTGCAATAATATCATAAAAGCCAACATTAAAAAAACGCTTAAACTCCAAATATGCGCGGGCAAATACTGTGCGTTAACATGGCATATATTTTGCTTATCCATGACAAGTTACAACAAGGAAATATAGTAGAATAAGTCAATAACTGATCAAAATTAAATAAGAGATGAAGCAAATTCTTCACTGGAATTAAAAAACGCGAGCAAGCTCCAAAAGTTACAAAACAACAAAAAAAAGAGAAAGAGAGAGGGGATGAAGTTTACAAAACAATTATTATATGAGATTGGTAACAATTGCTTTAAAAAAACGTAGTGAAAAAAACATAATTATTAAAAAAGAGATAAGTTTCATAAGAAATACAAAAAACTAGGCAATAACAATATACAAAAAAACAACTTAATTGCTACTTCAATGCGTCGACATCCTGGGTGCTCATGAGTAGTATCCTACGCCCACCATCCTCTTTGCGGCAAAAACTTTTTCCACCAGAAACCCAAAGATACTTGATGGTGCCTGTCTTTCTAAGAGAGAGAGCTGCAGCGTACGTGCGCCGGTTTGCTGGTGTGAGTGCCTCTCTGATGTACACCGACGACCTCTCTTTCGCTGGCCAGCCAAAGTTGCAAGTATTAAATTTTTTGAAGATTTTCCGCTGGTTAATGATTTTGTCCCCCAAATCTTGATTTGAAAGCTTCACCATAACTGTAGATGGAAGTTGTGAAGCAGGAGAATCCACAGGTCTGCGAAAGCGGAATATATTGACAATGTCATCCTTGGCAACCTCCACTTTCAGGGTGTCGGCTATAGCATGGAAGACTTTGTGTAAGTCCTCCACATTCTTAGCAGGAAGCCCATGTACCTCTAAGGAAGTAAGAAGCGCAGACTGTTCGTACAAATTAAGGTCGCTATTTTATTTTTTGACAGAATCTATAGATTTGGCTTGTGTGGAAGCATCCACCTCAATAAGATCAATTTTTCTGGAATTTTCCGCAATATCGCTCTTCATAGTGTCCACTGAAGCTTTAAGGTTATCATTAAATTCGTCTTGTTTTGTTTGAAAAGTTTTAAACATTTCAGACATCTTGAAATGATATTCCTCGAAGATAGTACGCTGCCCCTGTTCAACGGTGTTCCTAACAGCAAGTAAGAAATCCGTAGGTGACGAGTAGTCAGGCGCAGACAGCAACGAATCAAGATTTGATGTAGCGAGTGACACACTAGGATCAGAGATGGCGCTTTTTTTGCAGTTAGCACAATAAAAAACCTAAATACCTTTTTTAAGCTTCTCAAAGTCCTTTTTGGATATATTAATGTTAGCACAAGATGCGTGCACGAGGCCATTGCACCTTGCGCACTTCATAGACTCATCCGTTCTGTTAATTTGTAACTGGCACTCCAAACACAACGGCATGTCCGATAACACGTGGGTATCAGTATTTAAAGCACAAAATTGCAGAAAAGAGCCACTAATGAGGTTGTAACCGAACCACTGATAGTCAACCACCCGCAGTAAAACGAGCGAAAAAGTTTCACAACGATTGCACTGACAAAAAAACTTTTAAATTAATAAAAATCATAAAAATATAAAAGAGCAATAAGAAAACCGACTAACTTAGTCTGTAGGTAATATTATTACTATTATTATCATTACTAACCTGTCAGAAACGAATGTCAATGTAAACAGAACATTATGTTACTTAAAACACCATAACCTTAACAACTTCACTAAAATCACTGTCACTTCTTAAACTATCACTCCTTAATTATTACAATTTTATTTATTTTTAATTTATTATTATTTAATAAAATGCAGTTATTTAATAAACGAAGATTTTAAATAAATTAAAAAATACTACAAATCAACGTCTAAACTGTGATGTTATTGTTGACAAAAAATATCGAAAAGCTGCTAGCCAATCAGAAGCCCGATAAAACGTGTTACACCTCTGAAGTTGGTCGAAAGGGTTCTCGCATAGGGAAGTCAAGGTCAAAGCTAATTTCTGTGTATTATCTATTTTAATAAAATTTTTTGTTATTTTAGATTGCTAACATTATAAGAAATTTTATAATATAAACTTGAAGTCACAATATTTAATTAAAAATTTTTAATTCGTCTGCAAAACAAAAAATCGAAATTAAAAACTATCGATACTGAGGTTTGATATGTACTGACCAATGGGAGACTCGAAAATGGAGTTACACGTCTGAAGTTAACCACAACGACTGTTCTTTTTAGAATAGGATTTATAAAAAGTAATTGAGGAATGTTTTACTTGATATTCTTTAACAAGATTTAAAAATTTAAAGCATTGTTATTTCAACGTAAGTAGGTTACTCGACAACTGTTATTAATATTTAAAATAAATTTAAATAGTTTGTAATCTTTTCCTAAATTCTTATTTAATTCATCGTTTATTTTAATTTTTATTTTGTATATAATTTCGACATAACCCACGATAGATCTCTTGATTTAAAAAAATCTACGTTGTTTATTATATTTTGTATAACCAGAAAAATGTATAAGGGCGATACTTACGTAACTGCCTTACTAAAAAAACTAAAAACCAAATATACATAAATATATATATTATAACTTCTATTATATTGCACTATAACTGCTAAAATTTCAGCTCCGTGGCGTGTCCCTTTTGCAAAATGTTAACTATAATTTAATAATTTTCTGTGAAAATATCATTATTATAACTCAGCCTTTTTCAAGCATAAAGTGTCTATAGTTATAAACAATTTAGGTTTATATTGAACTTCATAATACCTTTTTCATACTTAGAATCTGTAAAAATATTTAGTCCCTCAATTTTTCTATTTTTTGAACGCAATCTGTAGTCTTATAATTAAGGTATCATGTGTTAAGTTATTACGCTTTCTAATAAGTGAAATTTCAATTTTGATCCATTAGCACTAAATCACATGTGAAAACAGTTTTAAAAAAGAAAAATTTTTACTAAAAAAAAAAATTATTTTTGTGAAAATCGCATGCGTACAAAAAAAGCGTTCAGTTTCATGTCATTACTATTATATTACTGCAACAACTATTTGATAGTATTGTTACTATTTTCTTTAAGTTTTCATGTGAAATAAGCGATCTGCAGAAGGAATAGATTGATTTTGCAATATTGTAGAAGTGAGGTTAGAATAAATGTCAAATTTCAGCTCCATGGTATCACGTAAAATTTCAGCTCCATGGCCTATATGAAGTGTTCAGTGTGCTTCATGCAGAGAAACTTTTTTTATCTGTGGTGGTTATTTTAAAATATTATTCTATAAAGTAGTTTAGCAATGCCGGATTACACTGCTCGGTCTCGATTTCAATTTATCAACAACAAAAAAAACGAAATATTCATTATTAAATATTGTATTTGTTCTTCTTTTATAAAATTTTATATATGTTAACTAATATCTAAAATACTGTTAGAATATTAAATAATTTATGAATTTATTATTTATTTTCGTTTTAGCAAAATATCAAGAAGAAATTTTTATTTTGTACAATATATTTGCAATAAAAGGATGCGGTTCAGCTCCACACGACAGCCAATTTTCAAAAATTTGCTATTATTTTCGTATAAATATAGTTGTAGTAAAATCGTTTAAAATATAATTATATTATACCCTAATAAGAAAAATAAGTGCAGAGATACATTGAATAAAATTTTTTTTTGCTACCAAAACTTATCTTGAAATCGGGCAGTTACGCAAGAATCGACCATAAACAAAATTTTAATAATATAATTGTATAAAATTATTAACCACGAAGTTGGCTCAGTTGGTTAAATACTAGACTCTGCGGTCGCGTCAAGTCAATCTTGCTTGGTTCGCGCCTCAACTAGTCTGGGATTCTTCTGGCTCATAAGATAACTTCAGGAAAAGTTTTGAGGTCGAGGAATAATTATATGCACTGTCTGTATCTGACCTGTGCAGATCATTAGAACTCGACTGTCGATAAACCGGTTGTACTCAGGAGATGTTTTTCTACAGTTTTTCCTCTCCACTGGCGAGTAAACCGAATATTGGGTGTTCCAGGCAAATGCGAATACTCCTAATTTCAAGTCGTTCTGTAGACACAAAAATGAACAATTTAACAGAATTTTCATGGGGAATACTTGTAAGTGCGTAAGGCAAATAGACAAGTGTATAATTAAAAAAAAATATATATATAAAACTATTAAAAATAATATAAATTATAACTATTTTTAAATAATAAAAATTTTAGTGCTCACACAAATTTATCCCTACGTTTAACCTTTTCTTTAAAAAAATTGGTTTCTATAAAGTCAAGTTTTGGGTCAATTTTAATTTCTTTTTATTTACCATTGATTATTATATGATTCAAATTGTTACTCCTTTTATTAGACATTTTTTTATTGAAAATTTTATAGAAATTTAAAAACATAAAAACACAAAAATATATTAAGTAGTCAAATGAATTACCAAAACATAAACTAACTTCATATAGTTAGTTTTGATTTTTAACCGTTTTTTAATTTTGAATGTGTCATATTTAAAATTCAAACGCGTTTGAAAATTCAAGTACGAATAAGGCAGTGAATTCAGAACCATTACTAAAACAACTGTTATTTTCGAAAATTTATTTTAGGAAACTAAAGTTTTTCTAAATGTACTTATTTTTTACTTATATAAATATGTATGAAATAATAAAATTCGCGGATAAAGAACCAAAGCGATAAAGCTTCAATGCTAGTTGAAAGCTCGACCGCGCCCTCGAACATCATGCGTTCTTACTGCAAACATTTTTTAACAACGACGAATATGTCAAAATCGATTTACCCACATATTCTGCATACGTTATAGGTTCGATATATGAAAAACAAAAAAATTCGATTTTTCGAATCCATCACACGGCCAACCCTCTTAATAGTATAATAGATGATAATATAAGGATTAAAAAGATGACATTAAGCTATAATATTCATTTATTCAAAGCTACAAATGAAAATATATTCTTATGTGGACTTAATCTTTTAATAATGTTTGATGAAATTATAGAAATTAAAATAAATTTTTTATCCCACAGGCACAAATATGGCGCTCTTAGATGCCCGAAGGCAGGGGCTTAATGCATTCATTTGTTCGGCCGTGTGAAAATGGCGTCCATTTTTTCCCTAGGGAAAAAATTAACAGCTGATTCATGCATTTTTTCACGTTATGGAAAAAACGGACGCCATGTTCATACGGTCAAACAAATGAACCCTTGACTGTCACTCGTGCACAAACATCATTGTAAACAAATAGCTGCCTAAACCCCTTGTTGCTTAATATACTATTAATTTTTTCAAAAATAAAAACTGTTCCAATAAGTACCAACCTTTTTTAAAATTAAATGTTGTATTACTAAATTATTAATGAACTGTTTCAAACTGCAAAGCTTTTTCAAAATTAAATGTTGTTCTCAAAAAACTTATTCTAGAGAATAAGACTAGCATTAAAGTGCAATTTTTTTCCTAGCATGTGCAAGACTCAAAAATTGATCCAAAAAATTTATAAATTTTAAAGACATTATTTTGACATAAAAACAATTTTTAAAATTTCAAAAAATATATTATACTACTTTCTTCCAAAAGTTATTCACAATTACAACGCAACGTTGGTACCGTCAAGTGGGGCTATTTTTTTGCACGCGAGGTTTTTAATAAATGAAATCTTTATATTCAGTTGCTGAAGTTTGCTATTTGGTATCAATATTTTCTGATATCTAGACTACAGAGAGTACTAAATGAATTTACTCAATTCTTTATCAGAAATCAAAAAAAAAATCGTAAGATCGTAAAAATCAAGCAGAAAAATTTTAAAGTTCTCAAAATTCTGTTCAGATCTCCGGAAGTTTAAAAGTGTTTCGATAGGTATTAATAATACTTGTTGACCATTTAGTTGTGATGATGCGTGATGCGCTAACTTTTTATTGCATATTTTAAGAAAAAACTGTAAAAAACTGAAAAACCAGGATTTGCTGGGTTATTTTGTGCATTCTTTAAAATCAAGTTTTTTTCAATAATTTGTTTTATAGTTAGTAAAAATTACTTTAGAATTTCGTTTTGAAACATTTTTGTCTATTTGTTGTTATAAAAGGCAAGAAATAAGCTTAAAATTTCAGTTTTACATATTACATATTACATATTTAAAGTACATAGCCTTTGTACTTTAAAATGTCTGGAAATAATACGCCATACAGCAAAAACGTTAAAAACAATTTTTACACAACTTTATAAATAAGCAAACTTTGATGCACAAAATAGCCCCACCATGGGATTTATTTTGTGCACAACTTTGAGTTTCTATAACTCAGACAAAAAATTTTTTCTTGTCGGCTAACTCATAGGACACCTTTAGAAGGATGTCTACAACATAACTGGGTACCCGCCCATTATCCCGATTCACAGATCCCGAATGGACATTCTCCCGAATAGCTGATATCCCGAATACCTTTTTCCCGAAGGGTTTGTCCCGAATGGACATTTTCCCGAAGTATATGTCTTTGTTAATATGTTCACAACAAACATTCTTCTGTTAAATTATTTGATGTCAGTTTATAGTATGGCGATCCTTTATCTTAAACAACTAAAGTAACAAATCACTATTTCGAATAAGATCAATTTATTATTAGGAATATGGTTAAATACAATGTTGTAAAAGCGCGTCGAACTGTACACCTTCATAGTGCGCTTACTACTCGGCTAATCTTGACATAGGCTTGTCCTAAGGCGAAGAGATGAATTACAATAGCAGTTGCCTATTGATAATATTAAAAACATACTTGAATAGTAGAATGTTAATTCATTGACCCGTCGATTAAAAACATACACTAGAAAAACAAAGTCTTACTTCGTTTACAACTGAAACCCAATATAACTGAAAATCAGCCAATTTTTCGGGTTAAAATCAGTTTCAGTACATTTTATGGCTGAAATCCAGTCGAATTTGAGTATCATGTAAACAATAACAGTCCAAAGTGGGCTAAAATCAAGACTTCTTTTTTAGAGTGTACATTATTTATTATACATTATACGAATTAATTTTTTTTTTACAAATATATTCTCCTAGATATTATCTGGTAACGAGTAGTTCTGTTAAGGGTGTTATTGTCCCATCTCATTGTGATAGTGAAAGAGAACATGTTTTGACATAGATTCCGGAACGACAAACAATAGCTTACCTGCTTGTTTTTTATAAACAATACCGTTGCGCATTTCATAGTATGGATAATTTTCTCTTTCAAGTTTCTGAAAAATTTTTTTATTTGAGGATCGCGAGATTGACAAACTGTGAGGTTCCACTCAAATGGGTTGTCTTCTATACCAACAAAATACCAAAAGATTTTATGTACTTTAATAAATACTTTTTACTTCATAAATAAAATTTTATATTATAAAAATTTGTATTCGGGACAATGTCCTATTCAAAATTCAAAAACAACGCTTTTTTAACATATTTCAATAAAAAATTGCCTATATCACTTCAATAAGATCTTCTTTCTCTTAAAAATTTTTTTGGGCTATTTCAATGCGTTTTCAGATAGTATTTGAAACATTTACTCACTCAAAACTTATTGGATCTTTTAAGTCTGATTTATGACAATAGAAAATTCCACTGGAAACCCTTAAGAGATAAAAATAATTTCCCTTTGACTTTGATTTAAAAAATGATATCAA
The DNA here is from genome assembly GCA_037103525.1 of Ganaspis brasiliensis. Classification (NCBI taxonomy): domain Eukaryota; kingdom Metazoa; phylum Arthropoda; class Insecta; order Hymenoptera; family Figitidae; genus Ganaspis; species Ganaspis brasiliensis. Next base: position 1,233,588 of record JAZKLR010000331.1, on the reverse strand, counting down.
TTTTAACGTAATATTTATGGTTTACGAAATACCTTATAATTTCTTAAAATATAAAATTATCACAATAAATTTTAGATTTTTGGAATCATAAAGTATTACAGATTCGAAATTTTTTAATTAAAAATTTCAAATAATTAAATTGCAGAAATTTCAAGTCATAAAATATTAGGGTTAAAAATTATTAGCTAGGGTAACAATAGACATGGGGATTTAAAATGGATCCCTGCTTTAATAGTAGATTTCCAATTCTTTTGTCATTTAAGTTTATGTTTTTTAACCTGGCATTTTATTATCTAGAATTTATATACTTTTAATTTTTGAGGTCTGCAATACAAAAATTGAAATCTTCACTATTTCACTATTCTGTATTACTAAAATCCATTTTAAAAATGTATAGTACTAAATTAAAATTATAATCAATAAAATACTTAAAGAATAATTAATTATTAAAATAATATGTTATAGACATTCATATTTTTTATAGAAAATAACAATTGCAAAAACTAATCTTATAATTTATAAACAATAAAATTAATTAATAATTTTAAATCATAATTAGCTTTTTAATTAATATTATTCTCTGTAAATAAATATAATGTTATATTTTTGACACAATTTTTAATCTAGGTATACACTCGCATAATGTATATTGAATTTTTAGAAAAATATTTTTTTAAGAAATCTACATAAAAATATATGTTCAATAAAGAGCCACAGGTGGTTTGCGACAATATAATTTTAATTTCTTTTGAAACTAAATTTAAAAGGACTACCTCAAAACGGGCAATAAATTTTGACCTGGCCTGAGTGTAGCAATAAACCCTAGTGCGCTAGTAGCTCACTGGGCCAGTGAGTTTCCAATAATTTTCCAGTGATTTTCTATCGGTAGGGTAGCTAAAACAATTTCTTGAAAAATAATTTTAAAAAAATAAGAAATTACTTTTCTACCACACATGCACGAGAACCTCGTGTTTTCGTTCGCCTTAAGCGGGGCAGAACTCACAGTTTTTAGGTCAGTGAACGTTAGAGGTAAAAAAACTTCCGAACAGTGAAAAAAACTCTCATCGCGCAGGCGCATTGCGGCAGTTTTTTTCACTGTTCGGAAGTTTTTTTATCTCTAACGTCACTAACCTGAAAACTGCGAGTGCTGACCCGCTAACGCGTACGAAACACGAGATTTTCGTACATCTGTGATAGAAAATAGCATATGCACCTCGGGAGGCCGATTTAATCGAGATGTGGTTATAAAAACTAATACACTGTTTAAGAAAAGACGTTTTAGATGCAACAGTTGTCTTTTTGATAAAAAGTAGTAAAAGTGTTATATACTTCATAAGACACATAATTATATTACCTCTAAAGAATTTAAGAGAGAATCAAATAAAGAATTGCAAGAATTATAAAACGCGTGTTAGAAACTTAGAATCATGGGGTGCGCGCGCAGTAAAAAGAAAGATGGTAGTATTTGTTTGACAGGTCAGAGATACTACAGATGCAAGTTCGTCTTTGATATTTGTATAATTACAAGTATTCTGTATCTTTATAGTGGTATTTGATGAAATCTGTGTAACGAACAACCTATACTATGATATATACACAGGGATGGGTAAAAGTGCCTTCTTCGAGGTTTTCTACGTATAATACGTAGAAAACGTATTATACGCAGAAAATTGCAGAAAACCTAGTTTTATACATGGCAATTTCTAAAACATTTAAAAATAATTTTAATCAAATAAATATATTTAAATTTTTCAATATTGTACGCGACTAATCTTTAATTATTGATGTTATTAAATAAATGATGCATTAATTCATATTTTAAATTTTAATTTCGCATACAAAAAACTCTTTAATTTGTTGGTTATGTTGTTCCTTCAAATTATTATCAACAATTCAACATTGAAATGTTTGTTGTCACTGGTTGGTTAACTTTAAAAACAAATAAATTGTTATATTTTCCAACATTTATGTATAACTTATCGCTATTAAAAATTTATTTATCACAAAATTTGAAAATCCTGCATGTCTTAAGTCAAGATGTATAATACACGAAGTATGTAGAAAACTGTCGATGTATAAAACATAGTATTATACGTGTAGAAAACCATGTATAATACATCATGTATTATACATCCACATCCCTGTATATTAGGGTGGTCCAAAAATACATGGGAATGCAAAAAAGTCGTTTTTTTTATGCTCTCACCCCCTAGGATTTTTCTATGTCGCAAAAAAAAATACCCCTATTTTTTTTTTTTTTTTTTTTTTAATATTTAGGGGTGCCTCAACGGGGTTGAAGTTTCCCATGTAAAATGCATGGGGAAAAAAGACTTTTTCGGAGAATTGGTATAGAATCCATGAAAATGAATATTTTTCAATCGGCCAACTATGTTTCTCTTCAGGAGACTTCAAAGAATGGTGCTACATTGTTTATTTAACAATTTTTTAATATTAACTATTTTTTATAGGGTCCCCAAAAAACCCCATAAATCACAAAATTACGAAAAAATCGTTAAAAAATATTTTTTATTACTTTTATCAAAGTTTTTCTAATGATTTTGAATAAATAACATAAATAATGATTTTTAATCATTATTCCATGTAAATCCTAATTTGTTTAAACAAATTACATTGTTTATAAGTTGTTTATTCTCAAGATTTGCAAAAATTGAGCTACAGAGCTGCAACTTTTTCTTAATTTTACAACTTTTTCAGGCCATTGGAGCTAAACACGAACAAAAAAGTTAAAATAATTATTTTAACAATTGTTTAAACAAATTATATTGTTTATTATCAACTTTTTATTAAATAAAGCTACAGAGTTGTGACTTTTTCTCAATTTTGCAACTTCTCAAGCCCAGTGAAGCCATGTACTAACAACAAACTAAAAATAATTATTTTAACAATTGTTTAAACAAATTATATTGTTTATTATCAACTTTTTATTAAATAAAGCTACAGAGATGCGACTTTTTCTCAATTTTGCAACTTCTCAAGCCCAGTGAAGCCATGTACTAACAACAAACTAAAAATAATTATTTTAACAATTGTTTAAACAAATTATATTGTTTATTATCAACTTTTTATTAAATAAAGCTACAAAGTTGTGACTTTTTCTCAATTTTGCAACTTCTCGAGCCCAGTGAAGCTATGTACTAACAACAAACTAAAAATAATTATTTTAACAATTGTTTAAACAAATTATATTGTTTATTATCAACTTTTTATTAAATAAAGCTACAAAGTTGCGACTTTTTCTCATTTTTGCAATTTTTTTGTTGTTGAGAGGTTGGAATGACTATAAGACATAGTAATTGTGTATAAAACTTTAGAATATTTATTTTTTGAAGATGATAAATACAAGCGTTGGCAATCACGTCATTTTTTCGGATAATATGTTTTTGTTGCAGTTTGGAAATTGTTTTCGATATTCTGTAACAACTTTAATTAAGTACTGCTTTTGATCTTCATCTCTTGTTATCAATTTGTTAAAATCTGATATTAATTTTACGTTGCGCTCTGCAATGTCATTAATCACTTTTAGACTATTTACAATTTTTTTACAAGCGTTATAATCATCATTTTGATGCCATAAGGAGGGATGTTCCTCAAGAAAAGACGTTTGCATTTTGAAACGTAAAAAGAAGTTCATTGAATCTTCATTTATAAATTGATTAACATTTTTTGATCTTATATCTTTCACCGAAGTTGCAGGTAGACGCTTTATGTCGTTTGATGATTTATTTTTTTTAGTAAGAGCTTTTATCATTTTGTTTTTCTCTTGAAATGACAAATCTTCATCGAAAAAAGCCAGTGCCGCAACTTCTGGTGTCAGATACCATAAATGATTCTGAATCTTTTTTAATGCTGCTTCTGAAATCGCAGAATCTATTTTAGAATATTTTTGCAACTCTTTTATTAGCAAAAGATCTTGGTTCGGTGCTTTTTCAGCATTTGCAGCGTTGAACCAATATGTTACATAAATAGATACGATAAAAATGCAAACTTCTTTGCATGATTTTTCATCCTCAGGGTCCATTGAATATTCTTCTCGTAACAAAAACATTTTTAAACAATAAATTGCTTTTGCCATCCATCTTGCTTGGTGCATTGCTCCAGGTCTCCGAAGAAATATTCCTCGTTTTGGAGATACACCAAGAAAGATGGTAGTCAGCTCCAGCAATTCTCTGTAGTCTTCTCGAAAGTGAGATTCTTCTAGGAGTTCTAAAGAAAATGCCAAGGTGCTTGAAATTTTGTTTTTGAGTGCTTTCAAAATTTCTGGATCATTAATTCCAGGCTGAAAATTAGTTTTGTTTAAATCATTCCAAGCATCTTGAAATTTTTTAAAGAAAGGCACACCAGGACCTGATGTACCACCGAATTTAATTTCAAAAACAGCTTTTAAAATAACCTCAGCAATATGATGCCTGCACAGAAAATGTAATAATGATTTATTTAATTTTTGTTCTAGTAATACACAAGCACCGTTCCTAGGTCCGGTATTAACGGCTTCAGTGTCGCAACACACTGCCTCTATATTGCCCTCTATTCCCCATTCACTAAGGCATTCATATATTGCTTCGGCTTCCTGAATCCCTGTGCCACAATCAAGGTAGGGAATTCCAAGAAGAATCTCAGTATCTTTGGACGTAATTATAACTGGCAACCTATCTACCCTTTCATTTGATGTTAGCGCGGGAAGTAATTTTCCATCCCAGTGGACAGTGAAAATTTCATCTTTAATATTTTTATATTTTTCCTGAATTTTTTTAGCGTATTCAGCTCGCGAATCTTCACGAAACCTGTGAACAGAGGATCGACTCAATGTTACGTTATTCACATCCACATCTAGAGCCTCACATGTAGCAAAAAGAATGTGAACAGCTTGTCTGTCGCTCACTTTAGCGACATCTAAAGCAGAAGCAAGTTTTGTAGTCATAATTTTCTTTCTTTTACTTAAATTTTCTTCTGGTGGATTGGACTGTTCCATTAAACATTGATGGCCTCTTGGAACTGCATATTCGGATCCCGACTGACTGTTTAATGTGCTATTGCTAGTAATAGAAGTAGATATGTCATTTGTATCCAAAACCTGACCTGACATTAACTGACTGTTTAATGTGCTATTGCTAGTAATAAAAGTAGATATGTCATTTGTATCCAAAACCTGACTCTGCGACTCCAATGTTTCGTCAACTGAAGCTGCAATTACAAAAAAAATTTCAAATTTTATAATTTGCATTACATTCGATTACATCAAGATATTTTTGATATAGAAAGCGAGACTTAATTTTGTAACATTCAGAAATCGCATTTGTAAAAATTAAAAAATTTGTTTTTCTCTTGTTCTACCTTTTATTTAAAAAAATTTGGAATTTAATTTAAATATTTTTCAGTACTAATTTACATAAGGGATTGTGTAACTTTTTTTTTATCAATTCAAAATTTGAAAAAAAATTTTTTTTTCATTTTTCCGTATAAAATTATATCAAGAATATGTAGTTAAAATATTAGACCGTTATTTGTGCACAAACATAAATTATTTAACTAAATCAAAACTCTTAACTCGTTTTTCTCTAAACACTATTTTTGGTTACCATCATAACCTGAAAACCGTTTGACCAATTTCAAATTTTTTTTTGCATACGATTCTTTGGAAGTGTTTGCTGGTCTTAAACCTCTAATATACTAATATTTAATTTTTTGGAAAGATTTAAGGTAGAAAAATAGTGTTTTTTCGGATATTTGGATTCAAAAGCTTGCCATTTCTTGTACTTTAGATTTTTTTGTATGTAACTAGAGGTTTAGAACCTGTATTAAATCGATTAATTTGAAATACAATTTGATTTTTTTATTTTACATGTAGAAACGGTTTATAAATTATATTTTAAAACTTATAAGCAAAAGTCGTCTTAAAAAGCTCCATTTTAGGCCTAATAATGTTACAAAACCCCTTAAGCTAATAAACATGAAAAAAAGAAATATTTGAATAATCTCATACATCTGTTTCTTCAGTCAATTAGTTTAGAATAAAATAATTATACTTACAATTTTTAACTTCTGCATTACTTGTTGATTTCTCTGGCATCTCTGCAATCATATAACCCGTGAGTCCTTCTCTTTGTAAAATTAAAAACTGTTTATCTTCATCCAAGACGTATTTTAAAGATAAAACATTCGCGTGAGCTATGTCAAATAACATTGAGAAGCTTTTTTTGAACTCCAATTCTTTATTTATCTGGGTTGTTGTCCTACGTTTTCTGTTCTTCTGGAGTAACTTCCACGTTTTATATAAATCTTCAAGTTTTTTAATACAATGTTGATTGTCTCGTGTTGGTAAGCGCGCTTTTTCCCAAAACAAATTTGCTTCTCGTACAGCTAGGGAAGCACTTTCACGAATTTCAAGTTTTACAACACTATGGTTGTAAAAGAAAACTCGAAGAACTTGCAAATTCGTTGGTAATTTGTTGGTAATAATTTGGTTATCGCACTGATCAATCAAATAAAACTGCTGTCTTAAATCATAATTTTTTTCCATTTTTACCAAATTGTGGTAAACTCAGAAAGTTTTATAACTTAGCACTACACAAGATCAACGTGAAGTTATTTAAATAACAAAAACTAATTTTTTTAAAGATATATAAAGTCTGGAGTAAAATAAACTTTGTGTACATGAACCTAAACTTTACTTGCATGTGTTTTGAGGTTATAAAGCATGGCAGTTACTACAGTGCCATCTACATGGGACGAGTATCATTAATTTGAACTCCAGTATCAGACACGAAATTTTTGAATTTCCTGCTGTGGTAGTTTCAACTTTTACATTATTTTTCTGTGCAAATTAAAAATTTTTAAGAAGCTACGTCCTTATGCCACAAAAACTAAATCCAAAATGAGCTCGTTCAATATATCTGTACAAAACGTAAGACCCTAGGAGGGCAGGTAACAAAAAAAAATTGCAAAAATGAGAAAAAGTTACAACTCTATAGCTCTATATAATAAAAAGTTGATAATAAATAATATAATTTGTTTAAACAATTGTTAAAATAATTATTTTTAGTTTGTTGTTAGTACATGGCTTCACTGGGCTTGAGAAGTTGCAAAATTGAGAAAAAGTCACAACTTTGTAGCTTTATTTAATAAAAAGTTGATAATAAACAATATAATTTGTTTAAACAATTGTTAAAATAATTATTTTTAGTTTGTTGTTAGTACATGGCTTCACTGGGCTTGAGAAGTTGCAAAATTGAGAAAAAGTCGCATCTCTGTAGCTTTATTTAATAAAAAGTTGATAATAAACAATATAATTTGTTTAAACAATTGTTAAAATAATTATTTTTAGTTTGTTGTTAGTACATGGCTTCACTGGGCTTGAGAAGTTGCAAAATTGAGAAAAAGTCACAACTCTGTAGCTTTATTTAATAAAAAGTTGATAATAAACAATATAATTTGTTTAAACAATTGTTAAAATAATTATTTTAACTTTTTTGTTCGTGTTTAGCTCCAATGGCCTGAAAAAGTTGTAAAATTAAGAAAAAGTTGCAGCTCTGTAGCTCAATTTTTGCAAATCTTGAGAATAAACAACTTATAAACAATGTAATTTGTTTAAACAAATTAGGATTTACATGGAATAATGATTAAAAATCATTATTTATGTTATTTATTCAAAATCATTAGAAAAACTTTGATAAAAGTAATAAAAAATATTTTTTAACGATTTTTTCGTAATTTTGTGATTTATGGGGTTTTTTGGGGACCCTATAAAAAATAGTTAATATTAAAAAATTGTTAAATAAACAATGTAGCACCATTCTTTGAAGTCTCCTGAAGAGAAACATAGTTGGCCGATTGAAAAATATTCATTTTCATGGATTCTATACCAATTCTCCGAAAAAGTCTTTTTTCCCCATGCATTTTACATGGGAAACTTCAACCCCGTTGAGGCACCCCTAAATATTAAAAAAAAAAAAAAAAAAAAAATAGGGGTATTTTTTTTTGCGACATAGAAAAATCCTAGGGGGTGAGAGCATTAAAAAAACGACTTTTTTGTTTTGGACCACCCTACTGTATATACATTACGCACACTTTTAATTCTAAGCTACAAACATATAACATTTCGATGACATCGAATAATCGCGCGCGTCGCTAGAAAAGAGTGTTTTAAACTTTCCTTATATACTAACTAGCAAAAGTTTCATGTGGTTTGGGAAGTGATTTTTTGCTAAATTGAAGTGAAAATGGTAATAATAATTAAACTCTGTGTTCAGTGTTCCGGATGATACGAAATTTTTCTGAAGACCGATTTTTTTTAAATATATTTTTGAATAAATATTGTGAAGTGGTAGAATAGCTCATGAGACATATGGCTGCTCGAAAAACTGTCCTAGAAAAAGTCTAATAAAATTTTAGACATGCCATAATAAATAGATCAAAATGTGTTAAAAATTAATATCGCTTTTTCACATTTACTTTTTTCTAACCTCAAATAATACTAATTCTAATTATATATATTAATTTTTTTCTCACGAAATTACAATAATAAAACACAAGGTAACACAATTTCTTTTTTTTAAAAGAACTATTATGATCGAACCTCGATTATCCCTAAATTCTTACGTTTTATTACAAATATAGAAATTGAAAAAAGCAAGAACTGTAATTAAAAGTCTCTCAGTGTAAGTATGTTGACAGAGAAATAAGTTTGGAGCCAATAAAGATCTTCACACTTAGATCACTAAGAATTATAATTTTCTTCTTCACTATAGCATCATTTTCTACTTTTACAAATCTAAAAAAATTTCATCTCCTTCAAAATAACACCAACTTTCAGAAGGTAGTGGTGTGTTTTCTAAAGTTTCCTTAAACATTGCAAACTTTATTTTTTCCTTAAAACATTCCATTCTTCTTAATTTTATACGTTATTTTTTACGTACATATTACTTTTCCTTTGTGCTTTATATATAAATACATTTTAATAAATCACTTACTTAGAAATAAAGAAATGTAAAAACAACAAATAAAAACTTCAGACAAAACAAAAACACAGCAGATGATATTTTTACTTAACACATTTTCCGTTGCCGTGCTGAGATAGCAAGGCCCAAAAGAAAAAAGATATGCTTCGTCCGATTAAGGGCAATGTTTTATTTACAGTGCCGTCCCTATTGAGAAACATGACGTCCTTTTCTACGTCATATTTATTCTATTTTACTTTTGTAAAATTTGAATATTGAATAATGAATTACTGCATATAAAAACAGTACTAAAATTCTTGAAAAAGTAATAGGAAAATAGGAAGGACATCGAAATTTGTTTTTTTATTTGTCAAAATGATATACATATAGGACATTCTCTGTCAAGGGGAGACCCCCCCTGTCCAAAATTTGTTAAGATGAATTAGGATATCTTCCTATATTACAAAAAGATATCGCCGCCGTCGCCGTCGCCGCCGCCGCCGCTGTTTCAAGAATTTAGCCCTATGACATATATATATAGCTATATATATAGCATATATATATATAGCTATATATAGCATATATATAGCTATATATATAGCATATATATATATATAGCTATATATAGCATATATATACATATATATGTACCTAGCTATATATATATCATAGGGTTCAAATATTGAAACAGACTTCAGCGATGGCCCCTCTCCTCCCATCTCCTCCCCATCCCTGCCACACCTCCACCTCTACTCCTCTATATATGTCATATATATATAGTATATATACCTAGCTATATATATATATATCTCCCTATATTATAAAAAGATATCGCCGCCGCCGCTGCCGCCGCTGTTTCAAGATTTGACCGCCTACAGGGTTGCTACGTATAACTTACAGGCCTGGACCAGTCTTGAGCCAGTCTTGAGCCAGTCTTGAGCCAGTCTTGAGCCATTCTTAAGCCAGTCTTGAGCCAGTCTTGAGCAAGTTTTTAGCCAGGCTTGGGACAGTCTAGAGCCAGGCCTAGGCCAGTCTTGAGCCGGGCTTGGGGCAGTCTAGAGCCAGCTCAAGACTGGACTAGGCCTGGCTCAGTCAATTTTTAGCTAGGCTTGGGAGCAAGGCCTAGGCCAGCCTTAAGCCAGTCGTGGGCGCAGGATTGGGTCTATGCCAAAATTTTCTTTAAAATAAATTTTAGTAATATTATGTATAATAAATAAAAAAGCATTTAAAATAATTAATGTTTTTCAATGAACTAACATATTGAGTTAAACTTTTTTATTTTTTGATGATGAATTTTTATTATTATAATCATTTCTCTTATTTTCTTAAGTCATTTTAACAGCGACAGACACGAAATCTTTTTGTTGTTTAGGGAAATATTAGTGGAATTTGAAATTTAAAGCAAAATAAATTTAGAAATTTTATAAATGTTATTGACAAATTAGTAATTTAATATAATTATTGTTTTAAAAGAAGATTTTTTTAAAAATAATTATGAAATTATAAGACAGAAAGAGCGCAGGTATCTTTTTGGATAATTATTATTTTTAAATAACCTAAATTTTATGAATATAAAAATGAATTAAGAAAAATAAATTTTAGAAATATTATATAAAATAAAGAAGAAATTTAAAATAATTAATGTTTTTCAATGAAGAAACAAATTTTAATCAGCAATTAAATTAAATTAAAAATTAAATTAAAAGTAGAAAATATTTTACATATACTTTGAAGATTATGTATTCTTTCTTTTTATATTTTTTCAATTTTTACACTATAAATTTCACATTGATTTAATCTCCTTTTTATAACTTTAAAATTTTGAACAATTCAAAAAAGAATTTTGATTCCATGTGGAGTTTTAAATTTTCATGAAAATGTATAAAATGGCAAATATAAAACATTATTGTAAATCTTAAATTATTTGTTTACATTTACAAATAGATATTTTCATGTTTTATGTTTGACAGTTCCACATTTGGCGCAAAAGAGAAATTCTAAATTATATTTAAATTAAATATTTAATTATATATTTAAATAATTTGAGGGGCTGGATGCAATAAAGGGATATAGAGGACTTTCGAAGTCCCCCGTTTCTGCCGGAGATTCGCTGTACGCAGGGCCAACGAAAGTCTCGCGTATCCCCTTATTGCATCCAGCCCCTCATTTATATTTAAATCTAAATTATATAAATTATATTTATGTGAAATTTATACTGTTGAGTATAATAATAATAATAATAATAATAATTTTCTTTTTTTGTATTCAATATTATTTGAGAAGTTAAAATTTGTATTAACTTAACTTGTAATAACTTAACATATTTTTAATTAATTATAATAAACTACTGTTAAAAATTGAAGGACGGATCGACAGAAGAAAATTTTGAAAAAATACAACTAAATTTAAATTGTTACATCGTGATTCAATTTAAGATAGAAACTTCAAGTTGGAAAATTTAGAAAGCTTATTTTCAAGCGTCAAGCTTCTATCTAACTTTTGGATCAAGATGTAATAATTGTAATTGAGTTGTATTTATCTAATTTTTTCTTGTCTATAAGAAAGACAATTTCAAAAGATTGTTTCAGTGTATTTAAAATATTTTAATAAATTTTTAGGTTAGGTGAGATATAAGATTGGTTTGTGATAAACTTTAAAGCTTATTACACCCCCTCGCGGTGCATCTTGGAAAGAAATTTTATGAAAATTAAGTAACCTAAAAATTTGTTTAAAGTTTATATGAATTTTTTTCAAAGATTTTGGCTAAAAACCAATCTATAAAGAGTATTATTAAATTAAAATAAAGGTAAATCTATTTACAATTTTAACTTTTTGATATAAGTTTAAAATATTTGCATTTATTTTTATATAAAAACATACCTTAGATAAAAATTAATTGAAATAATTAACTATATAGGCTACTTTAATTAGAGAATCTAAATTTTAATGAATATAGTTATTTATGTATTTTAATATGTACATTAATATATATGAATATTTATTTTAAAACTTAAAAGTAAAACTTGAATTGAAACTCAAGTTAAAGAAGTTTAAAGTTAAAAGCAGGGGGGTTGGCGCGCGAAGCGCGCAGGGGGGCGAAGCCCCCCTAGTATATATATATATATATATATATATATAGGTGCAAAAGAAATCTTATTATCTCTAGTTTTAAATGCAATCTGGCCTTTTTTGAAAAATCAAGATGGTGGACAAATATGGCGACTGAAAGGATACTATCTCATTATGAGAGAATATTTTTATTATGTTTACGCTTAGCCAAGACATAACAGAAAGTCGGCAAACGCCCATTTTTGTGTAATTTTCATCAACGAACATAAATCAAATACCACTATCCTCAAAAAAAAATTTTTGTGTCGTCCTTAACCTCAATAACCTCATAAAACAACTGTTTTTCTTGTTTTCCACAATCAAAGACATCATAAGAAATTGGCAGAAGCTGTTATTTGTGTAATTTCGATTTAAAAACATAAATCAAATAATTTTCCATTCGAAAAAAAATTGCTATGTCGTCCTCAACCTCGAAAAACCCAAAAAACAGCTGTTTTTCTTGTTTTTCAGAAACTTAAGATATCATAAGAAATCGGAAGAAGCTTTTGTTTATGTAATTTTGAGTCAAGAACATAAGTCAAATACTTTTCCATTCGAAAAAAATTCCTACGTCTTCCTTAACCTCAAAAAACCTAAAAAAAACAGCTGTTTTTCTTGTTTTCCAGAAACCTAAGAAATCATAAGAAATAGTGAGAAACTTTCGTTTGTGTAATTTCGATTCAAGATCATAAATCAAATACTTTCCTTTCCGAAAAAAATTTCTATGTCGTCCTTAACCTCAAAAAACAGCGGTTTTTCTTTTTTTCCAGAAACCCAAGACATTATTAAAAATCGGAAGAAGCTTTCGTTTGTGTAATTTCGATTCAAGAACATAAATAAAATGTTTTCCCCATAGAAGAAATTTTTTATTTCGTAACTAACCTTAAAAAACCATAAAGAATAAAGTTTTTCTGGTTTTAGGTATGTCTGAGTCATAACAAAAATCTTATAAAAAAATATTTGCAATGCTGCATTTGCAATAATTGTTAATAAATAACGCTTTAAAAATATTGCAAAATGTAGAAAAAAATCTTAAAATAATAAACTTCAAGGACCGACGAGTTTTGGAAAAATATTTGGATTTTCATATCACTGGGTATCTAGTAGTTTATGAGGTCGATAATTATGAATCTAATGTCCAATTTGAAAAATTAAAAATGGCGGATCCAATATTACTTGAGGGTTTTCGAGGTCGCTGAATACGAATATGTAATCAGATTTCAAAAATTCAAAATGGCGGATCCAATATAGCGGACGATTTTTTTCAAAATTGATTGGATTCGCTTGGAACTTATTATTCGGGGGTTATCAAGGTCGCTGAATACGAATATGAAATCAGATTTCAAAAATTCGAAATGGCGGATCCAATATGGTAGTCTACTTTTTTCAATATTGATATTTTTACTGAAAACTTAATATTCAGCGACCCCGAAAACCCCCAAATAACAAGTTCCAAGCGAATCCAATCTATTTTGAAAAAATCGTCCGCGATATTGGATCCGCCATTTTGAGTTTTTGAAATCTGATTACATATTCGTATTCACCGACCCCGAAAACCCCCGAGTAACAAGTATCAAGCAAAGCTAATCAATTTTTAAAATAGTTGTATTTACTGACAGTGTAAGACATTTTTTATGCTTGACAACTATAAAAAAAATCATGTTTGACAGTTAATTTAGCATGTTGTTGCCAATACCACTATATCTTCGTAAAGTACAGGGTTCAAGCTTTAATTTAACCTCTATGACAAATCTCTAGCACGTTGGAATTACTCGGTACAAATTTTCAAAAAGTGCCAAAAAAGTGATTTTTGGGAGTTTTACCCCCACTTTTCTCAAAATCCTGACGTGATGGGAGGTTTTGAAGTATTTTGGATTACTATCCTTAGGGGTGACTTTTAGAGGTAATTAACTCTTGCCATCATTTTGAATAACTAGGGGACATCCTCCCACGTCAGTTCCATAGTTTTCGAACTTAACAAGAACTTTTTATGAAAATAATAATCAATTTTGACTTAAGAAAAGTCATTGTTATATTCGTATTCAGCGACCTCTAAAACTCCCGAATAGCAAATCTCAAGTGACTTAGATGAATTTTTAAAAGTTTTCCGCTATATTGGATCCGCCTTTTTGAATTTTGCAAATCGGACATCAGATTTGTAATCAGCGACGACCCCGAAAACCCATAGATTCCCAGTCATTTGAAAAGCCAAATATTTTTGCAAAATTCGTCCGCCATATTAGATCCACCATTTTTAATTTTGCAAATTGGACATTAAATTCATAATTAGCGGCCCCATAAACTTCTAGATACCCAGTGATATGAAAATCCAAATATTTTTCAAAAACTCGTCGATCCATGAAGTTAAAAATCCTCGTCCTTGAGCATTCGGTAACTTTTTCGTTTGGACGAGTATACTTGGCCTTGTACGCAGAAGGGTAAAACTTTCCTTTTTGAGATGGTTATGTGTAAAATATGAAAAACTGGTATACTTGGAAGTTTTTTGCGGTTAGGAACGACACAGGAAATTTTTCTAAAAAAAACATATTTTATTTATGTTCTTAGATTGAAATTACACAAATAAAAGCTTTGCATAAGTTTTATGATGTATTAAGTATGCCCAATACAAGAAAAACAGATTTTTTAGTAGTTCTTAAAGGTTAGAAACGACATGAAATAATTTTCATCATAAAAATTATTAGGTTTATTTATGTGATTGCAATTACACAAATATAAGCATTTCCAGATTTTTGTTATGTGGTTTTTTAAGGTTAGGTACGAAACAAAAAATTTCCTCTATGGGAAAAACATTTTATTTATGTCCTTGAATCGAAATTACAGAAATTAAAGCTTCTTCCGATTTTTTATAATGTCTTGGGTTTTTGTAAAACAAAAAAAACCGCTGTTTGTTGGGTTTTTTGTGGTTAAGGACGACATAGAAATTTTTTCGACAAGGAAAGTATTTGATTCTCCCTATTTCTTATGATATCTTGGGTTTCTGGAAAACAAGAAAAACAGCTGTTTTTGGGGTTTTTTGAGGTTAAGGACGATATAAAAATATTTTGCGAAGAGAAAATTATTTGATTTATGTTTCTGATTTAAAATTACACAAACAAAAGCTTCTTTCAACTTTTTATGATGTTTTTGTTTGTGGAAAACAAGAAAAACAGCTGTTTTGTGAGTTTTTTGAGGTTAAGGACGACACAAAAATTTTTTTTTAATAGAAAGGTATTTGATTTATGTTCGTTGATTAAAATTACACAAAAATGGACATTTGGTGACTTGCTATTATGCTTGCTATACGCTTCTTGGCTGAGCGTTAACATAATAAAAATATTCTCTTATGATGAGGTAGTATCCTTTCAGTCGCAATATTTGTCCTCCATCTTAATTTAAAAAAAAGGCCTGACTGCATTTGTAACTAGAAGTAATAAGCTTTCTCTTGCACACATATATACCCCAATTTACCTTAACTAATTATAGACAAGTGGGGGTCTCCCGTTGCCAGAGAATGTCCCATGTATATCATTTTGACAAATAAAAGAACAAATTCCGATGTCTTTTTTGACGCCTTTTTCGACGTTATTTTTAACGTCCCTTTTAACGTCCTATTCTACCCCGTTTTCAAGATCGAAAACGACCTAATGTTTCTTAATACGGGTAGCTAAGCGAAATATAGGGTTGGGCGACATAACCTTCGCGAGACCGCTTTTCGTATCTTTCTTTTTTTTCCTATGTGACCTTTAACATCCCTGATTAAAATTTCTGACTAATTTCTGTAGAAATCCAAAATTAGTCAGGAATAGAAATTTTAGATCAAAGACAAAACGGAAATTTGTCTGGCAGAATCCAAATACAGTGCAACGATTATTTAAAGTCCAGAAATTATCCGAAGAATTGCAAATCAAAGACAGAACAGAAATTTGACCAGTACAATCCTAAAACAGTCCGGCTACAATTTGAAGTCCGGAATTTGTCCAGAAGAATTCAAAATCAGTCAGATTAAGGCTGATCAAACCTATGAACAAAAATGCTCTAACCTGATTTAAATGTTAATGATTCTTGCTCTTAGAAGACAAAATAAACTAATAAATGTTGATTAATTAGAAAAAATAAAGTCACAAGTGGTGAAACTTTAATTTTATTAAGCTATTAAAAAGAGTAAAATATTGTTTTTAAAGTATTTTTGATATTTAAAAAAATTAATAAAAATAATATTTAGCACTTTTTTATAGCAACAAAATTTGAAGGTCCACCACGTCCGCCACTCTATTATCTCTAATAAATCAACATTTACTAATTTATTTTGTCTTTTACGATCAAGGAACGTCAACATTGAAATCAGAGGAGAGCATTTTTGTTCACAGGTTTGATCATCCTTCAGAATCTTAGAACAAACATAAGACGCAGTCCGAAGCAAAAATTATGTTTTAGAAAAAAGTAAATTTGTCGGACGGAATCCGAAGACAGTCCGACAAAAAATATTAATCTTTAATTTGTCCGAAATAATCCGAAATCTACAGCCGGACTATTTTTGGACTCTACCAGACAAATTTCCGTTTTTCTTTTTTTTGCATATGTGTCGATTTACGGTAAAAGGGTCCTTAGATGCAAAACATTCGATTTTCAATTTTTATAACATTGAGAGAAGTTTGTCACAGTATCGGTATTTTCACGTACGCAAGCTGTGCTAAATGCGGGACAAATACGGTACCTCATTTCAGTTTACCGCGGTATTAATCTTAAGCGACAGCAGCGCCAAACAAAGTCAGGCACTGTCTCTCTCTGTGGTACAAACATTTTTAGTACACACTGAAAAAATTCTGGGACATCAGACGTACCAAGGCATGGAATAAATCTTGTCCTTTCCATTCGGCTCGTGCAACGCCTTTTTTAGGCGCAACTGACGCACTTGCGCGGGCATCAGACATACTTGCACGGGCAACCGGTGTCTCAACTGGTGCACCAGATATCCCAAGTGACGGTGTATTGCTTGTCCCGTACATATATGGGACAAACCATGCAATGCAGGTGGTGCATCTGACGTGCCAAAATTTTTTAAGTGCAGTATGCGTCTCACATAAGCGCAGAAACTGTATCATATTAGAACGGACTCTGCATGTAAGGTTAGGTTCGACATGTGTACAGTACATAATTCGACGGGTGTTACGAAAAAAAACACAAGCATTCGGTTGTTTTACGAAAACTAACACTTTTGGCACCTCCGGCGAAGAGAAACACTCTTGATTTTTCAGGGCGAAGAAAAACACTCCTGGCTTTCTTAGCACGAAAAAAAACACTCCTCACTCATTCGGGGTGAAGACAAGCACTTATGACATCTAAGGGGCGAAAATTAACACTCTTAATTTTAATATGTAGAAAACTAAGATATTTGTATTGGTCATCTTAAAAAATTACTATTCCAAAATTATTTAACCAATTTAACCAAATAAAATTATAAAAATGGAAGTATAGAAATTTTAAAAGAGTCTTAAAAGACTTAAAAGTTTGCTATTATCGTAAACTTTTTAAAAATATTTCAAGAGTTTATTTCTGACTAATAAATTACATTTAAAAAATAACTTTCTGCACTACCTACAGACGGAATTGAACACATTGATGATTTTGTAGCAAACACTCATGCTCATTTCTTAGACGTTGAAAGCATTGTTTATTTAAGAAATACAAGATTTATAACAGTTCATTATAATTTATTTTAAAATATTTAACGTTATAATACAATATAATCACCCAAACTACATTCTATGTTTGTTTAGAAAACGTAATTAATTTACTGCAACGATAATGAAATAAAAATTAACCTTTAAATAGTTTAAATAAATACTTTTAAACAAAAAGTCTTAAATACTTTTAAACAGTTATTTTATTATAAAATTCTTTAAATTGTTCTGGTATATAACCCTTGGGTACCATCGTTTAAAGATCTTCCTTCTTTTTATTTGTCAGTGGCATTTGTTTAGTGTAAGCTGGATGTAAAGAAAAATCTTTTATTGTATCTTTCGTAATATTGTCTTTGATTGTCTTTATTGATTTTTGCTTATCATTGAAATTATATTTTACAAAAATCAGCTTTTCTTCTGTCGGATCTATCGTTAATTCACGGATGTTTGCACTGAAAGAAATAATTCCACGGTACTGACATAATTATGGATAAATTACCCATAATATATTGCTAATATAGATACTGCCATAATATATTTGTCTTTTAGCCATATGACTGGTGAAACTGCGATGTATATTTTTAGGTTAGAAGAACTGTCAGTGGCGCACCGATGCATTATGGGATATTCATTCATATAGTATTCGAAGTTCTACAAAAACTGTCAACAATAATCATATGGCTGATAAAGCTAGAGTATTTCTTTCAGTGTGATGTGCGCATTTTTTTCCAATTAAACAAGTCAGAGATCTCAGTGAAATCCAGGATTTCCGATTGTTTAATGCACCTTACAATATAAGGTTGTCTTTCTCTAGCTTCAGTTATAAGTCTTCCCCATTCATCTTTAGCGTAAACAGACTTATTTTTCACGTGCGTTTCTATGTGTGCGTGAATTGAGCCTCCTGGTCACTGAGTATGGCCCGTTTCTAAGAATCTGAAAAAATAATTATGATAGATGAAGATAGATAGATAGATGAAGATTACTGCAACTCTTTTTGTCTTATAATAATTATGATGATATTGATAAAATTTATTTTATTTATTTATTTATTAAATATAAAATTTTTGTAAATTGACGAATTAAATTAAAAGATTTACTATTATTACCTTTGACTAATTTTCACATTGTACTTGAGTGCTACCTTAATAAGCATACTAAAAACATTCTTGTTTTTATTTTGACCACTGCAGTTATCGCAAAACAATTGGAAATAACGAAGATTTGGTGATGCATTTAGTGTTGCATTCGAGACGAGAAAATCGTGAAACTCGATCGACTTCTCTCGGTTCAAAATAATTCTGACGATAGAGAATGCTCGTAAATCATTTGTTTTTTTATCGTTTGATCTCGTTGTTTTTATTCGATCGATTTGACGTTTAAACGCCACATTAACCATAAGACGCAATGGAGATCAACGATTTAGGCGAGTCTCTTGAAAAAGGGAATGAAACATTGGAAGAAAGTATTCCGTCAACTAGGTATAACTAAATAAATAACCTGTAAAATAAATTTAAATTTACAAATTTGCATTGCTCTATAAGTAATTTTTTCAACGTTTATAATTTTTTTTAATTTAATCTTTGTGAACTATTTTATTCTATTTATGAAAATAGCCAAGATTCTGCTAGAATTCCTGCCGACCTTCCTGTTATACGCCCATCAAAGAGACGAAGAAATGGTGGTAAAAAATTAGAAGAGTCCTTCGAATACTTCGTAAAAGATGATTGCAAGATGGCAACTTGTAAACTGTGCCGAAATAATCCAGAGACCAAAATAATAAAAATGACGGATAGTAATACATCGGGGTTAAAACATCATCTGAAAAATTTCCATGAGAAAGAATATTATGAGATCAAATAAAATGAGTCAAATAAAATCGCGCATAAATACATTTTACCTCTTCTAAACTTGTTTTGTTAAAGGAAAAAAAATAATAATAGTAATAATAATTTTAACAATAATTATAATATTAGATACCAGTTGAAAGTGAAGAAACAGAGAAGACCACGGTTCATACATCGACGAAAGAATTTGACGTAAATGCTTTGTACGACTCGGATTCGGAATCAGAATCAACTGTTTCTCAGGTTTCTAATCAAAATTCTTGGCGAAAAGAACTGGATTCGTATTTGCAACAAAAACGAGCAGGAAGAAATACAAACATTTTAGATTGGTGGCGAAAAAATCAAAATGTTTATCCGAATCTTGCGAAAATGGCTCGCGATTTCTTAAGCACACCAGCCACATCCGTTCCATCCGAACGATTGTTCTCGAGAAGTTCTTTAACTGTTCGTAAGCACAGGAACAGATTAAGTAATAAATCGATAACTCAATTGATGTGCTTGAATTCATGGGTGCAATGCTCCTTAACAACGAAAATAAAAAAAATTCTTAATACATGAATTTAAAACTGTTGAGTTCTGAAAATGTAAACTTAATTCTTATTGTCATTTGAAAAATATATCTATATGTTGTGTTAATGGTTGATATTTGGAGTTTTATTTCTAATAATAATATTTCTATAATTTATTTAAAAAATTTTGATCTCTTATTTAAAATTTGTTAAATTTCAATATTACTCTAATATAAATAGAAAATTAGATTTTTAAAGTTTGGTTCAATAATCAATCTTCAAACAAAAGAAGA
Source organism: Ganaspis brasiliensis (assembly GCA_037103525.1). Taxonomy (NCBI): domain Eukaryota; kingdom Metazoa; phylum Arthropoda; class Insecta; order Hymenoptera; family Figitidae; genus Ganaspis; species Ganaspis brasiliensis. The sequence goes on along the minus strand of JAZKLR010000331.1, from coordinate 1,213,199 downwards.
GGGAACACTAATGTTATTTTAAAAAATATTGCAAAAGTTGAAGTAGTATCAGAAATACCGTACACATGTCATTATACTTGTTTTTATAAATTAAATCAATACTTAACTACATCGAATTAGAAAATAAAAAAATTAAAAACGAAAAAAAGAAAAAATTTTAAGGTAATAAACTAGAATCCTGAATATTTTATGTGAAAAAGTTTTAAATAAACTCTTACTAAACATTCCTTTTAAAAGTGATATAAAATTCCAGTTAAAAATTTCTAGTTGTTTAACCAAGTGATCCTAGTAAGCTTGGCCAAAATTTTCACTTAAATTAACGAAATATTCTCTGGTTTAGTTAGTTTTGTCTTTTCATCGACTGTCCGAGACTAGTGGATAATTTTTTTAAAAATATTTTTATCTCGATCTCGATCGATATACCGAGATTCTCTTCATAACGAGACGATCTGATACGATAATTTACGAGAACTTAACGAGATAGTTTCTCGTTTTATTAAAATCTCGATCGTCTCGCTCGAATGCAACACTAGATGCATTATGTTTTGTTTCCAAATAAGTCATCAAAAACGATGCAATTTCGTTTGATCCTCGGTTTCCTATTGTTTCATCACAGAGATAGCATACACCTTCATGGCTCTCTAATTTGAAAAATGAAAAATTCAACACATTTAATTTTGACATGTAATACAATGGTCCAATGTCTGCTCGTGGCGTTGTTAAAACTTTTTGCAAATCGAAATTGAAGGTGCACATAGATTTGTTATTCAGCGAAGTTTTTTTAGCCTTACTCATAAGCTCTCTAGCCAATTTTTTATTAGTCAGATGCATATCATGCTGATCTTGGATAGCTATTCTTTCAGCTGCTGTAAAATTGTTAAACCTCTCACATTGCTCGCATCTAAATTAAAAATAATTTAATAGTGATTATAACATATTAACAAGAAAATCTTAAAATTGTATAAAACATTATTAAAATCATTAAAAGACAAGTAACAAGCTTTTTAAGTTTGCATAATCGTAAATAATCTTTTAGCTGGTTTTAGAGTCACAAACATTTAAGTATTTAAAGATAGTTAAGAAAATTTATTTCATAATATTAAATCTTACCTGTCTTTTTTGGGCTGAAAAAAACTGTAGTTATACTCAGTATGAAAAATTTTTCGATAAATTTCTACAAATACGTGAATTGTTATATTTTTTTTATTAAGCTCTTCGGTGAACATCCTGTGCATTTTAGCTGCACTGAGCCCTACTTCTAAGTATTTTTTATTCGTATTTTCGCGACAATAATGCGATTCTATAACTGGAAATTTCTCAATATGGTTTTTAATGAGGATGATAGTATCATTATCATATTTGAAAGGTCGATTGAGATGCGTTCCCCGTTTGTCTGATTCTATAAGGCGACTGGCATTTGCGGATTCCTTTTTCTGAAGAGCTGTTCTCACCCACTGTTCTGAGATTTCTAAAAAAGTTATATTTAATTGTAAAGAAATTTTATTATTAGTGTATCTGGAATAAATTTAATGTGCCTTTAGTTTGTGTTAATAGAAGGATATATATTAACTTACCCAACGTGTCAAGGAACATTTTACGACAAACAGGAATAAGAGCAGTTGAATTATTTTTCGGTAGCTTATATATACGCATTTCATTTGTCTTTTCCAATTTTCCAAAGTCTGATGAATCACTATTATCAACAGTGTCCTCTTTTACTTCAACCCAGTTATTTATTATTTCCCAATTATGACTGTGGCTTGGTGCTTTCCAGAATATTTCAAAAACGCTTGTTTGTTCATCAAACGAAAATTTACTATGACACTTCATAAAACAATTTTCGCCACATTTCGTTTGCATCTTTCTAGGTTTAATGTCGACATCCTTTCTTCCTTTACCTTCAGTTCCACTCGTGTGGGCTTGTTTAGCTTTGTTGTCTAACCAAGATTTAGGGTCTGGTTTTCTTTTGCGTACGTTTTTTCTTGGCTTTTCTTTACGTTTAGATTCTTTTCGTAGTGTTTCAGGATGAGAAGAATTAGGCAGATTGGTATCCGTTTCGACTGAATCTTGTTCTAAAGTTTAAAATATTTTTAAAAACTTTCAAATTATTTGTATTATGATTCTACTTTTATATTTGTATTATGTATAAACTAAAAAAACGGTTAAAAATATATTTGGAGATATCAAATTTTAAAACTTGATAAAAATTTAAATTATTAAATTATGAAATTTAATTTCTTAAATGTATCCTCTGTATATATAGATATAACATGATAACCTAATACCTAATTCTTTATAGCCACGATCTAAGAAAGGACATTATCATATTAATCAGTATACTTACCTTGTGAATCAAGTGGTAAGGAATTATTTGCCTCTTTAGGTTCCATATGGGCGATTCTTACGTAACTGCCCTACTTGGCGGCGTTGAAAAAATACACCTAAATTAAAAATATATTCTGAAGTGTATTAGTGAATTTTAAAGGTATATATGAGAGTAACTAAAAACCAAACATACATAAATATATATATATTATAACTTCTATTATATTGCACTACAACTGCTGTTTATATTGTACTTCATAATTCCTTTTTCATACTTAGAATCTGTAAAAATATTTTGTCCCTCAATTTTTCCAATTTTTGAACGCAATCTGTAGACTTATAATTAAGGTGTCATGTGTTTAGTTATTACGCCTTCTAATAAGTTAAATCTCAATTTTGATCCATTAGCACTAAATCACATGTAAAAAAAATTTTAAAAAAGAAAACTTTTTGCTTAAAAAAAAATTATTTTTGGGAAAATCGCATGTGTACAAAAAAAGCGTTCAGTTCCATGTCATTACTATTATATTACTGTAACAACCATTTGATAGTATTGTTACCATTTTTCTAAAGTTTTCATGTGAAAAAAGCGATCTGCAGAAGGAATAGATTTATTTTGCAATATTGTAGAAGTGAGGTTAGAATAAATGTCAAATTCAGCTCCATGGTATCACGTAAAATTTCAGCTCCATGGCCTATATGAAGTGTTCAGTGTGCTTCATGCAGAGAAACTTTTTTATCTGTGGTAGTTATTTTAAAATATTATTCTATAAAGTAGTTTAGCAATGCCGGATTACACTGCTCGGTCTCGATTTCAATTTATCAACAAAAAAAAAACGAAATATTCATTATTAAATATTGTATTTGTTCTTCTTTAAAAAATTTTATATATGGTAACTAATATCTAAAATACTGTTAGAATATTAAATAATTTATGAATTTATTATTTATTTTCGTTTTAGCAAAATATCAAGAAGAAATTTTTATTTTGTACAATATATTTGCAATAAAAGGATGTGGTTCAGCTCCACATGGCAGCCAATTTAATATAAATATAAATATAAATATAAATATAGTTGTAGTAAAATCGTTTAAAATATACTTATATTACCCCCTAACAAGAAAAATAAGTGCAGAGAAACATTGAATAAAAAAATTTTTTTTTTTACCAAAACTTATCTTGAAATCGGGCAGTTACGCAAGAATCGACCATATTTAAAAAACTATTCGTTTACTATTTATTGTAATTCATGAAGATATTGAAAATCGTACAAGATTTTTTTTTCAATAAAACAGCGCGTTGTTACAGAAACAAGTGAAAAATTGCAACATGAAGGCGTATGTATACAAACAAAAAATATATGCAATATTACAATATCTGTTAGAAGCATAAATTAAGCGCGAACAAAAAGAAAATTATATAAATAGCGTTCAAAAAATATCCTGATTCAAATTTTTCAAAGCTTCTTATGATTTGAAATCACTAAAAAAACAATAAGGAGTATTAATTTTCGCTTAAAAATTAAGGAGTGTTTTTATTCGCCCAGAAGAAGTCGAAAGTGTTTTTATTCGCCCCGTAGAAGTCAGAAATGTTTTTTTCGACCCGAGTTGCCCAGAGTGTTTTTTTCACCCCGAGATGTAAAGAGTGTTTTTCTTCGAGCCAAAGCTTAACTGTGTTAGTTTTCGCCAAAAAGCTAAAGTGTTTTTTTTTTTCGTAACACCCGTCGAATTCAGATGTCGAGTTAAGCTTCTCTCAGTGTATGAATTGATAGAATTTCAGTTTTTTTTCACATATAGTAAGCAGAACTTGTTTATCTCTATTAGTTTCTGTGTTATTAGCGATGAATTATAGGCAAAAGCTAACAATGACAAAGGCAGACTCAACTTTAAACGCCTGTCCTGTAAAATTCAAAACATTGGATTTTATTTTTTATTATGAATAGTGTAACGAAGATTCTGAGTTTCTCGACTCGTTAAATAAATTAATTTATATTTTTTAACTTGAATTTCACTTACGTTAGTGAGACAACAAAATGGCGGTTACGGCCGTCTATCCGACCCTTTTAAAACACAATGATAACCTGCCAGCTACGCCCTTTCAGCTGACAGGCGACCTGCGAAGACCGTTTGTTATTTATTCGTGACGACCTCCTGGTTATCCCGGACGCCAGGTGGAAAACAAAATTCAAAACAATTTTATTGATTAACTAACGACAATTTATTCTTATTAAACTTGAGGATACGTCACATTTGTTTACCCGAAAAACACAAATTTAAGGAGAACCAGTAGAGAATCCGTTATCAAAGCACTCGAAATCCGGACCGATTGTGGACCGCAGAATGGAGAAAACAAAACTTAACTGTATGTAGGCCATGATGGAACTCAACCACGCGACGTAAATGCTAAGAAGGCCGAATGAGAACTGCCCGGTAAATGCACCCGATGTAAATTGCATGAAAGCCAAAGTGGAAGTCGATCGAACGCCGTAGGCTGCATGAGGACACAATGCTGTCCGTGCACGATTCTAATTGGTAGGGATCCGTTAAGGTGATTCCAGAATACGAGTGTTTTGAACGTCGACGCGTTGATAGAACAATGAAAAACAATGGATCGACGCGTCGCTATCAACGCGTCGACGTTCAAAACACTCGTATTCTGGAATCACCTTCAGGTGTACTACCTGCGACGAGACAAGGCCCTTGCACACGCAGCAAAGCTGGAACCCTTTCCAACCATGACTTCTTCTTCGTACTATAGAGAGAGAAAGGGAACAGGCACGGTCGCTGACCAGGGGAAACCCCACCTTATTATGTATTTAAGCTCTATAAAGCCATAAACCACTCGTTTAAAATGCAAGGAATTTTCCTTATAACTAAAATTATTTTAAATAAAGACGAACTATCGCGGTGCCCGCCTGACCCGCGTTATTCTAATATTTGAGACCCCGTTCTCAGAGGGAGAACGTTCTAAGAGAGAGATAGTTTGAATTAAAGAAAATGAATAAATAAAATAAATAAAACAGTTTACGTTTAAAAATAATTTTAATTAATTAAGAAAATGTGCAAAGCGTCATACATTGACTTTTCTATCCTCGTTACAGCTCTACCGAAGGACGTGTCGAACACGGCGGGTTCCGCTGGACCCGAACCCTAGAATGCAGGTAGAAACTTAATTCGTAGCTAATCGATCGGCTATGTCCAGCCTTCCATTAGGAACACGTTCTTCTCTCGGGACGGCAATCGTAAGTTGACCAAAACCCTCGGCAGGACCTGGTGCTGCGACAATAAACACAGAACACGGCATGTTTACAGTCCAGCTGTCAGCACACACTGAAGCAAGAAACGCGCCCAGTGTCCATGGTTTCTTGCCCCTCCCACTGGAGCCTCTCAATAGGTTCCCATTGGCTCTGCTGTGGGTCAGCGAAGTCCCTGATTGGCTGGCGTAGCTCCTACAGTGGCTGTGAATCCATGAGTCGGGAGTCATATGTCATTAATGACATATGAGGCTCGCAAATATCTAAATTTGGACACAGGGATTTTTTAAAATACCCAATCAAAATTTTTGAGCACCTTTTTTAATAAAAAATATCGTTTTTTGGCAAAAAATTTTTTCATGCTGAAAATTCAGACAAATGAGTGAAAAAATCATATTCCTTGTTTCAAAACGAATCGATTGACCTATATAAAGTATATAATTGACCAAAAACTCACGTAATAATTCATGATTTTTCAGTTTTTTTCATAAAAAAATCTCGTTTTTGGAAATTTTTTTTAAAAAAAAAAATTTTTTTCATGCTAAAAATTCAACCAAACAAATTACAAAATCATATTCCTTGTCTCAAAACGAATCGATTGACCTATATAAAGTATATAATTGACTAAAAACCCACGTAATAATTCATGATTTTTCATTTTTTTTCATCGAAAAATCTCGCGATTTGACAAAAAAAATTTTCATACTAAAAATCCAACCAAACGAATTACAAAATCATATTCCTTGTCTCAAAACAAATCGTGTGACCTATATAACTTTTATATTTGACTAAAAACTCACGTATTAATTCATAATTTTTAATTTTTTTTTATTGAAAAAACTCGTGTTTTGCCAAAAAAAATTTCTTGCTAAAAATTTAAACAAATGAATTAAAAGAATCATATTCCTTGTCTCAAAACGAACTGACTAAAAATAATTGACTAATAATTGACTTTATTTATTTATAATAAATAATTAAATAAAGTTTTGGAAGATAGAAAAAAAATATATACTTTGATTTATTATTATTTTATTATTATTACTTATTTGCATAAAAATAAATAATAAATTATTTAAAATTTAATTATTATTTTTTATATTATAAATAAATTTATTGCTTCCTCTATGAGGAAGCAAACTATCTTGCTTTCTTGGAAGCGAATTTCAATGAAATGGACAGAATTCACACCTAGTTTATTAATTTCTTAATTAATCATTCAAAAACAAAAAAAAAGACATTTTCTTTATAGCGTGTATTGAAATTGCACATAGTAAGCTTCATTTTAAAAGAAAAAAAAAAGAAAAAAAGATGTCTTTTTTAAAAAAAAAAAAAAAAAAATTTTAAAAAAATAGGTTAAATTTTGATAATTTTTAAAACATTTTTGAACCATTGAAAAGAGGAGGAAAAAACCTTTCGAGAACATAAAGGTCAATTTTTTGTTAACCTTGTTGCATAATAGTTATGATTTTCCAAAAAATACCCTCTTCACACTTGACAGAATCTTCAGCCCCCTCCCCCTTCTACAATTTTTATTAGAATTTTATAATAATTGGTGGTTTGAGTACTGACATAGAATACTACATTTTGTGCAAATATTAGCCCTTTTCATTTTTTCGATTGGTACACTTAACAAATTTTGCCCCATAGATAAATCAAGCCTCTTTATGTTTATTAATTTTTGTGTAATTGGCGATGAAATATAGGCACAACCTAACAATAACATAAGCAGACTCAATTACAAACGCCCGTCCTGTCAAATTTGTTTTTTGCAGCTAAGGTCCCTTTTACCATGAATCGACACATATGATTTTCACATCGATTTGATTTTAGTTTATTTTCAATGAATTCTGGATTTTTATTTACCGCCAGACTGTTTTTGGATTATTTCAGGGCAAATTGCTGATTATTATTTATCGGTGGATTATTTTCGGATTTCACTGGACATAACTTCTTTTTTATTTAGAATAGTACATTGTGCATCAGATATCGAAAACAGCTGTTTTCCGATGAGTGCAAAGTTTGCTGCTCGAGCGAAGTAAGTGCAGAAATTTGCACGAAGACGGAAAATGCACTTTCGTACATGGTGCACATGATGCTTTGTGTAACATCTTTTCAGGAAAAAGCACTAATTAAAGAGATACGTGTATTTTACGAAAAAGCGTAATTTCTATGGCTTTGTTTTCGCTGAATTTCTGGTTTTGTAAAAACCGATATTCTGGCAAAAATATGCAGATTTTTTCGACAAAATGTACCTCAAAGTACACTTTCCCAAACTATTTTGTCAATGAGTACAACAAAATATACTTTTCTTTAACAACTCGAGTTAAAAACTCGCGTTCCTACGCACACGCATGCGAGAAAAGAGCAGACGACTACTTTCCACGCACACCTCACCCCGTAAACGCTGCTCTTGAACAGTGCTACCAACTTCAAAAACCCAATATTTTCTTACTCTAATGTAATATTGCCTTTTCGAAGTTAACAGCACTGTTAAAGAGTAGTGTTCATGGGATAAAGTGTGCATAGAAAGAGTCCTCTGCTCTTTTCTTGCATGCATCTGGGTTAAAAACACAAGGCTCTAACGCAAAGAGTTGAAGAAAATAGGCTGTGTGACATGGGCCCAACTAGGGAAATGTCGACCCGTGTGATTGACTCACTCGCTTCAGTCGTGCGGCAAACTTCACGCGGCTCCCGATCCCTTTTATTTGCGCCCTTGCCATACAAATAACTATTCTGTACAGTTTTTGGTTAAAAGTGCAGCAAACTTTACTTTGCTGCACTTGTGCAGAAATGACCTGTTTTGATTTACTCCCAGGCTATTTTCGGATTCCACCGGACGAATATCCTTTTTTGTTAAATATTTGTTTTTGCATACTAGAGTGACCGTTAAAAATAACAAATCTGAAGTTATATTTTAAAAATTTAAAAAGGTGGATCTAATATGGCGGTCAGAAAAAATTAATCAATTTCTAGGGAACTTCGTATCATGGGGTTTTGGGGGTCCTTGATTATAAATTTAAAGACAGATTTTAAAAATTTAAAACAGCGTATCCAATATGGCGGACATAATGATAAAAAAATTAATAATATTTTATTAAACTTAATTATTTTATAATATTACATTAATTTATTACATTAATAATAAATTTAATCCGGCACTTTGAAGTTTTTAAATAATGTGACTTCAGATTTGTAAATAGGGACCCCAAAAACACCTAGGTACCAAGTTTTATAAAAGCTGATTAATTTTTAAATTTTTATGTACGCTATATTTGATCTGCCATTTTAAATTTTTGAAATCTGACTTCAAATTTATTATTAGGGACCCCTAAAACTCCCTGATACGATGATTCCTAGAAATTAATTAATCTAAAATTATTTATGACCTCTATATTGAATCCGCCATTTTCAATTTTTGATATATAACATCAGATTTGTAATCAGTGACCTCGAAAATAATAGAAATCATAATTAACACTTTCGGTTTCCCTTTTTTTTAAATTAATATTTTTTGCCAATAATAACCTCTTTTATTTTATATTTAGTCAACTTTTGAGTCCTGAAAAAAAAGTAAATTCAATAAATTTTATATGTAAATAATTGCATGTTATTCTTTGAACATTTATGAAAAGGAACAGAGTAGTCCGGTAAAAAAACATTCATTTTTAACGATTTTACAGGATATCTACGAAAAAATGTATCTTTCTCATGTAAAATACATGCGAATTTTCTATAGCGTACAGGCAACACTTAATATTAATGTAAAAATAACTTAAAAAATACGTATTAATTTTTTTTTCAAATCTTGACAAAATGAGGGGTGGAAATGGACAAAACTTCAAACTGTCATTTTGAACGGTTACCCTAGTTTGAAAAAACAAATATTTATCAAGAAAGGATATTGGTCTATAGTGGAATTCGAAAATAGTCTGGAAGTAAATCAAAACAGGTAATTTCTGCACAAGTGCAGCAAAGTAAATTTTGCTGCACTCTTAGCCAAAAACTGTACTAAATAGTTATTTGTATGGCAAGGGCACAAAAATAGGGGAAGCGGGAGCCGTGTGAAGTTTGCCGCACAAGCGAAGTCTAAATGACCTCCACTTCAAGACAAATTAACACATTTAAAAAAAAAATTACTGGACACTGCTCTCTTACTTCTTATGAATCATTTCATCTGGAAAACTCAGAAATAATCAAAGAATTCTTACGATTAAATAATTACCCAATAGCATTAATTAACCCTCTGCCTATTTAAATGACCGTTATCGTCTAAAATCGTCTATTTGGACGCCTGGTGGGGACTATAGGAAACACATAGTGAAGTGCTAGAGTAGGGAGAAGTTAGCGTAAGCAGAGTGTAAACCAACATATTAGTACACTGAGAAAAAAGGTTTAGTTTTACCAACAATATTTTTTAGTTGACCATTGTTGGTTGTAACAACAATATTTTGGTTGGTATAACAAAACGATTTGGTTGGCGTAACACATCAAGTTGTTTGGGACAACCATATTATTTTGTTGCTCTTATTTGGTTGAACCAAACATAATTTAGTTGTGACAATCAAAGATAATTTGGTTGTGACAACCAAACAGAAATTGGTTGTGACATCCACACATAATTTGGTTGTGACAACCAAACAATTATTAAAAAAAATTGGTGATTAGTTTGTAAGTAAGCTGCCAATAATAATATAAATAAAATCTAAATAAAAACCAATACCAGACGGTCGGCGGAACCTGGGTCTCATAGTTGAGCCAACGGTGTCTGTTACTGAACTGTCTAGCTATAAGGTTTATTCCATATTGGTCATTCATATCTCTGATGGGCTGATGGTTAGCCTACTGGACTGGCAGCTGGAAAACCCGGGTACGAATCTTCATGACTAATGAAATTTTTCTGTTTCAGGTTTTCATTAATATGGAATTTCTACATTCTCATCTGATTATATTTGTGTAATTAAATTTATAACATGTGAATTATGTAATTATATGTGTTGGCAGACCGAAAATTCGCACCTGGGTTAATTAGCTCCCAAATAAAAAATTTTTTTATGACAACCAAAATTTTTGTTATCCCGAATAAAAAAATATAGTTGTGACAACCAAAAGTTTTTGTTATGCCAACAAACAACCCTGAACCAAATAATTTAGTTGTCTCAACCAATTAGTTTGGTTGATTAAATAACAACCAAATAATTTGGTTGGCTCAACCAAATTTTCGTTGCTATGTCTAAACATTTTTCTCAGTGATACAATGTTTTTCTTGAAAAATAAAAATGTAAATAAGGCACCAAAGAAAGGTATTGATTTCAAACTCATGGTTTCGTTGCAATACTTCGGACGTTTTTCTATAAATATAAACAGAATTTAGAAAAAATATTATTATTATTTTCAGAAGCAATTCTAAATTTGATATATTTATTAAACTTGGAGAGGATCAAACAGATTTATTAAAGAATGCAGGTATTGTTTATGAATTGTCTTGTCTAAACTGTCAAAAACATACGTAGGTCAAACGAAAAGACTTTTGAAGATTCATTATAACGAAAACAAAAAAACATACAAAATGATGTGCGCTGTCGGTAACTGACCTGTGCAGACCATAAGAACTTGACTGTCGATAAACCGGTTGTACTCAAGAGAGGTTTTTCTACAATTTTTCTTCTCCACTGGCGACCAAACCCAATAGTGGGTGGTCCAGGCAAATGCGAGTACTCCTAATTTCAAGTTGTTCTGTAGACGCAAAACTTGGTTAAAATTTATCAAAATCTCCTCGGAATGTCCACAAGAAATGTGGTTTAAGAAGGAAAGAAAAAGGAATTAATAAAATCATTGATCTGCAAAAGAAATAGAATAGAAATAAATGCCAAGCCTCGGAATACAACATTTGATCAATATTGAACCAATATTGCAAATATCAGTTTTTTTCAAAAAATAAAATTAGCTCACTACATATTTTAACGTTTTGGGGGTCGTTGATTACGAATCTAAAGTCCGATTTTCACAATTCAAAATAGCGGACCTAATATGGCAGACAAATTTCTAAAAATTCATTAAAATAGCTTGAAAATGGTTACTCTGAGGTTTTTGGGGTCACTGATTATGAATCTAAAGTCCAATATGCGCAATTCAAAATGGCTGACCCAACAAGATGGACGAATTGTTTAATATGTATTGAATTTGTTAAAACCTTCTACTTTGGAGGTTTTGAAAGTTGCTGATTACGAATCTAAAGTCTGATTTTCAAAATTCAAAATGTCGTACTCAATATGGCGGACGAATTATTGAATCTTCATGGGAATCGATTAGAACTTGTTACTAGATGGTTTTACAGGTCACTGATTACAAATCTAAAGTCTGATTTTCAAAATCCAAAATGGCGGACCAAAATATGGCGGACCAGTTTCTAAATCTTCATAGTAATTGCTTAAAACTTGTTACTTAAGAGTTTTTGGGGTCACTTATAACGAATCTAAAGTCCAATTTTCGCAATTCAAAATACGCGGACCCAATATGTCATTCAAAGTTTTCAATGTCCATTGAAATTGCTTGAAATTTGATACTTGTGGATTTTAGGGTTCCTGATTACGAACCTAAATTCCGATTTTTGAGTAGCAAGTTTTAAGTGAGTTCAAAACATTTTTATAAAAATCATCCGCCATATTGGATCTGCTATTTTGGATTTTAGATTGGTAATAAGCAACACCAAAAACCCCAGAGGTACTAGTTTTAAACGAATTGAATACATTTTTATCACTTCGCTCGCCATATTGAATTTTAAAAATCGGATTTGTGATTCGTAATCAGTGACCCCAAAAAACCCCGAGTAACGAGTTTTAAGCGATTTCCATGAATTTTTAAAAATTCGTCCGCCATTTTGAATTGTGCAAATCGAACTTTAGATTCGTTATCAGTGATCGAAAAAACCGTCGAGTAACAAATTTTAAGCGATATCCATGAAATTTTAAAAATTCATCGGGCATATTTGGTCCTCCATTTTGAATTTTGAAAATCGGAGTTTAGATTCGTTATCAGCGACCCTAAAACCCCCCGAGGTACAAGTTTTAAACAAATTTAATACATTTTAAACAATTTCTCCTCCATATTGGATCCGCCTTTTTAAAAATTGACTTTAGATTCGTTATCAGTGACCCGAAAACCCCCGAGTAACAAGTTTTAAGTGATATCCCCTACTCTGCCACCAAGACGTCTTTTTCCCTTATTCTACAGGACCTACTTTGTTTGGCGACCATCGAAATCTTTGACCCTCATGACATGATGTATGAAGATTTCGATGGTTCACCAATCTTCAATAGAGCGAATAATAAGCAGGATCATGTTCTCCGGTTGAACTTTGCGGTTTACACCTGCGAACATGACCTGCCTCTCCGCGTCCCAACGTTTGCAGCTGAAGAGTGTGTTCTGGGTCGTCCACTGAAAACTTGCAGTACACACACTCCGAGCTAGCAATCTTTTTAAATCGTTCAAGATAAGAGCTAAAGCACCTATTCCCAGTGAGAGCTTGGGTTAAGTAGTAGGAAACTACTCCGTTTTTCCTACCTATTTAGGTGGCAGGTGTTGGTACCAGCCGATACGTCCATCGGTCTGTCTCCTCTCCGC